>LR812533.1:12298348-12898348 GCA_903798195.1 Danio kyathit
TTATAAAAAGTAGTTTACTGACAAACTTTTGAACGGTCGTGTTTGTGCATTAAGTGCGTTGTTTTGCTCCTCTCTTGTAATTCAGCATGGATTGCGATTGTATGGTAACCCTCGCCATGGGCTCTTGCTCTCCATGATGGCTGGGATGTGTGTGTCCATGTACCTCTTCCGCACAACTGTCACGGCACACAGCTCAAACGTAAGCTCAATCGTCACTCACTGTACACATTACAGCTGAACAAAACTGACTCATCCTGCACTGCATTGATTTTTGTCCAATCACGTGCTCCTAGACTAAGAATGTCCCTCCCCTTAAAGGGTTAGTTCACCAAAAAGAAAGAAAATTCTGTTATTAATCACTCACCGTCATGTCATTCCAAACCCTCGAGATCTTTGTTTATCTTCAGAACTCAAATGAAGATATTTTAGATGAAACCTGAGAGCTCTCTCATCCTCCATAGGCATTTACGAACCTGAGAAAAGAAACCCAAAACATCATCGTCAAAACAATTAACGTGACTCCAGTGGTTCAACTGTAATCATGCAAAGCTCCAAGAACATTTTTGTGTGCTAAAAATAACTAAACAAATTGTAAAAACGACTTTCGGATCTCATCTTAATTTGTGTTCTGAAGGTCTCAGGGTATTTGGAACGACATGAAGTTAAGTAATGAATAACAGAATTGTAATTTTTGGGTGAACTAACCCTTTAAATGGCACCTGTCTTTGACTAACACACTACAGAACAAACAAACCCATCCAAACTTACCGTTAATCGAAGTACCTCTGCGCATGAAGGAAAGGTCTTTATGAGGTATTTTTCCCCCCACACACAGGTCTGGATTCTTTTGTTGGGTGCTGCTTTTGGCTTTTCCTCCTATGGACCGATTGCCTTGTTTGGAGTTCTTGCGAATGAAAGTGCTCCGTCAAACTACTGCGGGACTTCTCACGCCATTGTCGCACTGATGGCAAACGGTAATCATCCTCGCAGATTATTGTACTGTTGCTTTTTGGCCCTGGCACACATACTCACTCACAGTTCCGATGAATTTACGGTACAATGCCATTGGATTCGAATGCTGTAAATTTCCAAGCTCAAATACAGAAGTGATATTTCTAAAGCTGCAGACCACTTCTCTGCTCATTAAGTAATAAATTACAAGCCTATAAATATTGAAATATGGTAATATATTGTTTAAATCTGGTTTATTTATCCATGAGGCACCTCTTAAAATAGATATAATATTTTTTTTTACTGTTGTTTAAAAGATTAAAGGCACACTGGCTTTCCCAAATAGTCTGCGGTAACGTGGTAAACGCTAAAACGTGGGCTGTTAATGATTTTAGTGTTTTGACATTTTTAACATGTAGAATAGGAAGCATCTATTGATTAAACAAAAATTTAGCATTGGTTTTTGTTTTCATTTGCAATGTTCTGGATTCACATTTAAATGATCTTGTCCTTAATCCCAGACTGAGAATATGCCTTTTAAATATAGAAATGCCTATTAAATATAAAATATATAAAAAGATTTATTAAATATAAACAAAATCCTACCATCGCCCCTGCCTGTTTCCAAATGGACTGCTGAGTTGGCATGGGACGATGTTTTTTTATTATTTACATGTTTTTTATAACTATTTTATTTTTATTTTTTTATTTTAGTTTTTTAGGGCAACAGTATCTCCTGCTGAAAAGGACCCTTCACTGCTCCAAAATATTTCAAATAGTTTCTTAATTTAGTTTCTTAAAGTAAAATATATTGTGTTCAATGGGGAAAAATGTTTTTTTTTTTTAACCCAGACATTTAAAAACAACATATTTTAGAGTAGTAATTACAATACCGTCATACAGTGAAACCGTGATATTTTTATTCAGGGTTATCATACCGTCAGAATATTATAAATATAAATAAATATATTATATATATACAGTTGAAGTCAGAATTATTAGCCCCCATTTGAATTTTTTTTCCTTTTTTAAATATTTCCCAAATTATATTTAACAGAGCAAGGAAATTTTCACAGTATGTCTAATAATATTATTTCTTCTGGAGAAAGTCTTATTTGTTTTATTTCGGCTAGAATAAAAGCAGTTTTTAATTTTTAAGGTCAAAATTATTAGCCCCTTTAAGCTATATTGTTTTTTAATAGTCTACAGAACAAACCATCGTTATACAATAACTTGCCTAATTACCCTAACCTGCCTAGTTACCCTAATTAACCTAGTTAAGCCATAAATGTCACGTTAAGCTGTATAGAAATGTCTTGAAAAATATCTAGTAAAATATTATTTACTGTCACCATGACAAAGATAAAATAAATCAGTTATTAGAAATGAGTTATTAAAACTATTATGATTAGTAATGTTTAAAAAAAATCTGCTCTCCGCTAAACAGAAATTGGGGGAAAAAATAAACAGGGGGGGGCTAATAATTCTGACTTCAACTGTACATACATATATACATATATATATATAAATATAGAGTTTTATATATAAACCATTTACTATTTTCCCAAGTGTATAACTAATACTGTAAGAAAATGTCAGCTTTCAGTATTACCTTTGCTTGAAATGAGCCGATCTAATCTTGTTTATATGAAATAAATCTGCTCCAAAGCAGGTTTGAGCTACCAGAACTGTTGCTATGACAACAACTCTCGGTTGAGATTTTGAAGAATGAAACGATCCTGTATAGGATTCCATTTTGAGGGATGTAAACAATAACAATGCTCCTGACGTACTTCCTGTTTTACATTTGAAATTTTCATAGTTTCTGAGAGTCCAAAAAGTTCCACATAATGATAAATAATGTTGCAATAGCTGTTATAACATCAAGTTATAATTGAATCGCCTCTTGTTACAGATACAGTATGAAATAGTTTGACAACAGGCAGGTAATGTTCATGGGCCAATGACATCACCACATTGAAATGGTCTATATCATGTCAAATCGTCAATAACCAAATCCAGCTAATTGAGTAATCCACGTACGAAGAACGAACCCCAGGGGTCTGTTCTTCATATGTCAATTACTTAGCTGGATTTTGTTATTGACGATTTAACATGATAAACAGAGGTCCGTTTTTCATCCCTCGCTTAAATGATCAAAGATGATTTGACAGATCTTTTAATCTTGATAACTGATCTCTGGCTAATTTGGTTCTTCAAACAAGTTAGCGAATCAGATTAAAATGTCTGGATGAACTGATCTGAGATGCTGCGTGTGTTGTGAAGGACAGATCTGTCGATCCTCGAAATCATGATCAGCAATGCAACGATTGACTGATGAGACAGCAGCGTAATGACATCATCTGATTAATATTCAATTATCCATGTGAGCAAAATTACATCAAATTCGTAGTAAACTGTTTGATAAATATGATACGCAATCATTTTTCACCTTAGGCTGCAGGCCTTACACTTTCATGTGTATGAGTATTTAGCTATTTATTTAGTTTTACGTTTTAGATCGCATTTTCTTTATTATAGTAGCCTAGGCCTATATAAATTTCTTAATCGGCGTAAAGAATTTAAATAAATTTTGCATCTAAAAGCATTTTGAAATTGGTAATGGTGTCTGCAACGTTTGCGAAGCATCAAATCACCATCATGTTAGCTGTCAAAACATAAATTATTATTCTTTTATAAAAAACAAACAAAACAAGTCGAATATTGTGCATGTCTATTATCACACGCAAATTGTACTAAAGCTGGTACCTTAAAATAGTGCCTTTTATAGACGCGTGTGTGTCTAAAAAGTGGATATTAATAAATGTTCTCTTTGATCCCCTTGGGGAGAACTACCCCATTTTAGTACTTTTATTTCAGAGTGAAGATTGCTTAATTTTTATTATTATTATTTTAGTATATAAACATAAATATTATTAATTATTTAATATTATTAATTATTATAAATTATAAATGTGTATATAATTTAAAAAAACATATTTTACTATTTTCCCAAGTTTATATAACCCATAGGTAGGAATCTGCGCGCGCAGAATTCCGCAGATTTTCTGCAGATTTTCCGCAGATTTCCGCAGATTTTTAGCCCATCATTAATTCTGTTTATTTACTTAAAGTTAACTATTTACAGTTAATCTAATTTGATTTGCATTTTAAACATTAAATACAAGTTAAAAAGATATTATTTTTTATTTAACATATTAAGGTTTTAGTTATGATACTCCCAAAATAATTCCGCAGAAATCCAAAATTTTTACCAAAATTCTCCGCAGAAATAGCAAAAAACGTCCGCAGATTCCGTCTGGCCCTACCCATAGGTTACTACTGTAAGAAAATATCAGAATCCGGTACATACTTTCAGTATCTCCTTTGCTTGAAATGACCCGATCTAATCCTGTTTTTATGAAATAAGCTTGCACCGGATGAAGCTGCCAGATCTGTTGCTATGACAACAACTCTCGGATGAATTTTGAAGAACAAAACAATCCTGGATCGTGTCTAATCGTCAATAACCAAATCCAGCTAATCAAGTAATCCACGTAAGAAGAACAAACCCCAGGATTAGATCAGATCATTTCAGGCAAAGATAATACTGAAAGTATGTACCAAATGCTGATATTTTCTTACAGTAGTAACCTATAGGCTATATACACTGGAGAAAATAGTAAAAGAGTTTTAAAAAATTATATATAATAGAAGTTATTATAAAAAATTATAAATAATACTGTTATGCAATCTGCACTCTGAAATAAAAGTACAAAAACTGTCAAGGGGTGTGTTCTTTCCCCAAGGGCTTCAAAGAGAACATTTATTAACATGGACGTTTTTGATACAAACGCGTAAACTGCTATTTAAAGTTACCCATAGATATATACACTAGATGTCGCCTACCCTGCTATTGTCTATTAGAACGAATGCGTCAATAGAGCCGCCATTTTAGTACAGGGTAGCGCTCCTTTGAAATGAATGCGGGACCAAGGTGAAGCGGAGGACTGTGGCCATCCAAAGCCAGAGAAATACACATATACACATATATCTATGATCGGGAGTTTTCCCCGGTGGTCAGTATGCAAATATTTTTTTCAATTACAAAATATTTTAATTTTACATCACTTTTCTACATTGATGGATGTGACCGCACGGGCATTCCTGACAAAAAGTGAGTGTTTGTGTGCATGGAAATGCATTACCCTCCTTCCCTGTTTAATTTGATCTAATCCATGTCCTGAAACACACCCCCTCTCCTGCTTTCACTTCTCATTCTGGCGGAGGGAGCGATCCGTTTGTGAATGAATCTCCGTTATGAACGACTCGTTCACTTAGCTGACAATAATACAAGTTTCTAGCATGGCAGCATCTTCTTGTCATATTTCATAACATAGTTTGCTTATTTTATTCAACAAAACTAGCATAAGTCCAGAATTTAGTGCGAGTTGGTGCTACTTTGCCTTCTGGTGAATGCAGCAAGAGACTGTATTATCAATAACATTACTTTTTAAGCACAAAAGTTCATAACATACAAAAACATAAAAAACAAAATCTTACCTATGAAATGTTCTGCCTTTGTGCTTTGTTTTCTTTGTTTGCTCGTTACTACAACGCAAACACAGCGCTAAAGTCCAGCATCTTCACATTTGCACACTGTCTTGACTAGTGCGGTTGAATGACGTTTGTCCTAGAAGCACTGTACCAATGTGGCGGCGCTATTGACGCATGCTCAGGGTCCCTATGCGATATCTAGTGTATATATCTATGAAAGTTACCGAACCAGCTTTAGTACAATTTGCGCATGGTAATAAACATGGCCAATATCCTCATTTTCTTTTTTTTTTTCTTTTTCTTTTTTTTTTTTTAAAGGGAAAGAATAATAATTTATGCAGTCATGCACACATTTTGACAGCTAACATGCTGGTGATTTGATGCTTTGCAAAAGTTGCAGACACCTTTACCAAATTCAAAATGCATTTTTGATGCTAAATTAAAGAGCCAGTTATTAAGAAACTTGAATAGGCTACTATAATAAAGAAAATCTTATTCTAAAGAAACGTAAAACTACATAAATTGCTAAATACTCTTGACACATGAAAGTTTTAGGCCTGCAGCTCACAACAAATGTGGATAGTTATTGCGTATCATATTTAACAAACAGTTTACTACAAATTTGATGTAATTTTGCTCGCATAGATAATTGAATATTAATCAGATGATGTCATTACGCTGCTGTCTCATCAGTCAATCACTAAATTGCGGATCATGATTTTTAGAATCGACAGATCTGTCCTTCACATCACACGCAGCGTCTCAGATCAGTTCATCCAGACATTTTAATCTGATTCGTGAACTTGTTTGAAGAACCAAATTAGCCAGAGATCAGTTATCAAGATTATAAGATCCAGGATCTGCCAAATCATCTTTGATTATTTAAGCGAGGTACAAAGAATGGACCCCTGTTGTACATTTCAAAGAAAACTAATGCATTTTTGTGTTTGTTTTCCCAACAGTTGGTGGTTTTCTGTCAGGCTTGCCATTCGGAACCATTGCTAAACACCACGGCTGGAACACAGCATTCCGGGTAGCAGAGATAGCCTGCATGGTCACTACAGTTGGATACTTCCTGCTGCGAAATATACGCACCAAGATGGGAAGCATTCCTAAGAAGGCAGACTAAACATTAGAGTGTTATTTAAATATATTTGAACTAGTTTTTAAAGAATAAAGGGCACGTTTTGAAAGTGTGAAAAGTGTTTAGTTTCTTTTTGCTTATAGAATGGATGTCTATTATCAAGATTTCACACTATATTTTTACAAACTTACTAATTGGGATATCATGTTGTCACTTTCAGAAGCACATCATGTTATTTATTCTGCCCGTTTTAAAAACAGATTATAGTCCCAACACACATAGATTGCTTTTACAAATTTAAGTGGATTGAACATAAAACGATTAGGTTCTCTCAGAAGAAACTTAAGAATTGTGTTGATTGAACTCATTTTAAATAAGTAATTTGAATGAGCAGCATTTTTGACTGTATATAAGTAGTTTATTAAGGCAGGTTAAAGCCATTTAAGAATAACGTGCATTTCTTAATGCGTTTCAAAGCTTTAACTGCTCCTACCTCTGTTGTATTACAAATATGAAATATGTGACATAAGAATGTTACATCACATGAATGTTTAATAACACAATGTTTGTAATAAATTAAAAAAGGAAAGATTCTCCTGGCATTGTTTGACCTCTTTTTAACTAAAAGGGATAGTTCACCCACCCAAATTGTAATTCTGTCATCATTTACTCACCATTGACTTATTTCAAACCAGTTTGAGGATTCTGTTAAACACAAAATAAGATACTTGGAAGAATGTTGAAAATGGGTAACCACTGACTTCTATAGTAGGAGATACAAATACTATAGAAGTCAATGGTTACCGGTTTCCAACATGAAGTAAATGATGACAGAATTAAACTACTCTCCCTTTAAGCACACGTTGGACCCAAACTACAGATCCAAGGTATAGACTTTTCATTTTCTGCTAAGAGGAAGTAAGTTATACATACAAACAGAAATGTTACATCCATGATACTTGTATAGATGGTAATAAACATACTTCAATGAACATTTGTTGAGCTGCACCATTTTCTTTCGAGGTTCTGCATGAACATTGCAAACTTAAACTGCGTCCATGTACATTATTTACAAAGGTAATGTGAAACACGGTTCTTGCTGTAAATTTTTAGACTTAATTTCAGAAACAGTGTAAAATAGCAAATCTTAATCAGTGTTGAATTATTTGAGCTTGTGAAAAAGTCTTGTTCGTTTTCCTTAAGAGGTTGATGGAAATACAGTACTTATGCCGTATTTCTGGACACGTGTGACAGGAGAACATAATCAATTCAAGTTCAATTCAGGACCCGGTTCCAAATGTCCCCGCTTTCTCTGCTATTTCCAGGCCACTCTTTAGGTTTTGGTCAAAAAGTTCACATCTGAAAGAAATTGAGCATTTGTTTTGTTATACACTACACTTTGAACTGCATGCAAATTTATGATTAAAGGGACAGTTCATTTAAAATGTAAAATTTACAGTTCATTTTAAATCATCCTCAGGCCATTCAAAAGAGCTCAGTATATCATCAGGATAGATTTAGGCCCAATCCCAATTCTACCTCTTAGCCCTTCCCCAATTCACACACACACACACACACACACACACACACACATATATATATATATACATACAGGGAGTGCAGAATTATTAGGCAAGTTGTATTTTTGAGGATTAATTTTATTATTGAACAACAACCATGTTCTCAATGAACCCAAAAAACTCATTAATATCAAAGCTGAATATTTTTGGAAGTAGTTTTTAGTTTTAGCCGTTTTAGGAGGATATCTGTGTGTGCAGGTGACTATTACTGTGCATAATTATTAGACAACTTAACCAAAAACAAACATATACCCATTTCAATTATTTATTTTCACCAGTGAAACCAATATAACATCTCAACATTCACAAATATACATTTCTGACATTCAAAAACAAAACAAAAACAAATCAGTGACCAATATAGCCACCTTTCTTTGCAAGGACACTCAGAATCCATCCATGGATTCTGTCAGTGTTTTGATCTGTTCACCATCAACATTGCGTGCAGCAGCAACCACAGCCTCCCAGACACTCTACAGAGAGGTGTACTGTTTTCCCTCCTTGTAAATCTCACATTTGATGTTGGAACACAGGTTCAAGGAACAAGGACGCCATGTCATTCGTTTTTCTTCTTTTAGACCCTTTCTTGCCAGCCACGCTGTGGAGTACTTGGACGCGTGTGATGGAGCATTGTCCTGCATGAAAATCATGTTTTTCTTGAAGGATGCAGACTTCTTCCTGAACCACTGCTTAAAGGTGTCTTCCAGAAACTGGCAGTAGGACTGGGAGTTGAGCTTGACTCCATCCTTAACCCGAAAAGGCCCACAAGCTCATATTTGATGATACCAGCCCAAACCAGTACGCCACCTCCACCTTGCTGGCGTCTGAGTCGGGCTGGAGCTCTCTGCCCTTTACCGATCCAGCCATGAGCCCATCAAGACTCACTCTCATTTCATCAGTCCATAAAACCTTAGAAAAATCAGTCTTGAGATATTTCTTGGCCCAGTCTTGACGTTTCAGCTTGTGTGTCTTGTTCAGTGGTGGTCGTTTTTCAGCCTTTCTTACCTTGGCCATGTCTGAGTATTGCACACCTTGTGCTTTTGGGCACTCCAGTGATGTTGCAGCTCTAAAATATGGCAAAACTGGTGGCAAGTGGCATCTTGGCAGCTGCACGCTTGACTTTTCTCAGTTCATGGGCAGTTATTTTGCGCCTTGGTTTTTGGTTTGGTTTTTCCACACGCTTGCGACCCTGTTGACTATTTTGAATGAAATGCTTGATTGTTCGATGATCACGCTTCAGAAGCTTGGCAATTTAAAGAGTGCTGCAGCCCTCTGCAAGATATCTCACTATTTTTGACTTTTCGGAGCCTGTCAAGTCCCTCTATTGACCCATTTTGCCAAAGGAAAGGAAGTTGCCTAATAATTATGCACACCTGATATAGGGTGTTGATGTCATTAGACCACACCCCTTCTCATTACAGAGATGCACATCACCTAATATGCTTAATTGGTAGTAGGCTTTTGAGCCTATACAGCTTGGAGTAAGACAACATGCATGAAGAGGATGATGTGGTCAAAATACTCATTTGCCTAATAATTCTGCACTGCCTGTATATATATATATATATACACACACACATATGCATATATGTGTGTGTGTGTGTGTGTGTGTGTATGTATGTATATATATATATATATATATATATATATATATACACACACACACACAGCATATATATATATATATATATATATATATATATATATATATATATATATATATATATATATATATAAAATAAATTATCACAGAAAAACAAAACATTGCAACGTCAGATTTTTCCAATACCATGCAGCTCTTAAAAAAAATAAATAAATAAATAAACTAAAATAATTTAACAAAATAGGCAATTGAAGAGCATGCAAATAAGTAAACGTAAATATAAACTATAACTAACTATTTAGGTATACATAAATGTGTACACAAATGTTTAAAGGCCTGAGGAGGATTAAATTAACTGTAAATATTCATTTTTGGATGAACTATCCCTATAATATAAGTACATAAATATAAATAAAGATATTACCCACCTGATAGGCATCTCTAAAGAGTAGAACGGGTTCTTTAGTGCAAAGTCTGAGTAAATTTCATAAATCTTTCGAAGCAGGGCATCGATGCCAGATTGTCGAGGGTCTGCCAATACAATGAACTTTATACCTGTCAAAATAAGAAAACTGTCAGATCTACTGTGGTTTTCTTCAGCGCCACATTTACACAACATTCTAGAATACAATACAGTTTCAATAGTGGAAAATGTCAACCTGTGAGTGTCTGAAAGCAGTGCAGTTTAAACATATCTGTCTCCAGCATTTCAATGCCAGAGCTGCCAACTTCTGGTGACAACTGTGATCCAATAGCAAAGAGCCTTAGGAGAGAGATAGAGAAATCAAATATATGATAAAATTATAACAGAATTTTGTATAATATTTATCATTGGCATGCTTCTGATTATGATTTTGATGATAATGGTCTATGTAAGTACTAAATTGTTGTTTAAAAGTGTGGGTTGAGTAAAGTTTAAAGAAATTAATCATTTTATTCAGCGAGGATGCAATAAAATGATAAACAGGTTACAAAAGGTGTAAACACAATTGTTCTTCTTCTGAACTGTATTAATGACAATTTGGATGGAAATCATTCTATTAGACTGATTTCTGTAGGATCACATGGCACTTGAGACTAAAGTATTGAACTAGGAATAAAATACGGTACGTAATTATATAAATATATGTTATAGAAAACAATTAAAAATGTTTTATTGTTACAAAGACATTTTACAAAAGCAAAATCTTACTGACCCTAAACTTTATAAAGGTAATATACATGGACTTTAAGCATTAAAACAATAAAAATCAAATAAAGCTTTACATTTTAGTGTTTCTTTCTATCCAGTTGAAGTCAGAATTATTAGCCTCCCTGAATTATTAGCCCCCCTGTTTATTTTTTTCCCCAATTTCTGTTTAATGGAGAGAAGATTTTTTCTACACATTACTAAACATAATAGTTTTAATAACTCATTTCTAATGACTGATTTATTTTATCTTTGCCATGATGACAGTAAATAATATTTGACTAGATATTTTTCAAGACGCTTCTATACAGCTTAAAGTGACATTTAAAGGTTTAACTAGGTTAATTAGGTTAACTAGGCAGGTTAGGGTAATTAGGCAAGTTATTGTATAATGATGGTTTGTTTTGTAAACTATCTGAAAAAAACATCGCTTAAAGGGTCTAATAATTCTGACCTTAAAATGGTTTTTTAAAAAAAATTAAAAAATGCTTTTATTCTAGCCAAAATAAAACAAATAAGACTTTCTTCAGAAGAAAAAATATTATCAGACATACTGTGAAAATTTCCTTGCTCTGTTAAACATTATTTGAGAAAAATGTAAAAAAAAATAAAAAAAAATGAAGAGGGCTAATAATTCTGACTTTAACTGTACATCAGAAAGTGTACTTTATTTATTTATTCATTCTTTTTTGAGTAAAAAAAGGGTACTTTTAAAAAAATAATTATAATTTTAAAAAGAACATTAAAGTCAATCAGTGTAACATCAGTTTATATCAGGAAAATACTGTTGTCACCCATAATTAGATGTTTTTTTTTTACAAATGTTTTTGATACATTACTGTAGACATTTAATATGCTTTGCATATAAATCATGGGACAATGTAAACCATATATTACAAAAATGAAAGGGCTAGTAGTTCATCCACAAATTGAAATTCTGTCATCGTTTACTCATCCCTCACTTGTTCCAGACTTGTTTGACTTTCTTTCTTCTGTTGAACACAAAATAAGATATTTTGAAAAATGACTGAAACCAGTAACCATTTGTTTTTCCAACCATGAAAGTCAAATGGCTACGTTTGTCAACATATCTTCTTTTGTGTTCGACATAAAAAAGAAAAACAGTTTTAAAACAACCCAAAGACGAGAATAAGGTAAGAAAATGTACATTTTTGGGTGAAGTATGCCTTTCGAAATCAGATGCGAGAATATGTATGCCAAAACAAAAACATACATGACATAAAGTGAGGTAAAGTTGGTTTTAAATTCACACACTCACTTTCTCCTTAATATTATATTTTCAGAAAAGTATTCTTTGCTAATTCTAAATAGAAAAACATATTAGCAGCCAAAGACTGTCAAAGTACAACAGTGTTCACAGTCAATTAAATAGTGCTAATGTTGTTTTGAAGTCATACGTACATACTATTTCTACCAAATATTGAAAGTAGCATGGTAAACAATATACGAAGCGTGTCACAAGCTGTCACTGAACGAATGTGTGAATATAAACCAACTTTACCTTGATAAGAAATAAGTAGAATGTCATTCAATGTTAAATATTATACATGTTAGAAAAAAACATTAACAAAATAAAGACAATGGCATGAAATACATAAATGTAGGTGTTACTCACGAGTGAAACATTGAGGCCAGCATGAGTTTCTCGTTTGAAGTGAGTCTCGGTCTGCCGAATCTGATGGACACTGGATAGTTTGCAGGATCTCTCAGATACTCCTGGATCTCCTTCCCTTCCGCCGTGAATTTACCATTCACGTCCACCCCGTTAATGGACAGAACTGCATGACCCACTTCACAAAAGAAAAACACATCATGTAATTGACCAGAACAGAACCGAAAAGAACCTATAAATGTGCATTTATTCGTGTTATGTTTTGCAGACACACACCTCTGATTCCGTCCCGCTGTCCGAATGACACGACAACCTTCTCATCGTGAATCTTTAACACTAAATCAAGCGGAAAGCTGAAGGTTTTTTCCACTTCAGCTCGAGGTACATAATTATCGTACTGGTAAATGAGTCCACCAGCTTTATTGACAACATACACACTGAAGATCGCCATCTTTCTTCCTGACTGTCACCCGGGTGATCATGTGACTTTATGACGTAGACAAATTAAGTAAATAAATTTGAAACAAAATTATTTAGAGCAGACCGTGCTTTAATTTAACAATACTGTGATATGTGTAGTGTTTATTTGTATTTGGTTTATTGTAATTCATTAATGAGGTTTTTGATGATAAAAATACATTTCCCATAATAGCCTGCCTGCCGAGTGATTGCCCCCTGGTGGTCCTCTATCACTATGTCAAGATAATAGTTCACCCAAAACTGGGAATTCTGTCATTTACTCACACTTGACTTGCTCCAAACCTGAGTTTTTTTCTTCTGTTAAAGATGATATCAAATTGTTGGAAACCGGTAATCATTGACTTCCATAGAATTTGTTTTGGATGCCAATGGTTACCAGATTCTAACATTCTTCAAAATATCTTCTTTAGTGTTGGACAGAAAAAAAGCTAATAAAGATTGGAATCAATTGAGGGAGAGTAAATAGTAAACCTAAGTAAATAAAAATTTGGCTGTACTATCCCTTAAACGGGAGTCAAAATAATTGTCCTCCTCAATGTTTCATAGGCTATTGATATTATCATGCTGATGTATGTTCAAATGTTACTGTAGGTTTTTTGTTGTTGTTAATTTAGTGAATGTTCAGCTCATTGAAATAGCAAAAGGTAAAACATAATGGGGCTAACTACCTATTAAAGTTAGATGTATTTTTTAATCAATGTCTGTAACATACCGGCCACTTTATTAGGTACACCCTAATAGTACTGGGTTGGACCCCTGTTTTGCCTTCAGAACTGTCTTAATCCTCTGTGGCATATATTCAACAAGGTACTGGAAATCTTCCTCAGAGATTTTGGCCCATATTGACATGATAGCATCACGCAGTTGCTGCAAATTTGTCGGCTGCACGTCCATGATGTGAATCTCCCGTTCCACCACATCCCAAAGGTGCACTATTGGATTGAGAACTGGTGACTGTGGAGGCCATTTGAGTACAGTGAACTCATTGTCATGTTCAAGAAACCAGTCTGAGATGGTTCACGCTTTATGACATGGCATGTTATCCTGCTGAAGTAGCCATCAGAAGATGCTACACTGTCGTCATAAAGGGATGGACATGATCAGCAACAATATTCAGGTAGGCTGTGGCATGATGCTCAGTTGGTACTAAAGGGCTCAAAGTGTGCCAAGAAAATATCCCCCACACCATTACACCACCACCAGCAGCTGAACCATTGATACAAGGCAGGATGGATCCATGCGATCATGTTGTTGACGGCAAATACCATCCGAATGACCAGCAGAAATCGAGACTCATCAGACCAGATACATGGACGTTGTTGCTTCATGATCGCTGTCTTGATGTTGAAAGCTATAAACACATTTAATAACCAGCCTCAAATTTCCGAGTGAACTTGTGTAGGTGCGCAGAAAGGATGTTCAGCTTTAAGTATGGGGAAGTCTGCTTTCGGTTTGGGTCACATAAAACAAACATTATGTTGAAAACTCAAGTGTTTTTCCCTGTACTCTATTCACAATAATAAAGACTTTTTAACACCTCTCATGTTGTTACCATTTGAAACAAAGTTTTAAGCACTTAACAAATGAGGTTAACAAGAAAACTCTGAGGGAGTCATTCATAGTGAGTCACTTAATTCATTCAATGTAAATGAACAATTCAGTGACAAAAAAGATATTTGGCGCCACCCATTGGACATTTTGGTTTAATGTATTTTAGTAATATTTTTTAATATATGGAAAAATCAGATCATTTAAATAAATACAAATGTAAGGTTAAATATGACATCTTAGATGTGAATAAATGATATTTAAAAGAGACAGCATTTCTGTGTTGATAATGGGCTTTGGGCTATGGTATAGAGTAACAAATAGCATCTTATATAATTTAATGAAGAAGTGTTTGCATGCAAATATGTCATTGACCACAGTTGTAAAATGCTGGAACAGTTTGAAAATGCACCTGGAAAGAGCTCTAAAAGTCCTTAAATTTGACTTTGGTAAGGTGTAGGAGCCCTGTGTCTTTAGAAATAACCCATCAGAGGTTACAGTTTAGGTCTGAACCAGCTCATTATCCCTCAAAACACTGAAAACATAAATACGTTTGATTAACCAATGAGATGTAATTGAAATAAATATATGAATTTGGTTCACTGAACCATGCATATTTATTACACAAACTACTGAAAATAGCTGACCCTCGATAGTCAGTTTGCAAAAGATTTGTGTCCTCCTGAGCCTCACCTACACCAGTAAACTCACGCAGCTCTGTGATTGGCCAAAATGCTTAGTTTGACTTTTCTACTCTTCCCTGTTGATCACCCCTGACCTACTTTCTGCTGAATCTGAATTTTACGATCTGAATTTCTGGTTTTGAATTTTAGGATATTGAATGTAATGTTCTAAAAAATATTCATCTTGAAAACTTGAAACTGTATTTTTACAAACTGGATATCTGCAGTCTATGAATTCAGAACACACACACAAAAAACTGAAGTTTGAAAATGCGTCTATAAAAAATTCAGCTTTGAAAAATTCAGTTGTCTGAAATTTCAGATGTTCAATATTCAAGTAATGAAATTCACATTCAACATAAGAACTTCAAATTCAAAACAATTTTTAACGACATTTAAAAATTCAAATTGTCAATAATTTAAATGAACACAATTTAAATTCAGATTGTTTTGGCATACTATTAGCTCCATATGTAATGCAGTAAAAATTATTATTGCAAAAGTGAAACACTAACTCTGCATGTGACACAGGAGATGAAAACCATGCAATGTAAAGCTTGAAGCAACAGGCTACATTTCTAATCCTCATGACAATATTCAAGATCTAAGTCTTATTGTCTCAGGGCAAAAAAAAAGACACAAACTCAATAGCAAAGTGCTTTACAACTTTGTTAGGTCTTTATAGATTTAGCTTGCTATATTTGCTGCACACATGCATTAAATGTGAGATGAAACCCATCATTGTCTTTGCTAGCAGAGGGAAGTCAGATATTGATTGATGTGGTCAGCTGCTTGGGTTGTCACTGCACACTTTCTGTCTCTGTCCTGAACACAGAGAAAAACCAGGATGTTTCCAGTCGTGCACAAATATCGACAGATACAGTTTCTCATGCTACAGAACAGCATCCTTTTAAGACAGAGTTAAATAAATAAAATATTTCATAATTATAATACAGTACATGGGGTGACACGGTGCCTCAGTGGTTAGCACCATCGCCTCCCAGCAAGAAGGTTGCTGGTTTAAGTCCTAGCTGCAGTTGGCATTTCTGTGTGGAGTTTGGTCTCCCCGTGTTCGCATGGGTTTTCTCCGGGTGCTCCTGGTTTTCCCCACAGTCCAAAGACATGCGGTATTGGTGAATTGAGTAAACTAAATTGGCCGTATAGTGTATGAGTGTGTGTGAATGAGTTTGTATGGATGTTTCCCAGTACTGGGTTGCAGCTGGAAGGGCATTTGCTGTGTAAAACATAAGCTGGATAAGTATAAATAAACATAAAATATACAATCAAAACATTCAGTAAAGATACATTAAAGGGATAGTTCATAATGAACTAGCTCAAGACATGGGCGATTTATAATTGCAGCAAACTTTGGAGCAATAAAAGTGTCCAAGAAGATGTCCAAAATCTTTACACGCATTGACCCAGAGACCGTTTAGATGCATGTCACTGGTGAGAAATTGATGGATGTTTACTCTATGATGACCTAAATGCCTTAAACACCCAGCAGACACAAGACGTCAATATGACGTCAGATTGACATTGTACCCCAACGCCGTGGGGACATTGCATTTTGTTTGGAAATGACAATCGGGTTGACATCAGAACCCAACGCCAGGCAGACAACGTCAATGTCCAACGTCCAACCTAAAAGCAACTAAATATCAACATCTAATGATGTTACAGCTTGACGTTGTGTGGACATTTCCACTATGACGTCTAACAGATGTTGGATTTTGGTTGCCATATACCTGATAAATAATTCTCAGTATTTGACGTCAATATAATGTTGGTTTAAGATGTTGGCTCGACGTTGGATTTTGGTCACTTTCTAACAAAACCTAAAATCAACCAAATATCAACGTCATTTGATGTTGTTATTGGGCATCAAAATAACGGTGTCCTTAGACGGTGGCTAGACATTGATTTTTGGTCACCTGACATCACAACATAAATCTAACCTAATATGAATGTCTTATGACGTTGTGTGCCTGCTGGGCAATGACTAAATGCGCTTCAGAATGTTACGTTTACACACATCCACAAATTACATGTAAATGCATCATGCTACTCACTACTCTTGTCTTGAGTACTTTTAAAAGGGCTACTTTTTACTCATACTTTGAGTAATATTTAAAACAGATACTTTTACTCTACTTGTACTACATTTTTAGGCAAGTAATGGTATTATTTAAGTATGATTTTTCAGTAGTCTTTCCACCACTGATTATATCTATAACAGGATTTCCAGTTATGCTTTTATAGAACCAGTGTAACGGAGGCCAGCTAGTGAAGTGCTGTGCAGGTAAACCTCACTCCTCTGACCTCTAAAGGTGCTCTAGCGACAGTCGCTAGAGGCCATGGTCTTTAGCCTCCTTGTTAGAGCAACCGACTCCCATGCGGAAGGTCGCCGGTTCGATACCAGCTCGGAGCGGGTTGGGTGTTGTAGGACCGGCGGGGTTACATTGGTGCCGTGACCCGGATGGGAGTGAGGTTTAGGGGGGTGAGTGTAACGGAGGCCAGCTAGTGAAGTGCTGTGCAGGTAAACCTCACTCCTCTGACCTCTAAAGGTGCTCTAGCGACAGATGCTAGAGGCCATGGTCTTTAGCCTCCTTGTTAGAGCAACCGACTCCCATGCGGAAGGTCGCCGGTTCGATACCAGCTCGGAGCGGGTTGGGTGTTGTAGGACCGGCGGGGTTACACCAGCATCAGTCAAAAACATTATAGTATTTATAAATCACTAGCCTTAGCCTGTATGACGTTCAGGAATCCTGAATGTGAAATTTAAACTGAATTTTGGGATGAGCTGGTAGTTTTTCTTTCTTTTTTTATTATTATTTATTTTATTATTATTATTATTATTATTATTATTATGACTACAAGACAACAACACAATATGCTCTGTGTTTCGCTTAAAGCCTGTTACCAGACACATATTAAAATACTCTGTCCTATTTTAGCTACTCGCTGTCCAAGCGAGCATAGCCACTGACTTTAGTTTCCCAACCGGAGCTCGTGCTTACAAAGTGAGTCACATGCAGAAACGTCAAACAAGTGCAAAAAATGCTCCTTAATTCTGTCTTGACAGTCATTTTTTCCTTCGAGCCATCCACGCTTTTCTCCTCCTCCTCTCTCACTGAGAAAAAACACAACTGTTGTTTATGAGTGTCGCTAATGAACCCACTCTCGAATGTTCATTAAAGTCTCCTTTTTGCGTTACTCTAAAAGTGTGAGCACCTCTGAAGGATATGTGAGACCCTGAGAGGAAGTTTTAGGGGGTGTCCGCGCTGAGACTGATCTAGAATCAGATTTATGGAAGGCAGCTGTTGAGGCTTTGACAGACAGACGGATCAGACCGCTGCTGCGTAACACAAGTCTGCAGAGGAGTGTCAGATCACACTAAAACACCAAGGGTAAGTCACACTGTATACTCTGTTTTTGACTACTTTGACTTTACTTTTAAATATTAACCTCGCTTATTATCATTATTAATGACTGTATGAAAATAATATGGAGAAACAGTTGGACATATAGATGAATGAAACCCAAACAGCAGCATTGTTTAAGTGTGCTAAACTAACGATGCTCCTTGTTTGATAAAATATATCAGCTTTGTATAATAATGTGCAAGAAATCGTATCTGAATCACTACATATCTTTGGTGGGCACATTGATGTCGAAATTAGATCTAATTAACGTCAAAACTAGATCTAATTGACGTAAAACACGTCAAAAATGCTAATCGATTTCATTTCAAACCTTTAACGTCTATTTGAGATCCACACATTGATGCCTTTTTAACCACCAAGATAGTGTCACAAACATTGTAAAAGTTTTAATAATCTGAGAGCTTCAATTCTTAAATACAAATTTACAATGTATTTTTTATCTTTTATCTTTTTTATCTATTATGTCAAAATTAACATTATATTAACATTAACATAAAAAACACATAAACAAACTATTACAGGACTGTCATGTTGTAATAGATTTTTGATGTGTTTTTGTACCAATGTTTGTCAATTCTGTCGTTTCAAGATATTCAATAGACATCGAATTGATTTAGCATATTTTATCTGTTTTTTGACATGTTTTTGAAGTCGTTTTGACATTAAGGTGCCCACTGGGTAATACAATTCAACAATTCATGGGGGGCATATACTTTTGCACATTCTTGTATCTGTATGCCCTTTTCATGTTTTCAAACTGATAACATCCACACTGACATTAAGAAATAGTCAGACTACTGTGGTTGGAAATATATCGTCTGCCATATTTTTTTTTTCCTTTTTGCTCTCTGATCATTATTTCAAACACTCTGCCAGTTTTCCCCTTTAAAATGAGAGCACGTCCTGGGACCTATTTTTAGAGGACCGAAGCATTACGGCGCACTGGAGTTATGCAGACGGCAAGATTAGACGGAGTGGGGAGAACTTCATACAGCTTGCTATATGTTTGCCCACAGCCTCTCTCCACAAGCTCTTATCTGGGCTCCTCGGAGAACTGTTTTTTCCCCACCTCATAACTGTTTATCCTCCAGCAGAAGTCCACTGAAACAGAGCAACATCACGTCTTCCTTTGGTCCCCTTGACATTTTATCAGGTCCAGCTTTGACACCAATGAGGATCTTGGATTCTCTGTTAAAAAACAAAGTCAGACCCCAGTGGCTTGGAAAGGCAGTGTTCAGCTGTAATTTCTTCTCTTGGCAGCTTAGACGAGGCTGGAAACAGTGAAAGAGCATCAGTAGGGTGGGTTAATGGAAAAAAAAATCAAAGTCCCGAGAGAGGCTGAGAGAGAAAGAGAGAGACTTGTCTGTGAGAATCAAGATGTTTACTTTCTTGTAGGACTTTAATGATCCTCTGCAGCCATTGATATCTTATAAATGTTTAATTGCTGGCTGGTAATTATGTTTTAAAAGGGATTAGAAAGGAATGGGAATTGAATCATGCAAGTCAAAGCCAAAGGAATGTTTGGAGGAGCTGTCATGAACACTGTGTTTCAGTTTTTTCCTAGCATGTTCGCTACTGAGCTACTGTGTTCAGTGAATACTGTGCAGATCATGAGGCTTCAACATATGGATGTTCTTATCAAATTAAATTTACAAAAAAATAAAGAATATTAAAGTTAAAATATATGAAATGCAATTAAAATACTGTCATGTTTCTACTGTAACGTTTGTTAAAACTAAATATAAAAATATGGATTAAATAATGCGCATTTGTCATTCAATGTAACATATATGTAAATATGAAAACCATATGGTAACACATTACTTGAAGAGGTTGTTCATAAGACTGTCACGAAACCATTATAATCATATGGCACATATCATGAACATGAATGAATTTTATTATGTGTCATTCACTCAGTTGTCATTTTAAATGCAAAGGTGACATTGTTTGAGATTTCTTTGTTATGACGACTTGACACACAAATACATCATAAAATGTCCTTGTCATAACAACTCGATATTACCAAGACAACATAACTTGTCTTAAATCTGTCATAAACATGACTGTCATGACTTTTATAACAATGTCAGTAAAATCTTTTTCACCTCAACTTGTCATTTAAAGTCATTAAATCTCATTAAATATGAATGATTCTTGTTTTATAGTATAGTGCAGGGGAGCCCATGTGGAGGGCCAGTGTCTATTTTACTGCCTATTTTAGTTCGAACCTCAATTAAGCCTACCTGAACCAGCTAATCAAGCTCTATCTAGGTATTCTAGAAACTTTCAGGCAGGTGTGTTGAAGAAAGTTGGAGCTAAACTATGCAGGACACCAGCCTTCCAAGACCGAGTTTGATCACTTCTAGCCTAGCAAGAGCTTGATTAGCTAGCCCAGGTGTGTCTGATTGGGGTTGGAACTATAATTTGCAAGACACAGGCCTTCCAAGACCTAGTGGTGGACAAAGCGAGGCTTTATGAAACACTGAAACAGTCGAAGCAAATGTGTCGAAGCTTCGAAACGTTTCGAAAGCCCACTCTACGGTGACATCTAGTGTGGTCATTTTTATGTATTGCACTGGAACAGCTTCAGCAAAGAACAGTTGAGCAAATTGAGGTATTAAAACCAACTTTATAGGCTTGAATCTTCAAGTACATTTGTGGAGCGGTTAGGGTTCCTGACTACCATGCGGGATTTGTGGGTTCGAATCCAGGCTACCACAGCTGTTTTGAAATGCTTTAATATCAGTTTGAATTGCTCTGTTCTTGTATCGTTTTGTTTCAACATTGGTCTGACATCCGAATAAACACTTTGTGAATAAATATGTCTTGTTTTGGTCATAAAACAGGGTTGTTGCTAGATCAGACACGGTTGTGGACAGAAGTTAACAAGAATTATTTATATTATTCATTAAATTTCCCATTTATTGTATTTTTAATGTCAACCCAAAACCTAAACCCAACCATCACAGTACTGTAAAAAAATTAATTATTGTTTTACAGTGTTATAAAAATTATGCTACATTGATGGCGTATGAGCAGCTGTATCCTATCTAGACTACACCTTAAAACAGTAACATTATTAAAATACATAAATTCATGATTTCGGAGTATTTGTACAAGTCGGGATTTGAACCCAAAAGTCATTTGAAGCACAGTAACAACGTGCACACGTACGGTCCACTAGGCCATATGAGATAAAAATTATTTTTTGACCCTGTCAGTCAAATGCAGATTCGCCAGGTCTCGAAACGCTTCTGAACTGATCGATGCTTTGAATTGCTTTAGTCACGTGACCAGGTGTTTCGAAACACTTCAGTCACGTGACCTGGGTGTTTCGGATCATGCTTCGGTGCAGTGTTTCGAAACACTTGCGCTTCGGGATCTCGACACTGTGTCGAAACGTCAGTTTCACGTCAGCCATCCCTACCAAGACCAAGTTTGGCCACCCCTGGTTTAGCGTATCTTAACAAATTAATTTTGTTCCACTGAAAAAAGCAATCACAATATTTATGACACATTTATAAGGACCTCATGAAAATCATGTTTATGACAGATTTATGACAAGTTTCTCTTGGTAAAGTCAAGTCGCCATGACAAAGACAAGTTATGATGTATTTATGTCAAGTTGTCATAAAGACATCTCAAACAATGTCATATTTGCACTTAAAACGACCACTGATTGATTAACACTCAATGAGAGTTGCAATAAGCAATAATAAACTCTCTTTCATATCATGATTACAAAGGTGTCATGACAGTCTTATGAACACCCCTTCAAATATGAAAAAGTGTCACAGGATGGGAAGCGACGGTGTACAGCCATTTTCAGATCTCTCCAGAGATGTTCAATAGGATTTAGGTCTGGGCTCTGGCTGGGCCACTCAAGGACATTCACCGAGTTGTTGTTAAGCCACTCCATTGATATTTTTGCGGTGTGCTTTGGGTCATTGTCCTGCTGGAAGATGAACCGTCGCCCCAGTCTGAGGTCAAGAGCACTCTGCAGCAGGTTTTCATTCAGGATGTCTCTGTACATTGCTGTATTCATCTTTCCCTCTATCCTGACTAGTCTTCCAGTTCCTGCTGCTGAAAAACATCCCCACAGCATGATGCTGCCCCCACCATGCTTTACTGTAGGGATGGTATTATCCTGGTGATGAGCAGTGCCTGGTTTTCTCCAAACATAACGCCTGGCATTCACTCCAAAGAGTTCAATTTTAGTCTCATCAGACTAGAGAATTTTGTTTCTTATGGTCTGAGAGTCCTTCAGATTCATTTTGGCAAATTCCAGGCGGGGAGTGGCTTCCTACCATACAGGCTTGATTGGTGGATTGCTGCAGTAGGGATGCTCAAAATAATCGATTAACCGTTAACCGAAATTGTGCATTTGTAACCGATTAATGGTATTAGTTAAACGATTAAAAAATATTATTTTATAAAGTTTTTAAGTTTGGCTGCATAAGGGCCTGATCACAGCGAATTCACTTTTTTTGCGTTAAGAGGTGCATCTTTTGAATAGTTTACTAACGGCCGCGAGTGTTTTATGTGCTGCTTATGCACCCTGCGCGCCTCGCATTTTACCGTTGTGCGCTATGTGTGCTCGAGCGGAAAAAGCATGTTAGCTCAGTCGCACCTTTTTATTCTTCAATTAAATGAAAGCAGAGGCGGGTTGTCAAGACGACTACGAAAAACTTTTAATGACGGAGGAGACACTTGTGGGTGATGTTTCAAGTCATCCTGAGCTATATGACTTTACAAATCTTAAATATCATAATGTTATTAAAAATTACAACTAATAACATTGACAGCAACACTTGCGCACAATACGAGTCAGCTGATTCAGTCGTTTCCTAATGACATAATGAGCACCACGCTTCTTTTTTTCTAGTTAACATAAAAGGCAGTTAGGTGCACCTCGCGTTTTTGGAATGGAAAAGCGTGTTAGCTGTGATCGGCCCCTAAATGTGCAACACATATTTGTTAACTCGCGGGACAGTAACACGTGCAACCACACGTGCCTACAGATGTATTTTGCCAAAGAAGCAAAATGAAAGAAGGATATTTCTGGTCACAGTTTGACATAGACGAGTTGACAAACCAGCGCTGATGCTGATCGCCCCTGTGCTGCCTGGAGCCGCGTCATAAACTTAACAAATAGGCTATTGTTGTAGGCTACAACTAGGGGTGTAACGGATCACTGTTGATTGACTGGATTAATAACTTTTTTGAATGTGTAGGTTAATCCAACATATATGACAATAGCAGAGAGATCACCTCCCGCATCATTCAAATCACGTGTATCAAAGCATTTTGTCTTCCCTGTAAGATATAATGATGACGGAAAAAGTTGTGGTGGCACCTACTTAAATGCTTTCTTTGTCTATTAATTTAAGGTGTTTTCTGTCACTGCTTGTTTACTAACAGCGGAGCATTAATTAAATGCACATTTTCCATGGAGCGATCTATTTGAGGTAGCCTAATATTTTTATTTGATGGAAGAAAAATCATAATTGGACAAACAGCCTATGCCGGTTCTTAAAAACGATTCAGTCAGTGTTTTCATTTTGTAATCTAAATTTGTCATTTAAGTGAAAAAATCTAGAGCAGGATTTATTTTATTCTTTTTATTTAGTTTATTCTGTTTTCCTATGCTGCTGAAAACACTGCAGGTGCGTGAAGATGCTCTGTTATGTTCTGTATGCTGTTCGCACGTTAAAACAAATCAGTATTTTAAAATCCAATATTTAATGTTTCACACAGAATAGGCACGTCAATTTAAAAAAAAAATTAAATCTTAAATTTTAATATTAATCTGTTAACGGTTAATATTCGGTTAACGAGCGGCAGTTGTCGGTTGGCAAAATTTAACCGAAATGAGCATCCCTATGCTGCACAGATGGTTGTCCTTCGGTAAGGTTCTCCTCTCTCCACAGAAGAACGCTGGAGCTCAGACAGAGTGACCATCGGGTTATTGATCACCTCCCTGACTAAGGCTCTTCTCCCCCGATCACTTAGCTTAGATGGCCGACCAGCTCTTGGAAGAGTCCTGGTGGTTCCGAGCATCTTCCACTAACGGATGATGGAGGCCACTGTGCTCATTGGAACTTTCAATTTTTCTGTAACCTTCCCCAGTCTTGTTCCTTGAGACAATTCTGTCTCGGAGGTCTACAGACAATTCCTTTGTCTTTATGCTTGGTTTGTGCTTTGACATGCACTGTCAACCCTGGGACCTTATATAGACAGGTGTATGCCTTTTCAAATCAACTGAATTTACCACAGGTGAACTCCAATTAAGCTGCTGAAACATCTCAAGAATGATCAGTGGAAACAGAATGTACCTGAGCTCAATTTAGAGCTTCACAGTAAAGACTGTGAATACTTATGTACATGTGATTTTTCAGGTTTTTTATTTTTTAAAAAATTTGCAACAATTTCAAAAAATCTTTTTTCACATTGTCATCATGGGGTATAGTGTGTAGAATGTTGAGGAAATAAATGAATTTAATCTATTTTGGAATAAGGCTGGAACATAAATATGTGGAAAAAGTGAAGCGCTATGAATACTTTTGGGATTTACTGTACTTACAGCACTACAAAATCAAAAATTAAAAGTAATTGTAATGTTTTAGATAACTTTGTTAACTAACGTTTTCATGACAAGGTTAGCTAAAGTTGTAAAATTCCACATGAATAATACTATAGTAATTTATAGTAAGTACTATAGTGTTTTTGAACCATAATATATTAACGTCTTACACAGTATACTTTAGATTATATCATTTACATGTCTTTATTACTGAATGCTACAGCATACTGTAGTATTAACTGTAGTGAATTGATTGACTGTGATAGTGCAGTATGCTTTAGTTTTTACTATAGTTAACTGTGGTGTAGTATAGTATACGCTATAGTTGTAAAAAACTCAGTACAGCATTGGGTTGTTTATAGTTCTATTGCTATTGTATTACCATAGCAACTGTCAAATTACTACAACAGATTAATTTGTAGATACATTTGTAGCTATAAAAAGTTACATGAGTTTTTATTCACTCCCACACTGTCAACTTAAATCTTGTTTGGCAGATGGTTCGTGAGCAGTATGTCACCACCACAGAGGAATCTGGAGTTCTGTCTCCAGTCTCTGAGTACATTTACATGATCGGCATCTACGGCTGGAGGAAACGCTGCCTCTATCTGTTTGTTCTGCTTCTCTTGATCATCCTGGTTGTCAACTTTGCCCTTACCATCTGGATCCTGCGAGTAATGTGGTTCAATGCGGTGAGAGAACTTCACCTAGATCACATATTTAATGAAAACAGGAAACCGTATTTAGATTCTACCCTCAGATTAGACTTTTTATCACAGGGTGATGTTGTATTAAGTCTCACACATGTTGAGAAATTGGTGGTATTGTTTTTGTAGGAAGGCATGGGGTACTTGCAAGTCCATGAAGATGGACTACGACTAGAGGGAGAGTCAGACTTTCTGTTCCCTGTTTACGCCCAAGAAATCGACTCCAGAGAGGTAAGAGTTACTTGCTGTAAGATCAGTGGCGGCTGGTCAATAGAGGGCGCTGGGGCGCCGCCCCCGTCAAGTTAGACTCCTTTAATATGTCAATATTTATTATCACAAATATTAACAAAATAAACTGATTTAATTATAAAATTCTAACATTTATTGTAGTCATACTAACATTTATTGAAAAAACAAATGTATGAACAATATTTTTTCATATGTGTGCGGGGCGCCGGACTAATGGGTGTCTATGTAGGTACACAAACTTTTGCAAAGCATGTGATATGACGATAACCTCTAATTGGCTGGTTTTAAATTGTCCTTAGGGCGCAGCGCTCTGCGTCCCGAACCCTCCCATTTTGTTGTTAGAACGAATCATATTTGTTTTTATATGATTGGCCTTATGTGATTGGACCATTCTCACTTAGACCGTTCACTCAGCAGCAGCTCGTCAGTTAGCTGTGCTGACCTTTAATCATATAATGAAAGCAAGTGCAAGATGAAGGAAAATTCTGTTGTATCTTTGCAAAGATATCCGTTCACAAGGCGTTTGGATGAAGAAAAAAAAAAGAATCAAGGAGCTTGGACCAGATCGACCTTCCTTGCAAAACTAATGAAAACAAATTCACCAGTAGTCAAGTGATGGCGATTACACTCGGGGCTTTTCCAGCCTTTTACTATTTCCGTGTTTGCTGTTTCAAACAGCATGACGCAAGAGAGGCTGAATGCATTGGCCATGCTGTCAATAGAGAAGAGACTGGTGACTGAGATGACTTTAACCAAAAGGTTATTGAGAAATTTTCAAGCTAGAAAAAAAGGAGAGCAAAATTAATTTTTAAGTAGTGCTACTGGCCAGTGATTAGGCAGCATTTGTTTGTGTGTGTGTGTGTGTGTGTTTACTGATTATCTTGATTACTTCATTACTGATAAACCTAAATTGAACTAAAATGAACTGATTTGTGATGCATTTATTGTATGCTTTAGTCATTTTTGTTTTTTGGTACATCACCTGAAAAATGGCTTTTAAAATGCGCCCCCCTCACATTTTTTAACACCAGCCGCCACTGTGTAAGATAATGCTTTAGTAAGAGAAACACATATGTACTATTAAAGGAACACTCCACTTTTAAGATTTAAGTTAGTTTTGCAACTAAGCTCATTTTACCAGACCCATAGAGTTAAACAGCTGAGTTTTACTATTTTTGAATCCATTCAGTCGATCTCTGAGTCTGGTGGGAGGACCTTTAGCTTAGCTTAGCATAAATCATTGAATCAGATTAGACTATTAGCATCTCCTATTTATTCTATTTCCTATTTAAAGCTTGACTCTTCTATAGTTACATTGTGCACTAGTACCGACAGAAAATGAAAAGCAATGCTGCGTCCCAATTCGCATACTATTCGTCCTAAATAGTATTTGAAAATAGAATTAATATGTCCCAAATCGTAGTATGTTGAAAAGAGTATGGCAAAGGTTGCCGGATGGTTTACTATTTCTGGTAAAAAATTGAAGTGTAGAACTGTCCATACTCTAACTGCTGATATTGCCCACAATACATTGCGCGTTGCGCGTAAATTCGATTAGAACTACAAACGCGGGTGAAAAGTGTAAATAAACTACAACATGGTGGACGTGCGAGAGGCTTCAGTAAAGTTGTTTGACTAACGGTTAATTAATATCTAGCCCACTGGAAAATATTTAAATCGTTTTTCTGTGTTATCTTTCATCTGCAACAACAATACTGAACTTATATAAAGACGTGTTTGGAGATTTCTCTGCATGTTTGGAGACTTGCGAATGGCAGATTATCCTGCTGTTACTTCTCCAATGAGGTAGGAAATTAAATATGAAAGAAATGTGGATGATGTGTGGATGATTGACAGGGCTCGTAACTAAACAACGCAACGATCTGTTAACGAGAAAGTAGTATGTCTGTTACACACTCAAAAGTATATACTTTTCCTTTACAAAAAAGTGCATAATTTTAGGGCGTAGTTTAAGTATGCGAATTGGGACGCAGCATAACTATTTTCTTGATTGGCATGGCTAGGAACTATACTCTTATTCCAGCATAATAATCATAATAAAAATGATTATAAAAATTAAACTTTGCTGTCGTACCATGGCTGCAGCAGGCGCAATGATATTACCAAGTTGGGGATTAGTGTCAAGAGCTGTGTAATATCATTGCGACTGCTGCAGCCATGGTACAGCAGCAAAGTTCTTTGATCATTAGGCACAATGAGAGTATAGTTTCTAGACATATTATCCTAGAAAATAGAAACAGTTGATTTTCTGTCAGTTTAAATACACAATGGTACTATCACTGTAAAACCCAAAAGGTTAAGGTAACTCAAACCATTTGAGGAAACGGATTGCAACAAACCATTTAAGTCCAAAAACAAATCCTAATAAGTACTGTGAATTTAATTTATTTGCGTAAACGAAGCAATTTGAGCACAGTAAAACCCAATAAATGAAGAGAACTCAAACCAACTGAGTACTGTAAAATCCAGTAAGTTAAGGCAACTCAAACCGTTTAAGGAAATCGATTGCAACAAACCATTTGAGTTAAAAAACTAATCTATGTGAGTACTGTGAACTTACTCCATTAAAGTTGAAGCAATGAGGTGTTTAATTAACTCATTACCTTCAAAACTGAGTTCAAAACTCTTTTCAAATAAGTAGAATTAACTTTCAGTATATTTTGAGTTAACTACACTCATTTTATTTCACTGTTGGGTTTTACAGTACAGGAGAATCAAGATTAATATAGGGCAATTATCTAAACTATTTTATGAAATTTTGAGTGAGATGCTAATGGTCTAATTTATTTCAGTCATCTATGCTATGCTAAACTAAGCCAAGCGTGCTCCTTCCAGACCTAAAGATCAGCTGAATGGATTAAAAAATGGTCAAACTCAACTGTTTACCTCTAGGGGAGTTGTAAAATGAACCTACTTACAAAACAGAGGAGTGTTCCTTTAGTTATGACTTTTAAGTATGATATGGAAACAAACCATTGAATTATTAGAAAAATATTGCACACCTTAGGTCAAGGCTATTCAATTAGTTTGTCATGGGGGCCATGAAAAGCATCCCAAATGAGGGGCCGGAGAGATATGACTTGCAATATGAGTGATGACACAACAGCATATAAGAGCCCATACGTTGTATTTCTGCTCCTTAAGACACCCACGTTGTATTTTTCTACATTAAAATGTTAATATATTGTATTTTGAAACTATATAATATCACTGCATTGTACAATGTGGCTTTTTTTTTTTTTACAAACATTCAAATGTTGTATTTCAAAGCACAACAAAAGCAGTGCATCGCTTAAGTAGGCTTCTTCTACATTCAGACACATTCATATGTTATGTTTTGAACTGCATTACAATTATGGATGCAACAGTTATAGATTTTGGTTGTACGATTATATAGTCTGATTATAGTCTGAATAATCATGGTTTCACGGTTATCACGTTTAATGTAAATGTAAGCTTTATATTAGGTAAGTATGTAAATGAACGGTTGTTATCATCTGCGTTCATACATACATAATCGTTTTAATAATTTGTAATAATTCGTCTAACATATCTTTTGTTTACATTGCACTGAAAGCCATGCACAACTCTCACCGCTACAGCGTGAGATGTTTTCTAATTGGTGCGTCTGGAAGGCACGAGCGCATTGCTCCGCTTGCGCACACATATTGGCATATATTCTAATATTGGAAATAACAAACTTGCGCGCGGAAAAGATATGTGAATGGCCAGCCTGGTCTTACGAGGAAACGTAAGTATTTTACGTTTTGTCAGTTTAGTGGCTAATTCAGTCGGAGTTCAGTCGTACGAAAATGTACGATTTTAAAAAGGAGGCATGGCACCTAACCCCACCCCTAACCCCAACTGTCATTGGGTGATGAGCAAATCGTACTAATTTGTACAAATTAGATCGTACGAATTCATACGAATTAGCCACTAAATCAAAAAGTTAGGAATTGCCCGCTGCTATAATTAATCCAGTGTGCTTGCGGTTTAGCCTTGGTGTAAAAGCTCGGAACTTTAAACTAGCGCACAGGTGGCATAACTTCGTTTAGTTGCAGTAGTTTCGTTCCGTGCAACAGAAATGCGCCGTTGAGAAGCCCTTAAGCTTAAGTATCCAAATGTTTTCGGCTGCTCGCGCCACTCGCTTAATGTCAGGTGACTCACGCTCTGCGCAGCCTTCACCTGCAGCTCGTGCTGTATTGAACAGACGCACGTCACTTCATAACTATAGCGGCCATTTTTCGACTGAACTAAATTTATTTTTGATGTCTTCGTCACACTATTTGAAGGGCCGGAACAAATTGCCTTGCGGGCCGCCAATTGAATAGCCCTGCCTTAGGGGGTGATTCATGCGTTACACTTTAGGTGTGCATTATTTCCTAATAATTCAATGATCAGCAGTCAATTATTCCGCTTATACTACAGTTACCACATCTAAAGATACTGTTCAGAATCAGATGTTGTGTTTCATGATATCTGTCATGTTTTTGTCCTCAAACTAGTCCAGGACTAGTTTCTCACGTATCTCATTCAAAGCCTTTTGATATATTGATATGGAAACTGTATTATGGTAAAAATCTGCCTGAAAATACATGTGTTTATCCAAAACCATCTCGAGAAAATTCTGAAGTTTTTGATTTAGTGGCTAATTTGTAAGAATTTGTACAATCTCATTTGTACATTTTAGTATGATTTGCTCATCCCCAATGATGGTTGGGTTTAGGGATGGAACTGTGGTATGCCTCCTTTAAAATTTTTTACATTTTATGAATAGTTGAATACATACAAATTAGCCACTTTTCTGACAATATGTTGAATAGATGATTGAATAGTTAGGATCGAATTGCACACCTTAGAATCCTCATCAGCCAATCAGAATCAAGCATTCAGAAGCCCCATGATATAAGCCTCAATAAAGTATTAAATCATTGCATATTAATAGTTAGTAAGGTAGTTCTTGTAGCTGTTATGTTCTGGTTTGGAATAAGATTAAGTGATGTAGGATATGGTCATGCAGAATGAGGCTTCAATATGTGCATCATAAGTACTCATAAACTGCCAGTATGTGATATGTCAGTATGTTAAGTAATCTTGTATAGATAGATATACAGATTAACCTATTTATTTTCCATATTTCTCTCTTCATTATAGGATTCAGCTCTTCTAATTCAATCCTCTGAAAATGTTACACTCAATGCTCGCAACGCCAATGGTGACGTAACAGGAAGTGTGTCTGTAGGTAAGAGATTTTCAAAACATTTACTGGTTAAACCTTAGAAAACCTATTTGATATTCAAAGGCCTCTAAGGGGTTGTTTACATGACACTGTTTTTAACTAAATGTAAACTTTTGAATGCATTTTAATTACTTTCTAATTGATCTCTAATCATCAAAAAGTGATTCTGTAAAAATAATGACTACAAAGTGACATCGCCATCTACTGGTGTGGGATGCATAATACAACAGTTTATTACTGTTTGTGGATGCATGTGAACAACAAAACTTTAACATTGTAAATAAAAGAATGCTGGGCTAAAATTAATTGTGTGTGTGTGTGTGTGTACTGTGTATATTTATGATGCTTGCATATATTTGAGAAAATATTTATTTATATTTAGATATACTGTAGTATATATACATTTGAGGTCAGAATTATTAGCCCCCCTTTGAATTCTTTTTTCTTTTTTAAATATTTCCCAAATTATGTTTAACAGAGCAAGGAAATTTTCACAGTATGTCTGATAATGTTTTTTTCTTCTGGAGAAAGTCTTATTTGTTTTATTTCAGCTAGAATAAAAGCACTTTTTAATTTTTTAAAAACCATGTTAAGGTCAATATTATTAGCCCCTTTAAGCTATATATTTTTTTCGATAGTCTACAGAACAAAACATCGTTATACAATAACTTGCCTAATAAACCTAACCTGCCTAGTTAACCTAATTAACCTAGTTAAGCCTTTAAATGTCACTTTAAGCTGTATAGAAGTACCTTGAAAAATATATAGTAAAATATTATTTACTGTCATCATGGCAAAGATAAAATAAATCAGTTATCAGAAATGAGTTATTAAAACTATTATGTTTAGAAATGTGTTGAAAAAATCTTCTCTTTGTTAAACAGAAATTGGGGAAAAGATGAACAGGGGGGCTAATAATTCTGACTTCAGTTGTGTGTATATATATATATATATATATATATATATATATATATATATATATATATATATATATATATATATATATATATATATATATATATATATATATATATATATATATATGATACAAATCATATATAAATTTAAACTTCTACGTAACAAAATTGGGTAACACTTTATAATAACTACACACTTTGAACCATTTATTAAGCATTAGCAAACAGTGAATTCATTATCTATTAAGCATTAACTCTACATTAATAAACGTTAGTTAACAGTTTATAACTGCAGTTACAAATGGTCTGTTCCTGAATTACAACCACATTTATAATGTGCTTAATAATTGTATTTTTATACTTTGTTAATGATTTATTTTTCATTACTAAATTAAGTATTGCATTATTTACAAACCAGTTATTTAACCATAGTTGGTGGTTTTTTATGGTCATTCAGAATGAGTTAGTAAATGATTAATAAACTATTGAAAGTAACATTTATAATTCTTATTATTCAGGCATATACTAATAGTTAATTTATATGTTAATAAATGCTTTATTAACTCAACGTCATCCAGTTTTGTGACCTAATCTAAAGTGAGGACTATTTATGCTTCATAAATCCCTTATAAATGACAATTAAAGGGTCAATTAAATTCTAAACAGGAAAAAGAACATAAACGACATTATTCATACCTATTTGATTGAAGATACAAATGAAACTGTACTTCAAATGAAAAAATGAATGTTTACAACCTTATCTAAAATAACATTACTGTGCAGTTTAAACATCACATCTTCTTATATTGTTAAATTATTATATTGTTGTTTTATGTTGTTTTTTGACACTCCTGTTATTCAGCAATGTGTAAACTTTACAGTAATTTTACTTTTTAGATAAGATTGCAAAGATTACTGTTTATTTGATACTAAGCTTTTAATTGTCATTTATAAAGGATTTATAAAGCATAAATAGTCCTCACTTTAGATTAGGTCACAAAACTGGAGGATGTTGAGTTAATAAGGCATTTATTAACATACATTGTAACCATTACTATATGTCTGAATAATAAGATATATAAACGTTGATTTCAATAGTTTATTAATCATTTACAAACTCATTCTGAATGATCTTAAAAACCATCGACTACTCTTAAATACAACTGGTTTGTAAATAATGCAATACTTAATTTAGTAATGAAAAATAAATCATTAACAAAGTATGAAAGTACGATTATTAAGCACATTATAAATGGGGTTGTAGGTCAAGAATAGAGCATTTGTGACTACCGTTATAAACTGTTAACTAACGCTTATTAATGTAGAGTTAATGCTTAACAAATAATGAATTCACTAGATGCTAATGCTTAGTAAATGATTCATAGTGTGTAGTTATTATAAAGTGTTACCCAAAATTGTTTTGTATAGTTTTGTTTCTATGTATGTGTTTGTATCACATATACATAATAGCAATAAACACATATTTTATGTCAAAACAGACTTTTATTTTGGAATATCAAACATATTTAGTACATTACTGTTACTGTAAATGTACCCTTCATTATCAATATATGATAATAAATATATTACAATCGACATATATAATCAAATCTTTGCTGAAAACCTGTTACACAATCTAAATGCCTTCTATGCTATAGTTCATACCTTTTTAACAAATAAAAGTCCTTTTGGTATCATCGTAAAAGTGTCTGCCTTCAGGTCATGGTTCCTGTGCCTTTTTGTTATGAAAAACATTTCAAGATGAATATTTACTGTACTAAGGCAGCTTGTTCCTGGACTGTCCAGCAGACACACAACATCATAAGATGTTGGTTAGGTTAGATTTAGGTCGTCAATGTCTAAGGACAAGGTTATTTTGACGTCCAATAATGATGTGAAATGACGTTGATATTTTGTTGATTTTAGGTGTTCGAAAGTGACCAAAATCCAACGTCTAGCCAACATCTTAAACCAACGTCATATTGATGTCAAATACTGACATTTATTCGTCAGGTATGGCAACCAAAATCCAGCGTCTGATAGACGTCATAGTGGTAACATCCACACAATGTCAAGCTGTAACATCATTAGACATTGATATTTTGTTGTTTTTAGGTTGCGTTGGAAAGTGACCAAAATGCAATGTCTGTCCGATGTTGGACATTGACGTCGGCCTGACTTTCATTTTCAAACAAAATGCAATGTCCCACGACATTTGGGTACAACGTCAATCTGACGTCATGTTGATGTCCTGTGCCTGCTGGGCTGTTTACCTGATTATCCAGAAAAACATCAAATGTAATGATCAAATATGAAACATGAGGCTTTTGATTTCCTTTAAATACATATAATTATCAGTAGCTGGGCTAAATTTTATAATTACTACAATAATTTACCCCCCTTGAGTGTCATATTCTCCTACATCATAGTACATGAGCAGTTTTACCTGCTCTATGAAATATAAAACTGTTCCACTTCAAAAACAATTCTGACTGTTTTTTTAATACACAGAACTTGCATGGGGCAAAGAAAAAAAACAATTCTGACTATGCTCTCTCGTTCTGTTTATATGGTCAGGTCCCAGTCAGGCTGAGGGTTTCAGTAAACATTTCAACATCAGTTCAAACCATGATGAAAATCTATTTTACGCAGATGGAAATGGAGCCGTTGTGGGAAAAGGAAAGCTCCGTGTAACTGGTGAGTCTAAAACTAGACCTGTATAATGTAAACATATTGATGTTCAAGAATATTAATAATACAGTCATGATTGGAAGCAGATTGTTTATAATGCAATAATGTAAATCTTCGTTTAAAAAAAAAGAGCCCAAACAGTTTAAATAATAATTATGTACTTAAAAAAGAAACAGGGGTGGCATGGTGGCTCAGGGGTTAGCACTGTCACCTCACAGCAAGAAGGTCACTGGTTCAAGTCCTGGCTGGGCCAGGTGGCATTTCTATGTGGAGTTTGCATGTTCTCGCCGTGTTGGTGTGGGTTTCCTCCGGGTGCTCTGGTTTCCCCTCACAATCCAAAAAACATGCGGTATAAGTGAATTGGATGAACTAAATTGGCCATAGTGTATGAGTGTGTGTGTGTGTGTGTGTGTGTGTCTGTGTGTGTGTGGATGAGAGTGTATGGGTGTTTCCCAGTACTGGGTTGCAGCTGGAAGGGCATCTGCTACATAAAACATGCTGGAATAGTTGGCGGCTCATTCCGCTGTTATGACCTCTAATAAATCAGAGACTAAGCCAAAGGAAGATGAATGAATGAATAAAAAAGAAAGGTTTTCTCCTTGAATTTTTTGAATAGTTTAGTTTATAACAATGTTGTCGAAACAATCTTTGTCGATTCAGAAAAATGACTAAAAAAACTGTACTATCCATGCCAGGGGTGCATTTCCCAAAACCATCGTTAGCCAACTAAGGTCGCAAGCTCCGTCGTTACAAACCTAGTTCTTTGATTTGCTGTTTCCCGAATCCATCGTTCCAACGAACATTCGCAAACTGCGTCGCAAACTTGAGCACTTGAAACTACACCTCTGGAGCTGTAGTTAGTAGCATAGTTCCTGGCTGTGTTCTATTCCCATTTATCCCCCCTATGCCCTATTCATTTAGAACATTCTAACATTCAAAGTTGGAATTATTAAAAATAAAAAAGCATTAAGGTATTTTGCTTTCAAAGTATTTTTACAGTTCAGTTTTAGGGATCTTCATGTTTACAATTGTGCTCCCTTCGCAGTGCACTTTGAAAACATTGAAATCATTCAATCATCATTTTGATATCATTCAAAGTATATTTAAAAGCGGAAATTATGTTGCGTCTCCAAAGCTTATGAAAATAAAAAAACATAGCATACGTTAATTCTTTTATTTTATAGTGGGTTATTTATTAAGTATCTCTCTGTATATGACATGGGTCTGTTGGTTAGAACTTTCTGGTGTGGTTTGCATGTGTCAAATTGTAATTTTTTTTAAAAATAAATAAACAATATCCTAAATAATAATCATCATCATCATCATCATCATCATTAATATTATTAATATTATTATTAAAGTAAATATATTTATAATAAATATTTATTTATTTATTTATTTATTTATTTATATGATCTATATATGATATTAGAATACGTGTTAGCTTTTGTAAGTGATTTTATGTTTTAGAATAGAATATGTAATGTTCAACTTCTCAATAATATTAGTAAAGCAAACACAGGCCCCATATGTGCCATTTACATATATTTCAATTAATATGGAAAATGAGTGCATGTTTTTACCAAAACTAATATTGGATTTTATTTTAAATGCGTGTTTGTGTAAAACAATTTAATTTGCACAAAGAAATGATGGGGTTGTTCTCTAAAGAAGTTACTCCACCCCGTTTAGAGCATCATTATGGGCGTTTACGTTATAACGAACGTGGTTCAAGCGATGGAACTGTGACAGAGAAACTACGGGTTTTGGGAAACACTCGTCGCTACATCGTTCTTTTGCCAAACGATGCATCGCACTATGATAGTTCAGCCGCGAGTTACGTCATTGTTTGGGAAACGCACCCCAGGCCAGTAGTTGGCAATAACACTTTGTAAAGAAACACTGCACACCTTTTTTAATGTAACTAAAATAGTTGCAATAATACAAGTGTTAAAACTGAAGTTTTATTAACAAACATGTCTGGTACTTCATGATTCTCAGTGGGTTTTCACACACTAGATTAAATATTAATACTTCATCCAGAATAGCCTAAAGCTAGATGAATGCCTTGAAACCTGGACCAAGACCTGTCAATTATGTTTCATCTTGAAATCAAAATGAAATTGTTTAAAGAAAGAAACTTTCTTTAATTTGTGTTATTAATAATCCTTTGTATAACAATTGATTAGTAATTAATAATTGTACATTGCTTACTAAATAAAATAATTTTTAATTTATAGAAGACACTTTCTAAAATGTTATTTATTGTAACAGTAGTTTATATACAAGACATATTTTATCAGTGATATTTATAACAGTAATCATATGATTACATATCAAACGATTCAACTTAAGAATCACATTGCAGCACCAAAATATTAAAATATTGTATAATTAATAAACTTAATAAATACGTTGCTACTGTCCCTCAAACTAATAGTTTTATCCAATTGTATGCGAAAGGGTCTTAATCATTTTAAATACATAAATATTTAACTTTATCAGTTATTCTGTTTAAGGGGTGACACGGTGGCTCAGTGGTTAGAACTGTGGCCTTACATCACGAAGGTCACTAGTTCGAGTCCTGACTGGGCCAGTTGGCACTTATGTGTGGAGTTTGCATTTTCTCCCTGTGTTCCTGTGGGTTTTCTCCGGGTGCTCCGGTTTCCCCCACAGTCCAAAGACATGCGCTATAGGTGAATTGAATATACTAAATTGTGTATGTGTGAATAAATATGTTTTTACGCAGCAGATGCCCTTCCAGCTGCAACCTAGCACTGGAAAACACCCATACACTCTCACATGCACACACATACACATACAATTCACCTATAGCGCATGTCTTTGGACTGTGGAGGAAACCGGAGCACCCGGAGGAAACCCACGTGAACACGGGGAGAACATGCAAACTCCACATCCAAACAGCAAGCCAGGGCTCAAACCAACGACCTTCTTACTGTGAGGCGATTGTGCTAACCACTAAACTACCGTGCTGCCCCTGCATGCAAAATTATTACAGTAAAAACAAGAGAAAATAAATACAGTGGACAAGTGCTTAATTTCTGTATCTGCAAAATCTAAATTATGGTGAATAGTTGCAATAAATCATAACACAGAGTGTCCGCTGGGTCTTAAAAAGTCTTAAATTCCAAAAACAAAAGACCTTAAAAAGTCTTAAATTGACTGAAATATCATCTTGTAGGTCTTTATTCATTTTAAATGGGTCTTAATTTGCCTATGTCCATGTAAAGCCATTCAGGCCAACACCCATCCAATCACCAACAATATTTCTCATTAAAACTTTCAACAAAACTCTATTTACAAATGTAACTATATTACCATAACACAAGTCCAAAGACATGTGGTATAGGTGAACTGGGTATGCTAAAATTGACCGTAGTGTATGTGTGAATGAGTGTGTATGGATGTTTCCCAGTGATGGGTTGCAGCTGGAAGGGCATCCGCTGCGTAAAACATATGCTGGATAAATTGGTGGTTCATTTGGCTGTGGCGACCCCCGATTTATAAAGGGACTAAGTCGAAAAGAAAATGAATGAATGTATTTACAAATTTTATTTAACTGTATTCCTTACAATAACATTTGTTTAAAAATTTATTATAGTAAAAAAAAAAAACTTTCAAGAAAAATGTGAATGCATACAACTATGGTTTGCTTGTTTTAGCACATTGTTAATATACCCTCACTGGCCACTTATATTGTTAATATACACCTGTCCAACTGCTCAATAATGCAAATTTCTTATCAGCCAATCACATGGCAGCAACTTAATGCAATTATGCATATAGACATGATCAAGACGATCTCCTGTAGTTCAACTCAAGCATCAGAATAGGGAAGAAAGGTGATTTAAGTGACTTTGAACGTGGAATGGTTGTTGGTGCTAGGCGGGCGGTCTGAGTATTTTAGAAACTGCTGATCTACTGGGATTTTCATGCACAACCATCTCTAGGGTTTACAGAGAATGGTCAGAAAAAGAGAAAATATCCAGTGAGCCGCAGTTCTGTGCCTTGTTGCTGCCAGAGGTCAGAGGAGAATGGCCAGACTGGTTTGAGCTGATAGAAAGGCAACAGTAACTTAAATAACCACTTGTTATATCTAGATATGCAGAAGAGCATCTCAATGCACAACACGTTGAACATTGAGACGGATGGGCTACAGCAGCTGAAGACCACACACTGGATGCCACTCCTGTCAGCTAAGAACAGGAAACTGAGGCTACAGTTTGCACAGGCTCACTAAAATTGGATAATAGAAGATTGGAAAAACATTGCTGGTGGTGGTAGTGTAAAGTTTAGGCTGGTGGTGGTGTAATGGTGTGGGGGATATTTTCTTGGCACACTTTGGGCTCATTAGTACCAATTGAGCATTGTGTCAATGCCACAGCCTACCTGAGTATTGTTGCTGACCATGTTCATCCCTTTATGGCCACAGTGTACCCATCATGTGATGGCTATTTCCAGCAGGATAACGCGCCATGTCATAAAGCGTGAATCATCTAAGACTGGTTTCTTGAACATGACAATGAGTTCACTGTACTCAAATTACCTCCATAGTCACCAGATCGTAATCCAATAGAGCACCTTTGGGATGTGGTGGAACGGGAGATTCGCATCATGGATGTGCAGTCGACAAATCTGCAGCAACTGCGTGATGCTATCATGTCAATATGGACCAAAATCTCTGAGGAATATTTCCAGTACCTTGTTGAATCTATGCCACCAAAGATTAAGGCAGTTCCAAAAGCAAAAGTGGTCCAACCCTGTGTTATTAAGGTGTACCTAATAAAGTGGCCGGTTGGTGTACAGTTGAAACCAGAAGTTTATATACACTGTATAAAAAGGCACATAACCATTTAAAAAAAAGTCAGATGTTAATGTGACTAAACTTTTTCTCTTTTAGATAAGTTAGGATTATCAAATTTGTTTCTGTTATGCTTAATAGCAGAATAATGAGAGATATTTTTTGAGAAATTGTTATAACTTTTCTTGAAAGTCAAGTTTACATACAATAAGATTATTATGCCTCTGAAAAAACTCAGATGATGGTGTCAAAGTTTTGGAAGTTTCTGATTGGCTAATTGACAACATTTGAGTTAATAGAATGCAAACTCAAGAACTGAAAAGCTAACATTAGGCTATAAACGGACTACAGTGCCTTCGGGGCGCTCGCCTGTGACGTCAGCACCACCCTGCTAACGACAACTTTTCAAGCTTATTTTTAGAAATATGATCCATGACAAAGATTTACTCTCTCGGTTTATAATCCACGCCATATATTATAAACAAATAAACACACAAAAGCACATAGACCTTTTGGGTAGTTTTTATGGGGGTTTGTTTTGCTTTACGGTTGTTGTAAAAGTTTTAAAACTGTAAGTATAATTGTGCCTACATAGTATTATCATAAGACATGTTTAAATAAGTGTATCGCTCGCGTGCACACAACCCGCTTACCTTAGTAACAGACGACAGAAATGAGGAGATGAGGCGCGAGGGACAAGTCTAATGTTATATGCTGCAAGTTCCATCATGGACACAGAACAACATTCAATATTCTTTTTTGTCATTGAGTACAGCGAAAACCAGCTCATACAGTCACATAGGCTATACATTTTAAGGAGAAGTGTAAATATTGCAGTTATGACAGAGTTAAATGTGTTCAGATGAAGAAAAAAACGACGAGAAATCTATTGATCACGTTAAAATGACAGTTAATATGTATGTATTTTTACACATTTATTCACACGTTTGCATTGCTGAGAGCAGGAAAAAGACAGACTGCAGTGGTAAGCAGTATCCCCATAATATCGTTTAATTAAAATAAATAATCAACAAATGAATCTGTCTTGACAGTCTTTACAAGTGAAGACATTATCAACACACAATATGAATTCCTAATTAGAATAATACTACTAACTATAAAACACTATTCATGAAAATACTTTAATCACAGACAAATCCAAATGCCTAACACATGTGAGCTGCGCTCCAGACCAGTTCAGCTCGATGACGTATAATGTCTCCGACACCGCCTGTAGTCCCGTTTAGTAACTTGATAGCAACTGTCTTTTTAAAGAAGCCTAACAGATTTAAAAAATCAAGAGTGTGATGTAACTAATGTGTTTTATGTCGTAGAATAAAACGTGAAAGTATCTTGAGTTTGTGTTGGCCACGGACCTTATTTAAGCGATTTAACTGAAATCCCATTGAAAAAAACCCATTGACTATGGGACAAGGGAACCGGAACTGCTAAAATGTTAACTGGCTTCCGGGTTTTTGCATACAAATTGACGTCTTAGTTCCCCCACTCTATTGGAGGCACAACTGTAGAATAGTGTTTAAGGAAAACCTCAAACACACTGTTTCCTTTTGTGACAATATGGGAAAATCAACAAAACAGAAAACAAAAACAACAAAAAAAGCCAGATTACAGTTTGCAAAATTACACTGAGAAAAAAAGAATAATTTTTGGAGACATGTCCTGTGGTCTGATGGAACTAAGATTGGACTGTTTGGCCATAATGACCAGTGTTATATTTGAAGGACAAAGGGGAAAGCTTACAAGCCTAGGAACACTATCCCAACTGTAAAGAATGGGGGCGGCAGCATCAGGTTGTGGGGCTGTTTTACTGCAGGAGGGACTGGTCCACTTCTCAGCATAGATACTGCCAAATTAGTTAAAATGTGCTTTAAGGACAACAAAGTGAATGTTTTGGAGTGGCCATCACAAAGCCCTGAGCTCAATCCTATAGAACATTTGTGGGCAGAGTTCTGTCAGGAGGAATGGGCCAAAATTCCTTCAAACTATTGTGAGAAGCTTGTGGAAGGATACCCAAAACATTTGACCAAAGTTATACAGTTTAAAAAAAAATTCTCATTATTCTGGCATTTAACAAATGTAAATCATTTAGGTAATCCTAACGGACCTAAAATAGTAAACGTTTAGTATGATTTACCCTCAGACATTTTTAAAGAAAATAGTTTTTTTAGTGTACGTATACTTCTGGTTTCAACTGTATGTTGCTAAGAAAATATTTTTGAATGGGCCAAGTAAAATTATTTTAAAATATTCAGTGTTTAGCCATATAAGTCTGAAATTTAATTCATAATGGTCTTAAAAAGTCTTAAATTTGGCATGGTAAGATCTGCAGAAACCCTTAAACTGTATTGAAACTGTATTAAACTGTACTAAATAACTGAGTGTTGTGATGTTGGGACAGGGGCAGAGGGTGCTTTATTCGAGCATTCAGTCAGGACTCCTATGGTCAAAGCAGTACTTAACAAGGAACTAAAGTAAGTACACATTAAATATTTGTTAACATCTTCACTTCTTATGCAGATGTACACATTAAAATGATAAAAATTATGATTTTGCTGAAATATATGCTTTTTATACAGTGTCTGCATGTACTGCGATGTATGTGGGCGCTTGTTCAAAAACATTCTTGTTTGTAAAATGTCAGCCCATTAAAAGTAATGACAGTACTGAGTATATTCCCTGAAATAACTTTTATGGAGGTTTCCAGCAGGGTATTAACCACATCTGTAATGAGTAAGACCCAGCATCTGGTTAAAAAAAATCCAAATAAATGTAATTGCACCAGTTCTTTTTAAGAGATAGTTCACCCAAAAATGTACATTTTAGCATTAACTAATCCTCCGCTTATTTCAAATCTGTTTTAGTTTCTTTCTTTTGTTAAACAGAAGAATGTTGAGGAAAAAAGCAGCCATTGATTTATAGTATTATACAAATTTTTTTCCCCAACATTCTTCAGAATATCTTGTTTTGTGTTCATAGAAAGATATTCATATAAGTTTAGAACCACTTCAATGTTACTATAAGGTGAATGCTCATTCTTGGATGAACTGTCCCTTTAATGCCTATGCATGACTCGATCTGTTAGATTTTGTGGCCATCTTGTGTCTAAACTATGTATTGCACTGTGCAGAAACCCGACTCTAGCGTTTCGTCTTATTTTTTTTTAGACTGGAATCTCCAACTCGCTCTCTCAGTATGGATGCACCCAAAGGTGTTCATGTCAAAGCCTTGGCTGGAAATGTTGATGTGACAGCACATTTTGACATTCTGCTTCATTCAGCTGAAGGCCTTGTGAGTACAAATGCCTGTAATTTTCAATTAATCATGTTGAATCACCGCCATTTTATGAAGTATGCCTTGCTAGGACTAGGATGGTCAATCTTTTGCCTTCAGTACTGTTTTGGATTAGGATTAGTTCACCTAAAAATAAAAATTGTTATTAACCCTTGTGTGCTGTTGGGATGTTTTTATCTAGGGCTGCACGATATTGGAAAAATCTTGACATTGCAATATTCTATTTCGCTACGATTTATATTTCGATATGAATACACCCTGCTGAAAAATCCAGCTTAAACCAGCCTAAGCTGGTTGGCTGGTTTTAGCTGGTCGACCAGCCTGGTTTAAGAGGGGTTTTGGCCATTTCCAGGCTGGTTTCCAGCCATTTCCAGCCTGGTCTTAGCTGGTCAGGCTGGAAAATGACCAGCTTAAACCAGCTAAAACCAGCTTGACCAGCCTGGTTTAAGCTGGACATAGCTGGTTTTGGCTGGTCAAGCTGGTTTTAGCTGGTCAACTCCCAGCCTGACCAGCTAAGACCAGGCTGGAAATGGCTGGAAACCAGCCTGGAAATGGCCAAAACCCCTCTAAAACCAGGCTGGTCGACCAGCTAAAACCAGCCAACCATCTTAGGCTGGTTTAAGCTGGATTTTTCAGCAGGGCAATTTCGGCAGATTACTTGAATATTTGGAATAAAATCATTAACTTTGTAATAATCTTGTAGAGGAGTGAGTCAAAGAAATCACAAGAATAAATAAATAAGATAGAGCAAAGATAAAAGTGAAATAAGTAGTCAGATATTCAGGTACAGTAATACAATACAATAGGATATTATCATGATATTTTGCCTCCGATAATGATATATCAAAAGAAAACTATCCACAATATATCATGATATTTGGAAATGAAGAGGGAAAATGCATCAAAAAGTTACAAGATGTATTCCTTTAATTAACAGCACATACAGTGCGTCCGGAAAGTATTCATAGTGCTTCGCTTTTTCCACATTTCTTTATGTTACAGCCTTATTCCAAAATGGATTAAATTCATTTATTTTCTCAAACAATACCTACACACAATACCTCATAATGACAATGTGAAAAAAGATTTATTGAAATTGTTGCATTTTATTTAAAAATAAAAAAACCTGAAAAATCACATGTGCATCAGTATTCACAGGCTTTGCTCAATACTTTGTTGATGCACATTTGGCAGCAATTACAACCTCAAGTCTTTCCGAATATGATGCTACAAGCTTGGCACACCTGTCTTTGGGAATTTTTGCCCATTCCTCTTTCTTTGCAGTACCTCTCAAGCTCTATCAGGTTGGATGGGAAGCGACAGTGTACAGCCATTTTCAGATCTCTCCAGAGATGTTCAATAGGATTTAGATCTGGGCTCTGGCTGGGCCACTCAAGGACATTCATCGAGTTGTTGTGAAGCCACTCCATTGATGTTTTGGCGGTGTGCTTTGGGTCATTGTCCTGTTGGAAGATGAACTGTCGTCCCAGTCTGAGGTCAAGAGCACTCTGAAGCAGGTTTTCATCCAGGATGTCTCTGTACATTGCTGCATTCATCTTTCCCTCTATCCTGACTTGTCTTCCAGTTCCTGCTGGACAGATGGTTGTCCTTCTGTAAGGTTCTTCTCTCTCCATAGAAGAACGCTGGAGCTCAGACAGAGCGGGTTATTGATCACCTCCCTGACCAAGGCTCTTCTCCCACAATCACTCAGCTTAGATGGCCGGCCAGCTCTAAGAAGAGTCCTGGTGGTTCCAAACATCTTCCACTTACCATGATGGAGGCCACTGTGCTCATTGGAACTTTCAGAGCAGCAGAAATGTTTCTGTAACCTTTCCCAGCCTTGTGCTACAGATAATTCCTTTGTCTTCATGCTTGGTTTGTGCTTTGACATGCACTGTCAACCCTGGGACCTTATATAGACAGGCGTATGCCTTTTCAAATCATCTCCAATCAACTGAATTTACCACAGATGAACTCCAATTAAGCTGCTGAAACATCTCAAGAATGATCAGTGAAACAAAATGTACCTGAGCTCAATTTAGAGCTTCACAGCAAAGGCAAAATCTTTTTTCACATTGTCATTATGGGGTATTGTGTGTATCCATTTTGGAATAAGAATAATTTGTAACATAAAAGTGAAGCACTATGAATACTTTCAGGATGCACTGTATATTTCTTAGAATTGCAACATTGATATATGTTCGCCATTAGTGCCACCTAATGCGTATCGCTATTTTGTCCTGCTCCTATTGTTGAATAATCAAATGTAATGTAAAATGTAAACACTGTACATTCTTCGTTGCTGATCAACAATAATAATTCTAACTCCACATTACAGATGCTGCGATGTGATTATTGCAAATGCACACGTTGTGATATCGATGCTGAAATTATTTATTGTGCAGCCCTATTTTCATCCACTCTGGGGTGATTTTAAGTCTTAATTTGTCCTCAACTTTCACTGTGCTTCAGCAAATGGAATGATTTTTGGTGACAAATTTTGTTTCTGCATACAGTATATTTTGGGAAAATGCTTTGGAATTTTTACAAAAACTCAATACACTCTGGGCAAATTTACTACTTGTTCCTTATGTTAGTGGCTGTTTTTGCCCCATTGACTTCCATTATAAAAACATTTTTTGACTGCAAAGACATGACACCATATAATCATGCATTCTTGATTGATGGTGGTTTCTCTGTTGTGAAGCTTAAAATTTGTGATTTTCACTGTTGGTCATCAGTTGGCACCATTAACCCTTTAGATCAAGTCTTTGTATAAGAGCACAATGGGACTACTTTTTTTCTCAGGGATTCTTGATTCTCAGTTTGAATTTTAGTAGACAACAAATTGAATGTTCATCTTGACAACATTAGCATGGCTAAATGTTGTGAATTACTGTAATGTGATTGGCTAAATTACAGTTAAAGTCAAGATTATTAGTCTTCCTGTGAATTTTATTTTTGCTTTTTCAAATAAATCCCGAATGATGTTTAACAGAGCAAGGAACTTTTCACAGTATTTCCTATAATATTTTTTCTTCTGGAGAAAGTCTTTTTTTTGTAATTTTGGCTAGAATAAAAGCAGTTTTTAATTTTAATACTATAGCTGCTCCCCCCCCCAAAGCATATTTTTTTTTTAATTGTCTACAGAACAGAACTGTTAAACAATGACACCTAATTACCCTACCTTATCTAATTAACCTATTTAACCTAGTGAAGACTTTAAATGTCACTTTAAGCTGAATACTAGTATCTTGAAAAATATCTAGTAAAATAGTATGTACCATATCATCATAGCAAAGATAAATCAGTTATTAAAAATGAGTTATTAAATCTATTATGCTTAGAAATGTGTAGAAATGTGTTGAAAAAAATCTTCTTTCTGGGGGGTAATAATTCTGACTTCAACTGAATATATTTGCATTAATGCACAGTTGAAAAGGTGTACCTAATAAAGTGACTGCATGTATTGCTTTTTTATAATAGTAATGTTACTTCCATAAATACATTCATGAATCGCTTAAATGTTGGGGTCTCTGTTGTATGCTCCAGTTGATTCTAGATGCAGAAACCGTCCGTCTGCCAAAGTTACCGGTGGGAGAAGCCGGAACGTCAGGAGACTCTCAGGGAATGTACAACATGTATGAGGTTTGCGTTTGCCCCAGCGGGAAACTCTTTTTCTCCACAGCCGGAGTCTCCTCGACCTGCAGCGAAAGCCAGGACTGCTGAATGAGCTTCTGATTGAAACTCCTACACTAGACACTAATCTGCCCTGTAACAAGGACTTGATGTGTTCTTACATTGGGTTTGGGCAAGGTAAAAACCATAATGCAAATGGTAATTCAACACCATGTTACATATATGGAAGCCTGCTTTCACTAGGGAATTTTAAAAATATTAATTTAAGATATAGTTCACCCAAAAATGAACATTCTGTCATGGTTTACACTGATAAAAGTCTTGTCGCCTATCCAAGTTTTAGGAACAACAAATATAACTTGACTTCTAGTTGATCATTTGGTATCAGAAGTGGCTTATATGAAAGGCAAAGGCCTCTAGATTACGCTTATTTTACTAAAATAAAATATAATCATGCCTTGATTTTTAATGATTTAATTAGGACAGTAAGGTCTTACTTTGCTTAGACAAAAGTCTTGTCACTTAACAGAAATAAGGTTCAGTATAGAATATAAAGTCATGGTGCAGTGGAAAAAGAATTAATATAATGTACTAATCCCATGAGCTTGGAGGACTGCAGTTCTTGCAGGACTCCCAGAGTTCATCAAGATTCTTTGGATTCCTCTTCAATGCCTCCTCCTTCATCTTACCCAAGACATGCTCAATAAAGTTCATGTATGGTGACTGGGCTGGCCAATCCTGGAGCACCTTGACATTCTTTGCTTTTAGGAACTTTGATGTGGAGGCTGAAGAATGAGGAGCGCTATCCTGCTGAAGAATTTGCCTTCTCCTGTGGTTTGTAATGTAATGGGCAGCACAAATGTCTTGATACCTCAGGCTGTTGATGTTGCCCTCCACTCTGCAGATCTCTCGCACACCCCCATACTGAATGTAACCCCAAACGATGTTTTTTTCTTCACCAAACTTGACTGATTTCTGTGAGAATCTTGGGTCCATGTGGGTTCCAGTAGGTCTTCTGCAGTATTTGTGACGATTGGGATGCAGTTCAACAGATGATTCATCAGAAAACTCTACCTTCTGCCACAGTCAAGTTATTATTTCTTGCTCTTACAACTGGGACAAGACTTTTGCCGGGTAGTGTACACATTCTCCTCTTGTTTCAGTCCTGATTGAGTTTGTTTCTTCTGTTGAACACAAAGGAAGATATACTGAAGAATGTCGTTCTTTTTTTGTTTCTATTATGGATGTCGATGCCAGCTGAATTAATACATTCTTGTTTTATGTTCAACAGAAGAAAGATATTCATAAAAGTTTAGAACAAATTGTGGGTGAGTAAACAATGAGGAAACTGTCATTTTTGGGTGAAATGTCCCTTTAAAGAATAAAAATGTTTTAAAAAATTTTATTTTCCTAAACAATTCACAGAAGTTAGTCAGAATTGCAAAATATAAACTCAGAATTGAAAAAGAATTGCAATATACACAGACAGCAGTTTTAATTCCCATAACTACCCACAGATTTCTGTTTATCTCTCACTCTACTCTTAACCCTGGATTTATACTTTTAAAAAATTTAACTTATCATTATTATGCATTTAATGTGTGTTTGTAAAAATAAAACCTTAAAAGACTGCTAAATATTTTTATTTAGTTCTCAAATAAGAGAAAAGGTCAGAATTAGTGTGTAATATCTCCCACCTAGGAAAATTTCTTTAGAACTTTGATCATTATTATATTTTGATGTACAGTGCATCTGGAAAGTATTCATAGTGCTTCACGTTTTCCACATTTTTTTATGTTACAGTCTTATTCCAAAATAGATTAAATTCATTTATTTCCTCAAAATTCTACACACAATACCTCATAATGACAATGTGAAAAAAGATTTTTTTAAATTGTTGCAAATTTATTAAAAATAAAAAAACCTGAAAAATCACATGTACATAAGTATTCACAGGCTTTGCTCAATACTTTGTTGATGCACCTTTGGCAGCAATTACAGCCTCAAGTCTTTCTGAATATGATGCCATAAGCGTGGCACACCTGTCTTTTTTTGGAATTTTTGATATCTTGGTGGTGTGCTTTGGGTCATTGTCCTGCTGGAAGATGAACCGTCACCCCAGTCTGAGGTCAAGAGCACTCTGAAGCAGGTTTTCATTCAGGATGTCTTTGTGCATTGCTGCTGCATTCATCTTTCCTTCTATCCTGACTAGTCTTCCAGTTCCTGCTGCTGAAAAACATCCCCACAGCATGATGCTGCCACCACCATGCTTCACTGTAGAGATGGTATTAGCCTGGTGATGAATGGTGCCTGGTTTTCAACAAACGTAACGCCTGGCGTTCACTCCAAAGAGTTCAATTTTAGTCTCATCAGAGCAGAGAATTTTGTATCTTATGGTCTGAGAGTCCTTCAGATGCCTTTTGGCAAATTCCAGGCGGGGAGTGGCTTCCGTCTGGCCAATCTACTATACAGGCCTGATTGGTGGATTGCTGCACAGATGGTTGTCCTTCTGTAAGGTTCTCCTCTCTCCACAGAAGAACGCTGGAGCTCAGACAGAGTGACCATCGGGTTATTGATCACCTCCCCGACTAAGGCCCTTCTTCCCCGATCACTTAGCTTAGATGGCCAGCCAGCTCTAGGAAGAGTCCTGGTGGTTGCAAACATCTTTCACTTATGGATGATGGAGGCCACTGTGCTCATTGGAACTTTCAGAGCAGCAGAAATTCTTCTGTAACCTTCCCCAGCCTTGTGCCTCGAGACAATCCTGTCTTGGAGGTCTACAGACAATTCCTTTGTCTTCATGCTTTTTTGTGCTTTGACATGCACTGTCAACCCTGGGACCTTATATACCAGGTGTATGCCTTTTCAAATCATGTCCAATCATCTGATCAGTGGAAACAGAATGTACCTGAGCTCAATTTAGAGCTTAACAGCAAAGGCTGTGACCACTTACGTACATGTGATTTTTCAGGAATTTTATTTTTAATAAATTTGCAACAATTTCAAAAAATCTTTTTTCACATTGTCATTATGGGGTATTGTTTGTAGAATTTTAAGGAAATAAATGACTTTAATGCATTTTGGAATAAGGCTGTAACATAAAAAAATTTGGAAAGCGTTATGAATACTTTCCGGATGCACTGTATGTTTTTTAGCTGTTTTAATTTTGGAATTGTGTTTTTTTTTTTTACAGAGATAAAGTTGAGAAAGAGATAAGGTTCATAAGAAATAAAGTAGCAATTCTGGTGGGGAAAATAGAACTGAATTGACAAAAACTGTAAGATAAAAAGTAGCCATTTCTTTTTTTATATATTTAATATAAGATTAATACTCTATGGTGGACACATGCCTCCAAACATATGAACATGCTGGGTTTTTGTCATGACTGGGAAGATGAAGTGTACAGTAGACAACACAATCTTTGAAACTATTTTACATTACGGCAAATTTGTGGTTCATTTGTTCTACTCCATATGTATGCTTTCATACAATTTGCCGATTTCTGATGAACCATGTTTACTTTAGTATTCTTTTAACTGTTTTGATACCAGTCAAAATGTATTCAATAAATTCTGTCAGTTCAAATGCGAGTAAAAAATTCCACCATGCAGATTTCATAACAAAAAATCAGTTGGTTTGAACATGAGTTGAGCACAATTTAGTCAGTAGTTAAACTATTGACATTAGACAATGTACAAATTGATCCAAAATTGCCACATTGTAAAATAGTTCTCTCATGAGATCAGGTCACACTTTTGCTCCTTGTTGAAACTACTTATTTATAATGAGGTAAATCAACACAATTCTTGAGTTTTTTTTTTGGGATAACTTCATTGTTTTATGTTCAATCCACTTATTAAGTTATCTTAATTTGTGTTGGGCCAACATGAAGGAATTGTATGGACCCAGCAAACAATTTTGTGTTTAATGGATGTCTAATAGACATCTAAACGTAGACAGCTTGGCTAAAACAAGGCTAAATTTGGGCTGTCAGTGAAAAGCTAATAGACATCTAAGAATAGGCCAAAACTAGGCTAGTCATCAAATAGAAAGATTAGACAGACTTTATATGTGTAGTCATTCATTTCTGTTTATTTGATGACTACACTGTAAAAAAAATCCTGGTTGCCTTAAAATTTTAAGCTAAATCAAATTAAACTTTGAGTCCATTGAACTTATATTATGTTAAAATTACTTAAAACAGCTTGCGTGACTTATAAAATTAAGTTAGAACATGATTAACTTAGTTTAATACGTTACAATGAGCTAAAACCTATGCTGTCATTACTAATTGTTCATATAATTGTTTACAGTGTAGGCATTAAGTAAGGCCTACAGTATTCTTAGACGTCTATTAGATTTTTACTGACAGCCCAAATTAAGTCTTGTTTTAGCCAAGATGACTATGTTTAGACGTCTATTAGACATCTTTTAAAAACAAAAAATGCTTGCTGGGGAACGCAGCATTTTTATAGTGTAGTGTACCTGTAGTTTTATTGTACATGTTTCGTTTAGATTTTTTCTTGTTTGTGAAATTTTTTGAAATTAGGCTGGGCAATAAAGGAGCTGGTCAACAGCTGACATCCTATGCAATATAATGATGAGGTGCAATAAATAACCAAATTCTGTGTGTTGAATTTCAGCTAAAAGAAAGACATAAAACATATCAAGACAAACGTGCCTTGAGCTCCTCCAAGGCTTTTGCTTTCCATTAATTTTAACATTCTTAATGATTATTACAGCTGAAAAACCAAACACCCAAATCCAACTTCAATGATTTATATAATGTATTATTAATGGTTTGTGTTGTTTAGATACAATAGGTGCTCTTGGGTTTTGAACTTTACTCAAAATGGGTTAACATCAAATACAGCATCTCCATTTTGTTTTGTTTTGTTTTTTTTGCCAAAAGTTTCCCAAGATTGCTACTTGAGATTGGGATTTGTGTTTTCTTTTCACTCCTTGTGTATGTACTGTATGGAAATACTGATAGTGATTGTTTGGGTGTACATTCATACACACACAATATATATATATATATATATATATATATATATATATATATATATATATATATATATATATATATATATATATATATATATACAGTACAGTTGAAGTCAGAATTATTAGCCCCCCTGTTTATTTTTTTTCCCCAATTTCTGTTTAACGGAGAGAAGTTTTCAACACATTTCTAAACATAATAGTTTTAAGAACTCAGTTTTAATAACTGATTTATTTTATCTTTGCCATGATGACAGTAAATAATATTTGACTAGATATTTTTCAAGACACTTCTATACAGCTTGACATTTAAAGGCTTAACTAGGTTAATTAGGTTAACTAGGCAGGTTAGGGTAATTAGGCAAGTTATTGTATAATGATGGTTTGTTCTGTAGACTATAGAGAAAAAAAATGGCTTAAAAGGGCTAATAATTTTGTCCCTTAAATGGTTTTAAAAAAAATTAAAAACTGCTTTTATTCTATCCGAAATGAAACAAATAAGACTTTCTTCAGAAGAAAAAATATTATCAGACATACTGTGAAAATGTCTTTGCTCTGTTAAACATAATTTGGGAAATATTTAAAAACGAAAAAAAAATTCAAAGGGGGGCTAATAATTCTGACTTCAACTGTGTATATATATATTTATTCACCATCCACTTTATTAGGTACACCTTAGTAGTAGGACCCCCTTTTGCCTTTAGAATTGCCTTAATCCTTCATGGCATAGATTCAACAAGGCACTGAAAATATTCCTCAGAGATTTTGGTCCATATTGACATGATAGCATCACGCAGTTGCTGCAGATTTGCTGCACATCCATGATGCGAATCTCCCATTTCACCACATCCCAAAGGTGCTCTCTTGGATTGGGATCTGGTGACTGTGGAGGCCATTTGAGTATTTGAACATTGTCCCAATCTTCTATTGTCCAATTTTGGTGAGCCTGTGCGAATTGTAGCCTCAGTTTCCTGTTCTTAGCTGACAGGAGTGGCACTCGGTGTGGTCTTCTGCTGCTGTAGCCCATCCGACTCAAGGTTGGATGTGTTGTGCGTTCAGAGATGCTCTTCTGCATTCCTTGGTTGTAACGAGTAGTTATTTGAGTTACTGTTGCCTTTCTATCAGCTCAAACCAGTCTGGCCATTCTTCTCTGACCTCTGGCATCAACAGGGCATTTGCACCCACAGAACTGCCGCTCACTGGTTACTTTCTCTTTTTCGGACCATTCTCTGTAAACCCTAGAGACGGTTTTGCAGGAAAATCCCAGTAGATCAGCAGTTTCTGAAATACTCAGACCAGCCCGTCTGGCACCAACAACCATGCCATGTTCAAAGTTACTTAAATCACCTTTCTTCCCCATTCTGATGCTCGGTTTGAACTGCAGCAGATCGTCTTGACAATGTCTAAATTTGCATTGACGAGCAGTTGGACAGGTGTACCTAATAAAGTGGCCGGTGAGTGGTGTATGCATATATATATACACTGGCGATCAAAATTAGAAAACAATTTATAAACAATTGATCAATTCTGAAATAATGTCATCTTCACTGCTCAACAGTTGAAGGAGTTTTTGTCCCGTCTATACCATGCTACCAGAACACCTTTTCCACAAAATAATAATAAGGCATTTCAACAAAAACCATTATTTTGCAGAAAACACATTGATCAAAATTAGAGAACAACAATGACTGTAGCATAGAAAAAGATTACAACAAAATTTTCTGAAGCTTACAACAGTCAGCAATTAGTAGGAAGTGTACAGGCCTCTGTTCTGACTGACTTCAGCGCATCTGCGGCCACAGGACACCACTAGTCTCTCACACTGCAACTGCTTTACCCGTTTTGCTGTGTGACATGGAGCCTTGTCCTGCATGAACACTGCGGGCTGATTGGGTGATGAATGCAGGGAAGGAATCATGTTGAAGAAGGTTCTGATAAACCTTTGCATTCACTCTGCCATGTAGCTGTATAAGAGGCCTAACTTCTGCTGCAGAAAACATTCCGTGGACAACCAGCCTTCTTAGGGGACTTGAATGAGTTTTTGATGTTGTGAAGACTCAATATTGTTGAAATCACAGATTTGGAAGGAACAACTTGTCTTGCTATGGCTGATAGGGTCATCCCTTTGGCCTTCATCTGAACAACCTGCTGCAGGAGGCTTTCAGTCACTTTAGAACGGCCCACCATCTTGCAGAGTCACTAAAACTGGAAGTTAGGCTGCCAGTTAAACAGGGGTTGACAGATAATAGTGGCGGCTGGTCAATAGAGGGCGCTGGGGCGCCGCCCCCGTCAAGTTAGACTCCTTTAATATGTCAATATTTATTATCACAAATATTAACAAAATAAACTGATTTAATTATAACATTCTAACATTTATTGTAGTCATACTAACATGTATTGAAAAAAAACTGTATGAACAATATTTTTTCATATGTGTGCGGGGCACCGGACTAATGGGTGTCTATGTGGGTACACGAACTTTTGCAAAGCATGTGATATGACGATAAGCTCTAATTGGCCGGTTTTAAATCATCCTTAGGGCGCAGCGCTCTGCGTCCCGAACCCTCCCATTTTGTTGTTAGAACGAATCATATTTGTTTTTATATGATTGGCCTTATGTGATTGGACCATTCTCACTTAGACCGTTCACTCAGCAGCAGCTCGTCAGTTAGCTGTGCTGTCCTTTAATCATATAGTGAAAGCAAGTGCAAGATGAAGGAAAATTCTGTTGTATCTTTGCAAAGATATCCGTTCACAAGGCGTTTGGATGAAGAAAAAAAAAAGAATCAAGGAGCTTGGACCAGATCGACCTTCCTTGCAAAACTAATAAAAACAAATTCACCAGCAGTCAAGTGATCGCGATTCGCGGGCGCGCGTACACCCTTGGCTTTTCCAGCACTTATTATGACAAACGGAGTTGGCTGGCAGGTTGTGATGTAAGTCATGCCTTTTACTATTTCCGTGTTTGCTGTTTCAAACAGCATGACGCAAGAGAGGCTGAATGCATTGGCCATGCTGTCAATAGAGAAGAGACTGATGACTGAGATGACTGACTTTAACCAAAAGGTCATTAAGAAATTTGCAAGCCAGAAAGAAAGGAGAGCAAAATTAATTTTTAAGTAGTGCTGCTGGCCAGTGATTAGGCAACATTTATGTGTGTGTGTGTGTGTGTTTACTGATTATCTTGATTACTTCATTACTGATAAACCCAAATTGAACTAAAATGAACTGATTTGTGATGCATTTATTGTATGCTTTAGTCATTTTAGTTTTTTGGTACATCACCTGAAAAATGGCTTTTAAAATGCGCCCCCCTCACATTTTTTAACACCAGCCGCCACTGACAGATAATCAAGGAAATTAGCACCAGGTGCCAGATTAACACCAATAACTGGGAGGTATCTGAACGTGTTCTCTAATTTTGATCAATGTGTTTTCTGCAAAATAATGGTTTTTGTTGAAATGCCTTAGTTATTTTGTGGAAAAGGTGTTCTGGTAGCATGGTATAGACACAAAACTCCTTCAACTGTTGAGCAGTGAAGATGACACTATTTCAGAATTGTTCAATTGTTTATAAATTGTTCTCTAATTTCGATCGCCAGTGTACATATATATCATTGCATTTATACATCATATATTATAATTGATGTATCTTTCAACAGGCCATATTTTTCATGTGTAAAGTAAATAATTGAATTATATTGTAGTTTACGGTAACTATCGGACATGCATGAACAAGTGTAAATTATGTTTGACATCCTTTCATTCAAACGAACCAAAGACATTGTTCAATTTAAGAAAATGTTTTTGTGATGCTAAAAAAAAAATGTATTAAAGCGTGTTTTATTTTGTACAACTGGGTGTTATTGTGTGATACTATGACTTATACAGTAACTTCAAATTCACTTAATGTAGGATATTTTTAGATAAGTCTAAAACTAGATGGAAACAGGATTTGGGGATTACACTGGAAAATGACCTGTGGGGTCAGTTACCTCAACTTTGAACTCCAGGTTTAGGGTGCTTTCACACCTAGACTTTTGTTTATGAACTTGTCTCGTTTCCCCAGTTAGCGCGGTTCGTTTGCCATATGTGAATCCAGCAATCACGTTTGGATCCGCGCTAAATCAATCGGTCCGAGATCGCCTGAATGAGGTGGTCTCAGCTCAATTGAAACGAACTCGGGAGCGAATCGATTGTAGTGAGAAAGCAATACGATCAGAGCCAGGCTATATCACAGTGTATAATGGATATGTAATAGGCATATAGCTATATGAAGAGAGAATTATGAGTAGGGTGGGGATGTAATTCCTACTGGTAAATGTGCGTTTCATGTAAAATACGAAAGTGAAAACATGCTGAACTATTAATGAAAACTGTTTATCCGTTAGGAAAACCGAACAGCAGTCTTGGTTTATCTGTTACTTCTCTCTATAATGTAAAGCCTATAATGCATAAGCTAACTGCTATGTCTGAGAAAGTCTTACCTCTGATCTATATTTGGTGACGACGTCTGTGGGTGTCACCATTCAAAATGAAAGCGCAGCTTTTCGCTTATTTTAGGTGCGTTCGACTTCATGCACGGATGCGCAGACCAATCGAAATCTGTCTTAAAGCGGTGCATGCCGGTTAGATTGATGCTGGATTGATGCTGCGCCGACGCCATGTGACTGTCACATGTGGCATCAAAGTACTGCGACAGCGCTCCAAGATCAGACGACTGATTCAGCCGGTGAAGCATCTGAAGAGCGACTGCTGGAGCTACGATGACGACACCAATATTACATGATTGGCTGAATTCACCGCATGGCATCAACCACGTGTGTTTCGGATTTATTATTGGACAAATTCCGTCTTACAAATTTCAAAACAAACAATTAACTGTTCATACCCTCTCTATCTTGTACACATCCCCTGCTGAAAAATCCAGCTTAAACCAGCCTAAGCTGGTTGGCTGGTTTTAGCTGGTCGACCAGCCTGGTTTTAGAGGGGTTTTGGCCATTTCTAGGCTGGTTTCCAGCCATTTCCAGCCTGGTCTTAGCTGGTCAGGCTGGAAGTTGACCAGCTAAAACCAGCTTGACCATCCAAAACCAGCTATGTCCAGCTTAAACCAGGCTGGTCAAGCTGGTTTTAGCTGGTTTAAGCTGGTCATTTTCCAGCCTGACCAGCTAAGACCAGGCTGGAAATGGCTGGAAACCAGCCTGGAAATGGCCAAAACCCCTCTAAAACCAGGCTGGTCGACCAGCTAAAACCAGCCAACCAGCTTAGGCTGGTTTAAGCTGGATTTTTCAGCAGGGTCATGCTTATTAAAATACTACAAATATTTTACTGCAGTATCATTTTTTGTTAAATAATTTGTTCATAATGTCTAGATTGTTTGGACAGGTTTATTCGGCCTTTTTTATACAGACTATTTACTGTATTCAGCTCCATAAACGATTTAAATGATATATTTTAGTAAATAACCTAAATATTAACTCAAATAAGTCTTACAGACTAATAAGATAATTATCAGCACTGATCCTGACACCCCTATGAAGATTTCTTAAGTTAAAAAAATATTTTATTAAATATAAAAATATATGATTATAACATATTTTTTTTCCTGTTAAGCCGTTTATGCAGAAATGTTAAAAGTGTCATTGATGTAGCTGCTCTTTCTGGGTATTTTCTACTTAAAGTGTAGCTCATTTATTTTGGTCCTTTTTAAAAATGCTTTCATTATCCAAAATAATCGTAATCGTTGTTTAAGACTTAATCAAAACACCTTGCTTTGGGTTTTACACTAATATATATTGGAAAGTTTTATATCTATAAACGTAAATAAATGTATACCTCTTTTTAGTATATTCAAACAAGCACTGGAACAGTATTGACATACCATTCAACATCTAGTAGCCCAAAAAGTGGTTTAAACTCCTACAATTTGTGCTTGTTTTTTTTTGTTTAATAGGCCTATTCGTGGATATTTAATTCCTTTTTATGTGCTCTCTCGTTTTCCCCTTATTTCTCATGCGTTTGTTATATAGGTAACTTAAATTTAATTCATAATTCCCTTGTTTAAAATGAAATATAGTTTGTACAGACTGTATTATGTTTTATTTGTACTGTAAATCTTTTGTTGTTATTGCAATAAATAAACAAATAAATAAATGATCACACCATGTGATTGGTCATCATGACAGCAGCAACTTTGAGCCCCGAAGTGTCCGGTATGACGGCTCGGTTTTCAGCTCCGCCCCCGCTTGCGCTCGGCTAAAATCCAGCGCAATCTCATTGATTGCCTGCTGTAGCCGTGCTTCATGTCGAACGCACCCAATGTCTTATTGCTCATCGTCATAAATTAAAATAAGGACTCATGACAGCTGAGCGGGACTCTGCAAAATAAACCGTGAAACTCTGACCAATGTGAGGAGAGTTTACTCGCACATTTGGCACGATTGGCCAAGTTCACAGCATGACAACAACCACGTGTGTTTCGGGTTTATTATTGGACAAATTCCGATTTACAAATTTCAAAACAAACAATTAAATGTTCATACATCTCTATCTTGTACACATCATGCTTATTAAAAGACGACAAATATTTTACTGCAGCATCATCTTTTGTTAAATAATTTGTTCATAATGTCGATTGTTTGAACAGGTTTATTCAGCCTTTTTTACAGATGTATTATACATTTTAGTGAATGACCAAATATTAACTCAAATAAGTCTTAAATCCTGACACCCCTATAAAGATTTCTTAACAAATTAAGTAAAATATATTTTATTAAATATAAAAATATATGATTATAAAATATTTTATTTCCTGTTAAGCCGTTTTATGCAGAAATTTTAAAAATGACAGTGATGTACCTGCTCTTTCTGGGTATTTTCTACTTAGTGTAGCTCATTTATTGTGGTCCTTTTGTTCAATCTCTATGGATTATAGTGCTTTTTAAAAAATGTTTTTATTATCCAAAATAATCATTGTTTAAGACTTAATCAAAACACTTTGTTTTGGGTTTTACACTAATATATATTGGAAAGTTATATATTTATGAATGTAAATAAAAGTAAACCCTTTTTAGCATATTCAAACAAGCACTGGAACAGTATTGACATCCCATTCAACATCTAGTAGCCCAAAAACTGATGCTTTAACTCCAAGAATTTGTGCTTATTGTTTTGTTTAATAGGTCTATTTGTGGATATTTATTTCCTTTTTATGTGCTCTTTCGTTTTCCACTTATTTCTATTGCGTTTGTTGTATAGGCTATTTAAATTTAATTCATAATCCCCTTGTTTAAAAATGAACAATAGTTTGTAGAGACTGTGTTCTGTAAATCTTTTGTTGTTATTGCAATAAATAAACAAATAAATAAATGATCCCGCCATGTGATCGGTCATCATGACAGCAGCAACTTCGAGCCCCGAAGTGTCCGGCTTGACGGCTCCGTTTTCAACTCCGCCCCCGCCTGCGCACGACTAATCTCGTTGATCATAGGCTGCAGCTGTGCTTCATGTCGAACGCACCTTTTAGCTCTTTTGGTCTGTTTAGAAACTTTGCCATGTGAAAGCGAACCGCACCAAGAACAAAGAGCAACATTGTAACAATTTTAGGCTAATCCCTGTTTCGGAACAAGAGAATTGATGAGAGGGGTCTGGATGCAGACTTGGTGCAGTGCAATCTGAGCTGCATCCAATGCTTTTTAATGGCCTCACCTAACCCCACCCCTAACCCTACCCCTCACAGTGACGTCACTCGCTCCATTTGAGTGCATTGTGTCTGACATTGCATCGCTGAGTGATGCAATCTCAGCTTGCACCCTAAAGGCTGCATCCAGATACTATTGGAATTGACCCACAAGTGTGAAAGCACCCTTAGACTAATTCAGTTTATTTTCTTACACCAGCTTTATTACACTCCATCCAGATTACACACATTTAATAACAGTATTTCTCCCCTCTAGATGTGGTATAGCAAAAGAAACATTTTTGCATTCTACATGGCTGTGCCCAGAAGTGAAAGTGATATGGATACAAGTATGCAATATCATATCACAGGTTATGGAATTGATTTTCCATTAGATCCAGAGATATGTTTAATGGGCAGTTATACACATTCTAACCTCCAGCATAATCATGCTATTAAGCTTACTGAAATGTTATTGACAACAGCTGAAATATGTATTGCTTTAAAATGGAAAACAGACATTGATGTACCAATTGGACTATGGATCTCAGAAGTTTGCAACTGTATACCATTAGAGAAGATCACATACTCTTTGAGGAAAGGGGGAATTATTTCAAAAAGATTTGGAATCCATTTTTGAATTATATAAAAACAGCACCACATTTGATTTGACAAAATAGTTTTTCCCCATTGGTTTATACTGCGTCTCCTTCCCTTTTTTCTTCCCGATTTTATTTTTTATATTTCTATATACTGTGTGTGTTTTATGTAAGTTTGTTTGTTACTTAGTTTCGATATTCCGTATTGTTAACTTTTGAAAAAGCAAAATAAAAATATATAATTAAAAAATGTTGGATATTTTTAAGAATTATCCAAATAACATCTGTAAAATAAACAAACTAGGTAATTTGTATGAATTTGTATTCGTGCCAAAAAGAAAGAATCCAGACATAATTGGCCAGATCATAAGCAAAATGTACGTATGAATGAGATAATAAGCCACCAACTTAATTACAAACCACTGCAAGTCATACATATAATAAAAATTCACAATGTTTATTTTGCTAGCGCACGTTGTTATCCGTTAGTTGAACAGCTAATCCGTGCAAATCATTCATTCATTTTCTTTTTTGGCTTAGTCCAGGGGTGTCCAAACTTGGTTCTGGAGGGCCGGTGTCCTGCCTATTTTAGTTCCAACCCCAATCAAACACACCTGAACCAGCTAATCAAGCTCTTTCTAGGTATACTAGAAACTTCCAGGGAGGTGTGTTGAAGGAAGTTGGAGCTAAACTATGCAGGACACTGGCCCTCCAGGACCGAGTTTGGACACCCCTGGCTTAGTCCCTTTTTTTAATCAGGGGTCGCCACAGCGGAATGAACTGCCAACTTATCTAGCATATGTCCAGCTGCAACCCATCACTGGGAAAAATCCATACACTCTCATTCATACACTGCGGCCAATTTAGCTTACCCAATTCATCTATAGGCCATGTCTTTGGACTTGTGGGGGAAACTGGAGCACCCGCAGGAAACCCACGCCAACACGGGGAGAATATGCAAACTCCACACAGAAATGCCAACTGACCCAGCCGGGGCTCGAACCAGCGACCTTCTTGCTGTGATGCGATTGTGGTACCCACTGCGCCACCGTGCTTCCCTCCATGCCAGTCAATGCACTTAAAAAGGTTTTTGGTATACTCTTCGATAAAAGTCTGAGCATCCTTCTCTGTTCGTCTTCAGCCACAATATTCTTAACCACAGCCCCTTACCATTGGTTTGCTATGAGAGTATGGTGCACAAAAAGAAAGCCCCACCCCCAATATTCATATTCATCTGGAAGTACATCAACATGCTAAAATAAAAGTCTCAGTAACTTCCGGATCAAGTGGACTTTAAGAATTTGAGACAAACGACAACATTTATCTGTCAAAACATTGTACAGCCAGTGTTTAATTTCAGTGTCTTTCTCACAGTTGAACAAAGAAAAAATGGATGAAAAAAATCATCGACAACATTGAGCACCATATGAGCATCGATGTCCCTCTTACACCAATCCCAGAGAATTTCATGCAAAGAATTCTCAGAGGACAAGAGGTTCCCAATGTAAATCATACAAAATACATTTAACCAGTGTTTCTGAAGAACTGTGATGTTTACAGCGACAGCAATCCACTGATATGTCAAGTTTCAAGAGAAAATGTTTTTGAGTACCACTTATATATATATGCATGTGTGTGTGTCCTCATATGAGAGATAAAGATGTGCCTAGCCAATTATAATTGAATAGTGTCAGAAAAAATGTTAGAGGAAATTTGATCTTGCAACAAGACAAAGTAACTGCACTGGTAAACACTAGTGAACCTGCTGTTGTTACATCTTAAGACCAATGTATACTTCTGTGTCGAGTGTCAAGGTAGGTCCAACATAGACTTTGCACTGTCAGAAACCAAAAACCTTACACACACACTGTAAAAAAATTCATGACAAAAAGTTAAGACAACCAATAATTTTTTGTTCCGTTAACAATCTAATATCCTATTAACCTAATTAATCAGGTTTCAACCACATTTTTCAAGGTTATACAAAGTTTAACTTATATTTTTAGTCAGTTTAAGTGATGCAAGTTGAGATGATTAGAAAAGTTAATTTGATTCAACTTAAAATTTAAGTGCAGTGCAGTGGAACATAAGCTGCATCCCAAATCATGTACTACACACTTCGTACTTGCGCACTGACTCACTCAGTGACTTAGTACTTAGTGTCATGTGATGTGTAAAGCACTTCACAATCATGAGGGGGGGGGGGGGGGGGGGGGGGGGTCTCTACACACCACCACCAGTGTGGAGCATCCACTTGGATGATGCAATGGCAGTCACAGGACAACGGCGCCAGTGCACTCACCACACTAGCTATAGGGGGAGTGGAGAGACAGTGATAGAGCCAATTCGGTGGATGGGAATGATTGGGAGGCCATGATGGTTGAAGGCCGATAGAGGGAATTTGGCCAGGACACCAGGGTTCCACCCCTACTCTTTACGAGAAATGCCATGGGATTTTTAAATGACCAAAGAGAGTCAGGATCTCAGCTTAACGTCTCATCGAAAGATGGCGCTCAATGACAGTATAGTGTCCCCTTCACTTTCCTGGGGCATTAGAACTCACACAGACCACAGGTTGAGTGCCCCCTGCTGGCCTCACTAACACCACTTCCACCTAGTTTTCCCATCCAGGTACTGAGCAGGCTCAGTCTTGCTTAGCTTCAGTGAGTAACTGGTCTAGGGCTGCGGGGTAATATGGCTGTGCGATCCCAAATAGAACCCTAATATTTTTTACTAATCGGAAATTGAAACCATTTCTAAGTCATTGACACATAATGGTCTCGCATAAAAAAATCATGTTAAATTACCTACCAAGTGGTACCTGTTATGAGTACTAGCGCAGTAGCCATCAAGAGGGGCAATCATCTTTGTAGGATATTTTTGCCCACATAAGCCAAAATAAACCTGGTAAGCGATGATGTGCCATGGCTGCTGGAAATGCACAAAATAACAGTAGCCTTGATTTTAATGCTAATCTTGAAATAACTAAGGCCCAACCCCAATTCTATTTTTGTACCCCTACCCCTTGCCCTTCCCCTTGGCTCTTGAAATGGAGTGTGAAGGGGAAGGGCTTCAAAATTTACCCCTAAGAAATGGGACACCACTACAACACCTGTATAGTCATCATATGTCATTGCGATCTCCTGCATAATGTGAGATTGACAATCGCGACTGCTGTAGTGATTCCATTTGCGTTATTTTTTGGTATTTGTCTTCAGGAAATCACTGAAAGAATATATCATGCTATCATAACGATATAATTTAGTAATAAGATCATAACTGTACTGTGCATTTACACCATGGCCATATTCATCTATGTAAACACACGAAAACAACATTAACATTATAGCAGACACTGTAAAAAGCTAATTTCCAGCCACTAGACTTTTCTGACAGGGTATTATAGAGTGTCATCGAGGGATAATATGTTGTGGGACTGCTATACAGGAGTTATTATAAAGGATTATAGATCGTGAAATTAGGGGGTTTTATTTGAGCGTTGAACGCGGTTATTAATATATTAAAACATATGCTTGTTAGTTGTAAAAATTCGTAATAATGACAAAAAAGACTAATTTGTGCATCTCCTTACTTCCATGTGCAGCCATGCTGCCGTTGTAGATGGTGTACATTTTGTACTCCTTGGTTTCGAGTGTGATCCTAAAAAATCAGTTTCAAGGGCTATCTAGCCCTTCCCCTTAGTCCTACGCCTTCAAGGTAAAGAGAATTGAAACACCCCTACCCCTTCACGTGGACGCACAAGACAAGGGGTAGTGGTAAGGGAAAGGGCTAAGGGGTAGAATTGGGATTGGGCCTAAAAGTAAGTTTGAAGTAAAAACATAAAATTTCAAAGGCATTATACTTATATGAACTATTTCACTTAACTGTTATGTCCCATAACATTGCCTCCCCTTCTGCAATTGTTGAGTCCAGGAAATGTACAACATTCCACACTTCTGTTCATCAGTTGAATAAGTACATCATCTGGATATTTGAAGCGCATTTATTCTTTTTAGAATTAGCAGTGCGAACATACTACTTGCCCTATTTATACTACAAAATGGCTTCGAATAGTGCACAAGTATACAATCTGGGACCCAGCTATCCGCTTGTTAAGTCATGACTTATGGACTACTGTTTCCGGGTCCAAGCCGCTACTCATTTGAATTGAGAAAATATTTGTTTATGACCACTTTTTAGTCATATCACGCATTAAAGTGATTTTTTTTATAAAATCATGGTGTACAAAACAGTCTCTGGACTTGCTGCATCACTGACACCAATATTTGAACAATTTATATAAAAAAAAATCCCTTTCTGGCCATCAGATATTAGGCATGGATATATCGTGATTTTCGAAAGTATTACATTGCTTTGTAAACGTTTATTATTACAATTTTTTGAGTCTCCCCATACAGTTTGATAGAGCGATTGGACCCAGAAGCCGCTTCGTGTGACGTCACACTTAACAAGCGGATGGAAACCCTACTGCCTACTAGCGTTTCGGAAAAGTTATTGACAGAGCAGCACAGACAGAATGCAGAAGTATAAATTCTCACAACAGTGATCACTCAACACAGAAGTATAAATCAGGCTTTAGGGTGTAACGGAGCTATTAAAACAATTTTTGATTTTCATTGTTTATGTCTACACAATGATATGAGTAATATATGTACAGTGAAAGGATCAATTACCATCTGGATTAAAATAGACAAACCATTGTATGCACAACATAAAAATTAAAAAATAGCCCATGATTGACATAGGTCCCATAAAAGAACCATGAACAGATTTGTGTGTCATGACTGTACATGATACTGTAATTTCCAGCTGACATTCACTCAAACTCCTGCAGTCACTCGAATGCTATTTACATAAAAGTGCAGTGCAACTCATGCTAATAAATCACAAGACCGTCAACTTATTGACTATGGCAGGAAAAATACTTCTCTAGAAAAGATAAAAAAGCAGCATTGTATTCATTATGTACAAAGAAAAAACAATGTAGTTAAAATAATAAAAGGTATTGCTATGCTTTTGAACATTATGTACACTGCTGCAGTTAAGCGTACACATTTTTAGGCTCAGGCAACCTTGAAGAGAATTGTAGCAAACATGTACGCAATAAGAAGCATGGGTCACAGCATCAGAGGTGGCACAATGCCAGCTAGATACATCATTTTACTATAAAAAGGTCTATACTATTTATACTATATATAGTCTATATTGCACAATCACTGCTTTGTTGATTCATCTGTTAGTGTTTTGCATTGTCTAATGCTGACATTCAGATTTTTTGCTGGACAAATGCCTCCAGTTTGATGATTATCCGAGCTGTACATTCCATTACCCTCATTGCCACTTCCGAAGTGTATCTGTCATTGGGAATCTGAGGGAAGGGCAAAAGGTCAGGGTAGCGAGTTCTCAGGCTGTCCACACCATAACCCTCCAGGATGTGTACATCCTTGGCCAGGCCTGTTAACTGGGTATTGTACTCCTCGACCTTCTGTGCAAGTGCTGTGGGCTTTACATCTTTGTCTGATTTACCTCTCACAGCATAATCTGCAGCAATTAATGCAAGCTTTGTTGCAAGGTAACATTTGAAACACACCCACTCATTGGCATTTTTATGAAGGTCATTTCTTGCAGCAGAAAAGTTGGCTCTTGCTTGTCTTAACCACCGACGTGCCTCCACTGGGTTCCCGACAGACTTGAATGATGGTGGTACGAAGAAGCGATTTGAGTGTGATGTTCCTGCATAGTTATTGTACTGTTCTCGGAACTGCTGCTTTTCCGATTTATGGCTTGTTGCTTCTTGGTTCCATGATGTGTAAAATCTCTGAAAAGAGAATTTCTCTGACTGGAATCGAGTGGAAGACGAAGAGAATGGTCTCCTTGATGCTCTATCAGTGGTCTGCTCAGCTTGTGTTTGCTTCTCCATCCTGTTGATCTCATTCTGTAGGTGTTTAAAGACCTCAGTAGCAATATCAAGATTCTCTGCATTTTTGTCAGGGTGCCACTTCAAATATAAGCGGCGGATAATCTTCTTGCGTTCGGTTTCAGAAAGTTTCCAGGCTTGTTCTATGACTGAACTAACTTCTTTTAGAATTTCTGGTAATGCATTGAATTTGACCTTTTTTGGGGAAGCCTCTGTTGGAGGAGCCCTGCGATTTTCCTTTCCAGGAAATATTGGTGGGACCATTCTGGCACGAGGAGAATGACCCTCTGAAGGGCTTGTTGGAGTTGGTGTGCCATCCCGAATATGGGTACTATCGTCTTGCCTAGAGAATTTATACAGATCTAGCGAGCTCACAATTTTGTACTCGCTGTAGCCTATGTCAATTTGGAAGCACTTGCCAAGAACACTTGGACTATCATCTTCCTCTCTTTCAACTTCTTGAACAATGATAGCGTATGTGTAAGTTGGCTGGTAAGTGCCTAAAATATCACCTCCCTCTGAATCTACTAGGTAGCCAACATACTCTCCTGGGTAAAAGACATTCATGGGGTCCATGAGCAGTAAATGATGAATCTCTGCAGGTATGGGTGTACCAGGAAGTGGTAGCTCCAGCTTTGAGGGCTCAGTTGTGTCATATTTGACACCAAGATTGTCAAGCTTCTCTGTTATTCTGTAGATGTCATTGCAACCCAACATAGCAATAAGATAGGAGGTGTCAGAAATCAGGTTGTCAGTTGCTGACTTGAGGGTCATTGCCAAAGCAAGAAGAAAATTAATGTCTTTGCTGTCAGAATGTTGAATATAGAGGTGGATTACAGCCGATCCGTACCTTTTAAGAAAGGCAAGCGTTTCACTGCGGCTGTGGGGAATTGGACTGCAGCCTTTCACTCGCAGTGTTGTCTGTAGTTTTTCAAAGCAAGACACCTTTAAGCCCTCACACAGTGCTTTGCATAACCGTATTGCCTTCTCCTCATTCACCATGTATGCATTCTCATTCTCATGTTTCATTATTCGTATTAATCCAGTGATAAACTGCTCTGATGACAGGAGCAATTGAAGGCGTCCCTGCAGGGAGCAAAGGGCACCAAATTGGCACATTTTTGGAGACTCTTCGTCAAGTTGCTCCTCCAAGATACTACTTAAGAGCCTGGGCCTCAATTTCTGCGGAAGCAACATAATCATCTTTGTGTGAAAGGCATGGTCTTTGCCTAGGTAACACTGGCTCATATCAACTAGCATCTGAACACCAACATTGCCCTGAATTCGGCTCTTGTAGTGCGGTGCATCATCAAAGACCAACGTGTTAGACTTGGCCAATCGTCCATCATGACTTGGAAGGTAAAATGTCAAATCTCTAAGATTTTCAAGATCCTTACGGACCTGTACTGCATCATTTTGGAGACTTTTGAATAGGCCAGAGACCGTTCTTTTCACCGTTCTCATTTCATTTGGGTCAAGCTGCTTGCCTTCTGAAATTCTAAAAATTCGACACAAAACTTCAACGTATTGTTTTGTTGAAACAATGTCCTCAGTTCCCAACAGTTTGAACAACTGGTGAAATGTACCAAGCTCCAGGGGAAGCTTGTACAAGTAAGGTTTGAAGTCAGATTCATTGTCCAAATTAATGACAACCTCCTCTGGTTTAAGGAGTTTCCAACCTTCCTCAACCATGACAAAGGCTACTCCTCGTAACTGAAAGCGAAAATCATTTTTATCCGCATTAAGGAATTCATAAATGCTCCTCAAAACCTTGTTTCTTGTTTTTACGGTGTCATCATCTAGGTTTGTAACACTACATATGTTTTTGCAATTGCTAATGACCTTTTCTAATGGTGGTTCCACATTGACATTTAGCATGGTCAAAATGAGATCAAGCTGCTCTTGACTAGTAAGTGTGTTTCCTTCTTGGTCTTTTATGCTTGCGGGTGTGGCTCTCTCTGGTAGAATAGGACAGGATGTCCATAACAACTGCATGATATCAGTTTGCTTGAACTTTGGATTCACCTGAGACCCATTGAAGCGAATAAGAGGGACTGTGCCATTCATTTCTTGATACTGAGTGTGGAGATGAACAAGCTCAGCTGGTGCCCGCTCTGGGCATAGGAATGATATCATAGAAAGTTCTTTCAGGAATGTCCCATCAAACAGATCTGTTCTGTCATTGAAAATGTGATTTAGAAGAACATCAACAATGGTTTGAACTTTTTCTTTGGACCAATTCTCTGTATGAGCTTTGATGCTGATCTCTTTTGCAAACTGTAGAACTTGCTGTTGAGAGACAACATATTTCAAGCCAATGTTGCGAAGGAATGTTGTCCACGAGGGTACATAGGATGTGCCACTTTTTGGCTTGGACACCTGCTCAATTTTTCTGAAGAAATCATTGGGAATGAAAGCTTTTTGTGGAAGCATTACCTCAAACACTTTAACTGTTTGATCGAAAAAGGCCTTGGCAGATTTCAGTCTATTGGTGGAGTCATAAATGAAGGACAGACCTTCTAGTTTTTCATAGAGCTTATCCTTGATGCTGACTTGCTCCTCCATTGCCAATAACCTTTCCTTCAGGTAGATAACATGTTGGATTTTGGCATCATGTGATAAAATGTCAAATTTTGGAAGGACGTGATTCAGGTATACCTCAAGATCATCGATTGGTGTGACCCCAAGAAAGCCGTAGAGTTCTTTCAGCTGTGGATTGTCAGCAAGGAAGGCCGAGGATGTATTGTGTGCCCACTTTTCAATGTCAGCTGAGGGAATGCTTTTTGTTAGAACATAGCATGCCCCGAAGTTTGAAATGCATATGTACCGACCACTGACAGCTTTGTAACATGGCAACAGTTTTAGACATGGAATATCATCCTGGGTCAGATTCGACAAATTACAGTTGAAGTACAACAGCAAAGCTTCAAAATCTTTGTCAGTCAAACTTGCTGTTTTGAAAGCAGATATCTGGATCATGTACTCAAGTGCTCGAAGTATGCTGGAAGGATTGTCTATATTTGCTGTATGCTGAGCCAGCAAAGGCAACATGGGATTCTCTTTGGCACATATTTTATTCACAGCCAATTGAAAGCATCCTCCTTTCATCAAGGTATGAAAAACTTTGTCATTTTGTCCATTCGGGAAGATGGCTGCAAAGATCAGGCTCAGGGGTAACAAAACATCATGCTCTGGCACAACCAATTTGTTACCTGACACCATGTATTTGATTCCTGGAAGGAGGGCCCAATCTTTTAAGATCTCCAGAATGGTCTCAAACTTCGGCTTGTTTTCTGTCTGGTCATCCTTGTTTGCAAGTTGTTCGCTGATAAAGTGCCATGAACTCTTGAGCCAAGATTCAGTGGGAAAGTTCTCCTTCCACTTCACTGAACTCTTTGCTTTGCACTCCCGGGTAAGAACAGAACCCAGAAGGTCTCCAAAACTGTTTATGTCAAAAGTCTTTGCTACACCAGCTTTTAGAAGGATGTTACTGTATCTTATGTACAGCGTGTGCATGAAAAGCTCCTTCCTGGTTGCAATAAGCTCATGATATGTGGTCAGAAACTTTGGATGTCTGGAGTCAAACACTTGGAGAATGTTGTCCATTGTCATCAACAGTGGGAGCCCCTCAATGTTTATGTCATTTTCCTCAACATCTTTGAAGCAGTAGTCAACCAGCAGTTTCAAACCATGGAAGAGCTTAAAATTGGATTGCTGCAGTCGACAGGGTAGCTTTCCAACTTGGCAAGATGTGTCTGGAGACGAGAATGTTAAAAGGAAGCTCCGAACATCTTCAGGTGTCACATAGGTAACAGGAATCCCAGCATCTTCCAGGCAGAAAAACAGACTTGCGGTCTCATCACAGCTGTGAATTAGGTTGAAGCCAACATCCAGGAGCATGGCCTTCAATCGGAAAACATTTTCCGCCACAGACTTTCTTGTAGTTATGTTATACTCTGTGTTTTTCAGATGCTGCAACTCATCCTGAAGTAAATTGTCAAAGAATGCTTTGCCTTTGGTTGAGGTGGATGTGTTCACCCAAGAGATGTATACTGCAGAGTGCATATCACTGTTATCAAGGTGGGGTGCCCTGACAACAGGTAGTAGTCTTTTTAAGTCTGCATGAATGCAAAGGTAGATTGCCTTTACCAAACAATACCAGTCTGGTTGAATGTCCAGTCTATTTACAGGAAGGAAAGACAAATATTTTCTCAAAATATCCCTGACAACATGAATTGGAGTTCCTTGAAATATTGTCATGGTGGGATCGGGGCCTGGAAAGAGTCGACGTTTCAGTTGAATTAGCAGTTCCACACATGCAGGAGCAATTAGCACTTTCATTAGATTGTTGTTCCAATCACTTCTCACACCAACTCCATTGTCATCCCTCCACAGATTTCTTCTGGCAGAGTCTAAAGCAAAATGGCCATTCACATGGAAAGGAAGGCCAGTCTCCAGAGAAAGAGGAAGAAAACAGAAAGCTCTGTGTGGTTTTTTGTAGTTGTGGCTGGTGCACGCTGCAACACCACCACGTGGAAACAGTGTTATGTCTTCATTTTTGTGAGCTGAAATGACACTCTTAGATACCCCTTCCATGTCAGAAAATCCGGATCTGTTGCATATAAGCCAAGTGGTAGAATTACCATCAGTGTCTTCTATGTCCATTGTGTAGGTAATCTGTTGCACTGGAATTTGTGTCAGCTGTCTTTTCTTGTAGACACTGTCCAGAACAGAGGCGTGAAATTGCTTACGTTTTAGTCGATCACCATCAGTGATTTTTGCTGTTACAGAATAAAGAGTTTTTAAATCCCCAGTGCCATTCTCAATTTCACATATAGAAATTTTCTCCATGTGATTTAAAAACATGAGAAGTTCTGCACCATCCATTCTTATTTTATCAAGGAAGTTTTGAACCATTCTGTCTGAAGCAGGTGCTGAGCTTATCTCTGAAATTCTGGCCATTTCTACATTTCGTACGGGAAATCTGAACATTGTGCTGCGTTCTAGCTTGAAGTGATTTCCTAGGTATAGATTAAGTACATCAGAAAATTGGGATCTGAAATCTGAATCTAAATCTCTAAACATTCTTCCCGGACTAACGGATGTTGCTCCAGGTGCATAACGGGCATGTGGATCAAATATGCAAAGAATGTCGTTATTTGAGATAAAAGAGGGGCAGTCAGTAATGTGATATACTGAGTTAAATCCAATCCCATATTGCCCAGTTTTTCCAGGGTTTGCTTCCTTGGTACCCCTTCCAAGGTTCTGGATCCCCCTGATATCGTCCTCTGTAAATGGCTGATTATTGTACACACAGAGTGATGGGCCTTGCATTGGAGTCCATTTGTCATCAAAAATTCTGTCAGTTGGGTGGGTCCTGGGATCAAAGACAAAGTATATTTCTGTGGCTTTTGCGTCATCTGCATTCTGCAGGAGCTCTTTCAACATCTCCTTTTCTGATGGATAAGCATTGAGGATACTTTTTATTCTGCTGGTGAGCTTCTCCTTCTGCCCAAACTCACTGCCAAGGGTAGTGAAGCAAATGTTGGAGGCATATCTTTCTAAGGCTTTGTGACGTTTCGGAATTGCCCCCAGTTTTACTGCTACCTCTCTTGGAATATCACCATGGCAGTATTTAACAGTTGTATCCCTGACTTTAATCCAAGGACAGTCATTGTAGCAAAGCGATTTTGATGGTTGTAATGTGAAATTGCTGTCAGGAAGAAGTATCTCCCCGTAGTTGCTTAGACAGAACTCTTGACTTTTGTCTCTGATCAAGCTCCATATTCCCTCACTAATTATTCTACGAGACAGTTGAAAATTTTCTTCAGTAAGAGGTTTTCTCCCACATTCATTCTTTATCAGCTGTAAAACTGCTGAGAATGTTTCAACAGTGAAGCTTGCGTGAACTCCTACATTTTCAAAAAGCTCTCGACAACTATTTCTGTACTTGTTTGGAAGTTGGTAAAGGTATGGTGCAGCATCAAAGTTTAAGTTAAATGCTACTTTTGATGGCTCCACATATGTGTTCTCAACTAAAATAGAGGAGAATGTTTTTAGCTCCTCCGTGATTTCCTCTTTTGCAGCACTGGACTGCAGTAACTCCTCATGAAGATATTTGTAACAAGCATTGGTTATGTTCTCTTGGTACAGTGTTACACCGTCAAAGGATTTTGAGAGCTCTTTCAGCTGGCTAATAACTAATGAGACCGTTGGTTTTCTTATCAGTCCAAGAAAGTCTTTCACAGCCAGTGAGATGGGACCACATCCTTTAAAGGAGGGGGAATTTTCATTCAGAATGGGGTTCATTAAACACACAGTGTCCTGGTGCTCTGTTGTAAAAAGCTCTTTTGCAGAGAACATGGTCAACTGGGGGAAATTGTTGCCATGCCACGGAAGTGAAAATCCAGCTGGCTTTGTCAAAAATGGTAGGAACTTGATATTTTGAAATTTGTCAAGATACTGATTTGCGGCTGGATCTCTCATTTTTAGCTTTTCATCAATAAGACTGAGGATTATGCTGCTCCTGTGGCATGCAATTGTGTGGTCATTTTCATTCAGAGCCAGTACAGACTCAGCCCTTTCAACCAAGTCTTCCCAAGATAAGTCATCCTTGACCATACCCAGCTGCACTAACTTCACCAAGCATACTGGATTGACATAGTCTCTTAAACTTCCTTCAGGAAACCTTCCATCTTCACTATTGTAAAGTTTGGCCACTCTGCCCTCTGGGTGGATGAGTCGAGATGGCAAAACAAGCTTCTTTGATGGTCCTGAACATGGAATGCATGGGGTTTCCCTCAGTATGGAAGCAAAATCCTCAAGTTTTTCATTGAGTACATAATACATCAGAGGGTCCCGTAGGTCCTTATCTATGTCTTGGATATGGGGAAAGAAAACATCTGAGAAAAACTGCTTCTCTGTCAGGGTGTTCTCCATTAATTTTCCTTTACAGCCAGCATCATCAAAACCTTCCTTAACCCAGTCTGGCAGCTCAACAGCACAGAGATCTTGGGATCCACACTTTCTGAGGTATTTCAAGAATATCTTAAAAGCAGCAGACCCAATGTCTGGTCTGCAGAGCAAGGAGTCATCCAGAAATCGGACATTCTTGATTGACACCCAGGTTTTCCCATCTGAAAAGACGTTTGCACGATCATCATCAGCACCTTTGGCTATTTCTTGATAAACACCTTGACAAATCAGATTGAAATCATCATGGACAACTCCAGGGTCAGGCCAGGCAGCATAATAGCTGTAGTCCAACAATTCTCCACTTTCTGCCATTGATCTCAGCATGTTGAGTGCAGCTAAGTATGCTTGGACAATCACATGTCTCATGAAAATGGAGTTCCATTGTCCTTTGGTGTCTGTCTTCCAGATTTCTTTGCGATTTGATGTGACAGCAAAGCAACCATTTATGTGGACAGGTAAGCCAGTTTTGATTCGAAGGGGTAGGTAGCAGAAAACCTCCCCAATTGGTGTCGCACTTGTCTTTACGGTCCATTTTCTATTCTCTTCTTCAGTAAGCAGCACAGCTATGCCTCCACATGGTACCAGACCAAGGCGTTTCCCACTATCATTCAAGGAGAACTTCAGCGCTTCTGTCACATCCATGCATGAGCAGATTAGCCAGTTTGTATTTTCAACTCCCTTTTGTGGCATGTCATCTGTAAGTCTCTTAGTTTGTGTACCTTTAGCTGCCATCTCAAAGTAAGAAGATGGATCTTCATCAGAACCTCTGAAAAGTGGGGACTGAAGATCAACTATGCGTCTGAAGACATTATGGTACTCCTCCACTATGATCCTGATGATGCAGCCAGACTTGGGTACCTCGGTTGGCACTCTGCTGGTGGCTGCAACTTTTTTCATGACTTTGGCAGCAGATTTAAGAATACTTAGGGGACCATATGCTGCTTTGGAGGACCACACACTCTTGTTTATTGTGACCACATCCTGCGCAGCAGCAGGGTTTGGTTCCTCACATTTTAAATACTTCAAGACCATTGTTCCAACATGCTGTGTAAAGAGAATGAGCCGGTGACCACAGATGCTGAACTCATCAACAAGTGAGTAGATGTCAGTGGTATTGTAGTAAATGCCACTGATTTCACTCACAGATGCCTCCTGCTCAGTTCTGAAAGGAAGTCTGAAAAGGGTCCCATCATACTTGTAGGGGGCCTCTAGTGACAGAGGAAGCTGACAGTTGAATACGTTGATGAAGGGTCTGAACTGATTGGGAAACTTCCTTAGTCGTTTCTGCTGTTTGCTCCAGTTGATTTTGATGCCTGGATTTGACTTATCTCTGATGTGTTTGCCGATGTGATTGATGTTGGGATCAAACATGATCATGAATTCTCTGCTCATAATAATGGGTATGTCAGTTACATGATACACAGAGTTGAACCCTAGGCCAAATTTGCCCACCTTGTCAGCTTCACATCTTTTCATTGATCCACCCAGCCTGGTTATATTAAGGAAGTCTGTATCAGAGAAAACAGAATTGTTGAAGGACCACAAAGCAGAACCATGACAAATAACCATGCCAGGGTCAAGAAGATTCTCTCGGATTTCAAGATTCTTTCGCATGTCAATCAAGAAACTGCACTCAGTGGCATTGGCATCATCAGCATTCTGCAAGAGCTCTTTGAAGATATCCGCAACTGATGGATATTCCTCTAGAATGTTCTTTATTCTCACAGTTAGAGGCTCTCTTTGACCTGACTGTTCAAACCCTAGGTTTTCTGGGTTTATCAATCTTGTGCTCAAACATGGGACTTTCAACCATTCAGCGGTTTTCATAGGAATGTCATCATGGACAAGGATGATGGGCTCAGAAACATCATCTAGTAAGTCATTCAGGTCTTCTACTTTAATGTCACAGTAAGTGCATTCATGGATAGGCTTCATAACCAATTTGCTTGGATCTTTGTGGTAAAGAATAGGGACATGCATGTCAGCATCGACTGATATTTGACTGCTGTATAGCCACCGTAAAATATTAATTAGCAGCAGAACATTGCGTTTACTCTCTTGTTTTGTCATCTCCTCTTCACACCTTTGTCTAATTGTTTTGACAACTTCAAGCACGTGGCTTGGAACAACTTCTTCAATGGAGCCACAGAATTTAAAAAGCTTGTTGAATTTTGCAATAGTCTTTGGTAACGAGTACAAGTAAGGCTGCAGGTCCAAATCTGGTATGGGCTTTAAAACTGTGCATCCAGGGGAAGTAAATGTTTTCCCAGTCCAAACCCAATCAAAGGACAGAGACTTCAAGGTTTCCCTTGCATCTTCCAAGTGAGCTTGCATAAATTCATATATCTCACACAAGATCTGCTGAAACTGATACCAGTCCTCAGTGGTAAATGCTTGAGATTGATGCCAGTCATTTACTGCTTTCAAATGCTGGAGCACTTGGTCTACTTGAGGTTCTAATGACAACTTCAGGGCTTTTTTCATGCCTGCAGAGGTACGTTCAACTAGAGAAACTGAAGAACCAACAAGTACAGCATGAGAAATATCACACATTTCAGAAAGAGAGGAAATATTGCACGAATCACCTCTCCAAGCAAGTGACTTTGGGTAATTCAAGGGTCTGTCTTTGCAAACAGGGACCCATTTAAATTTTTGCAGATTTGTCTGAACCTCAGAGGACTTCACCAACTTTGTCTGTTTATTCAGAATAGTAAGGAGTGTTTTTGCCTTCTTTAAAACGGGATCCCAGTCTGGCTTGCTATTCCCCTGCAACTCCTCAATTTTTCTGGCAACCTGAAGAACATCTTTTTCATTGAGTTGAACTTCATTTTTTAGTCCCAGTTGTCTGAGTGAATGAAGAACATCTGGAGATGACATAAAGTCTTCTGGGGGAAATCTCACCTTTTCTTCCATGAAGAAAAGGTTCTGCAGAATCTCCAATTCTGGATCAAAAAAATCTGTTGGTGAGTGAAGTTTTTCTGAAGCGGTATGAATGAACTTCAATGAAGAGAGCCAACTAATTACTGCCTTGTTTTCATTCTTCAGAAAAGACAAATGGGTAAGAGCCCACAGCATGATTTTTGTTACTTCCTCTTTGGCATAGAATCCTTTCTCAATGTCCTGAATTATTACCTTTAAACATTCTGTGCTCTTCACTTGTTCAATGTTCAACAGTTTTACTAGACGGATAGTTGCTTCATCACTGCAGTCAACTACATTTATGGACAATTTCACATCTAATGGATGCTTGGCAGTATGATGTAATACTCTGGCTCCTTTCAGTAAGGTTAAAGGTGAAGGGTCCGTCTTTGACTTTTGTCCAACTTTGTCAAAAATGGGAAGCTCTTGGATTATGCGTTTCTCTTTTTCTGTGACATCAGTAAGCCCTGCTAAAAAGCTTCTGAGGGCAAGCCTCTGTTTGACAGAAAGAGATGAAACTTGGCTTGCTAACCTCTGGGAAGAAGACCGGTCCATAATTTGCAGAAGAGTGCTTGGAGAAGACTGGTGAATGTAATTTTTCAAAAGTGGGTGGTGCAAGCAGGGATCAATTTGCTTCAAGATCACACAACCAAGCTTCTTCATAACTTCAAGTAAATCCTCTGAAGGAGGTCCCTCTTCCTCATTTACAAGAACGATGGGTGATGGAGATTTCAGGCGCAGTAGCTCAAGACAGTCCAAGGTGTCAGTCAGTGGCACATTTGGAATCAAAGGCAAATCTTCAAAGACAGTAAGATCATCTGCAAAGTTGATGTAGAGATGCTTCCAAATCATTCTGATCCAAGATGCTGATGGGTGCTTCTTTTCTTGATCACCAGGATTCCACTGAACAGCAAAGTCTCTAGAAGGCCATGCTGTGGTAAGGACTTCTTTAATTAGGCGTGCCGATCTCTCTGGGGTCAGCACTTGAACCTGAGTGCAAGGCCTCCCTGAAAGTACAAGATAAACACAAATCAAGATGTAAGCACTTGGTTTGAGACAAAACAATGCATTTATGACTGCAGAGAAAAGTGTGTGAACCCTTAGATTTATACGAACTGAATATACACAAATATAACAACATAGCATGTTTAAACAACGTCTTGCAGAATTTATGCAGGAATGTAGGGAAATCCAAGGTTTCAAATACTTTTTCCTGCAATTGTATATTCTATAAAACATAGGTCTCAATCTCCATTCCTGGAGGGCCATAGCTCTGCACAGTTTTGCTTTAACCCTAATCGAACACAGCTAATCCAACTAATCAAGGTGTTCAAGACTACTATAAACTATTAAGCAGGTGTGAGTTGGAGGTGGTTGGAGCTAAACTATGCAGAGCTGCGGCCCTCCAGGAATTGAGTTTGTGACCGCTGCTGTAACACGTAAAACTTCGATTAACATCACAGATAAACAATTATGAGTTAAGAAAACAGATGATGAGTAAATCAGGAATAATAACTTTCAATATTCGAAAGCATTTTCAATGAGATTTTCCTTCACCAAAACAAACTAAATAGGTTGTTTGTGCAAGCTTATTAAAACCAACAGATACATTTTAGAGTTAAGCATTCTCTAGGTCGTATAAAAATGATCATAGTGATGAAAGTGCGTGTCATCATCAAAGTACATTACGATTAGGGTTAGCAGTCAAAACTTTTGGATTTTGGAGATTTTCTGTTTGACCGTTTCCAATTCACAAATAAATACATTTACACATTTGATTGTTTTAAGTAATTTACTTTCTATCCAAGAAACACAAATTCAACATTTTCACACAGTTGAAAGGGCACAATACAAACAAGATCTTACAGTAGAAGAGATATTTCCTAATGTGTCAGATTTCAGGAAATAAAAAGCAACCTATAAGGTTGTATTGGTTGAAGGACAGATTATTTACAATCACTGCACAAAACAGAGAAACATGTTAAACGAAGTTATTTTCTTTAAATACAATTTTCAACAATTTAAGTTGCACAAACAAATGGAAAAGAACGGCTTTAAAAATTGCAAAATTCCTAGGGGCCCAGTATACTTCAAACTAAATCCAAAAACAAACTGAAATTAAGCCACTTTGAGCAAAATATGGCAAAAACAAAATTCTTTTTGAGTGACCAAAGCAAACTATTGTACCATTGGTCTGTGATGATTATGCCATCAGTGTTTTTTTTTTCTGCAACTTCACCTTCTTTGATGTGTGATTTCTTCAGGCTCTATTTTAACGATCTAGGTGCAAAGTCTAAAGCGCATGGCGCAAAGGCATTAAGGGTGTGTCTGAATCCACTTTTGCTATTTAAGGACGAAAAAATACGCTTTGTGCCCTGGTGCATGGTCTAACAGGGTTGTGCTTATTCTCTTAATGAGTTATGGGTGTGTTTTGAGCATAACATGCATTAAACCAATCAGAGTCTCATCTCCCATTCACTTTAAGAATCAGTTTACATGAATTACTATTTACATGGCGGAATTTTTAATTGGAAAAACTGAACGCTTTACTAGTGAGAAAACAGTTAAACGGATCATCTGCAGCACAAGGATAAAGCATGAGCCTCCTCCATTCGACCTCTTTACTTTCACTCTTTACATTACTCCTTTACTTTTGTAGATAAGGAAAGACATCCATTAGCCTACATATTTAAATTAGTTTGTTAAGCACAAAGATTTGTTTGAAAATTATTTTTAAACTCACTAATTTCCAGCCAACAAATAAATGAACAATAATAATGTAGACTAAATAATAAACTTAAAAATAATCAGTGTCATAAAAAAACGTTTGAGTTATATCAAACACACGTCATATTCTTATGTCCCATATGGTGAAGCATACATCTCCAAAACCCGACAGGTGGACAAATCTAAACTTGTTTTTATTAAAATAAATATATTTATGCATATAATAAATAATGCTGCTATTAATAATAACATTATACAAACGCAAATTGTCATTAATAAACTGAAAAAAAAAGTAAGATGATGCATGGAGGTAGTGGTTTTTATATTTATGTAGAAAATAATATTTTTTGTAACATTTTAATCCTTTAATTTTTTTTTCATATGTAAAGCTATTTGTGTATTATTGTACATCCTGTGTGTATTAAGCAATGTGTACGCGTTTTGGACCTGTATAGGCACATAAGTAATGTGCTCTGAGCTGGACTTTAGACCAGCTTTTAGTTGGTCAATGGCGCAGTCTATTTCAGTTCCTCAAAATAGCAAAGTGCCAAAAACGTGCCTTAACGTGTCTCCTTTTTAGCCGGAACACCCATGAGTCCACAAAGTGGCACAAATGAATTTGCTATTTAAACAATGTGGCGCAAAACATGAAAATTACTGTTGCGCTGGTCTGAGCATAGCAACAAATCGCACCAAACATGTCTTGCACCTTATTGCGCTGGGTGTATGATAGGGCCTTTCGTGTCTCATTCCATGTGGTCAGACAGAAAAACATTCACAAAAACAACACTAGGCACATGAATACACTGGAGAGATTAAAAAAGCTCTGAGGGGTCACACGCCTGACGAGAATCGCACCTCATTACAACTTTTCTATGACTTTGCAGATACTGGCGATGCCATTTGGTGTCTCTCCATTACAAATAGAAAACTAAATAAAGATGTGATGCACTGTGGTGGCGTTTCTTGCAGAGAAGGCTGTATGTCTGATGTTTATGAAACTGTTCTTTTTGTATTTGAGGACATGCAAGCAGCAGAACACATTTACAACACCACCCACTGCAGGCCACGTTGGAGAGTTCGAAAACAGGAAACCATCACTTAGCCTTTTCAAACTTTCTTTTGCTCTCAAACGAATAACAAAAAGAACTTTGAAGTATACTGGAGCCTTTACTGTTTGCATGCATGACTCTTTGAACTGGTGCTTTTTATTTCTTCACAAATTGCAAAACAACTATGCATATATAAAGATAATATTACTTTGACTGTAACTTTCCATGGTTTCAACAAATAAAAACATTTTATAATACAAACATCTTATTAAATCTATTAGTATCTTTTGATTTGATATATGGTTAATGGGTTATTGAAATACACAGACGTTAGTGAATGAGTAGTGTGATCGAGAAAAGCTATGGCAACTCCAGGTCAACAGGCATTAGACAACACATTGTGCACTTACCTGAACAACCCCAAAGATATTGTTGAACTGGAATTCAAAATTCAAGAAAATGCAAAAATCAAGAAAAAGTGAAAAGGAGCTCAAATGAAATGCAAAAGCAAATAAAAAGATATTCCATAAATGCAGAGACTGTAATTAATTGAATAAATGTCGGCATCTCTGAACAAAAAAGTATGCTTGTTAGCAGAATAAATTGGTTGCGCCAATTTTATGAAGTCTGTAGACAGCACATTTTTATTTCAAACACCAGGTTAAGCATGAAAAAGCATAACTGAAATATCTGAAAGCCGTAAGTACAAGCATGAAGCTCAAAAAATGCTGCTCCCTGCAGCTATCTATGCACCAAAAATGTCAAGATTTACTAGAGAAGAATGAAATTAAGAGCAGATGCTCTATATATCCTGAACATGAGTATAAGAGTGGCATTATGTGCTGCAGGTGTCTACCTCTGCTTTTGGCCGCTTCTTTCAGGCTGGTCATGACATGTGGGGGAATGCTTTCCAAGACAAATCTTCCCTCTAGTCCTGGATAAAGTGACCTAGAAATAAAAATCAAACCAACAGTGATACACTTATAACATATTCTTAATACTCTTTTGCCAAGTTTACTCATGGATAAGCGTTATTCAGAATTGAATCAAGCATTCACCCATAACTTAGGTGCTTTGGAGCAAGGCTTTTGAGCAAATGGCTGCCATTCAAGTTTCAAATTTAGATTAAAGATTACCAAGGCTATATACTGTATTTATACAGATTACATAGTCTACATTAAAAATCAAACAATAAAATACATTAAATAATACTATATTATTTATTTAAAGGCATAGTTCACCCAAAATTGAAAAGTACCTCACATTCTTGGTTCTATAATATGAATTGCTTTCTTCTGTTGAGCACAAAGATATACGATAGATAGATAGATAGATAGATAGATAGATAGATAGATAGATAGATAGATAGATAGATAGATAGATAGATAGATAGATAGATAGATAGATTTTGTTTCAAAATTTTCGCTGAATTATGCCACTGGGTTAACAAAGAGGTGTCTTTTTTTTATTTAAAGCTGTATTTATGCAGGCTACGTTTACTTTTCCATAATGGTAGGCTATAAGCTAAACTCTGCACTGACAACGAGATTTAGAAGTGAGTAAATACATATTTGGCTTGTGTAATATTATAATGCAATGCGTCTCGGAGGCTCTGGATCAGCTGTTAGATAAGTCCAGGACGCATCATTCATTTCCCCACCATAGGGGGTTGTGAGACTGAGAAGACCTACTGAAGAGCACTTTTTTGTTTGTTTCCTATTTGTTAGACTGAGTTTTTGTATTTTTTCTTTCTTCCCCCTGAAGCTGGATTTATACTTTCGCCTGGTGCCACATCGCGCACCTCCGCTGACTGCACGCGCACCTCGCAAAACGGACGAGGCTTTAATACTTGCGGCATTCACCGTTGTGATAATCTTGAAAACGACAGAGGGCGGTCAAAAGAAACTGACCGTAAAGTCAGACGGATAAACAGAGAAGTAGGAAGTTTCCGGAACTACGTCACATCATTATTATCATTCAATATTTTTAAACTAATTATATAATAGATATCTATCTATTATATATTTTATTATGGCAACAATAAAAGCAAAAAAAAAAAGCACACTTACTTAAAAATACAGATGTTTTTTTTAGATTTAGCCCGCTCTACAATTCACAAATTACTGTCTGGCTAGTTTCTGTCCTAGATTTATGCTAAAAAGGCAATAATGGTCCAACATTCCTGACCATTATCACCAATAAAGCCTATAAAAACAGGGCATCAGTATATTGTAAACTGATTCAAATATTCCTTTCCAGTTATCAAAGAAATTATTTGTTCTTTAATTGTAGTTTTGTTACTATTAATTTTTTTTTTATTTTAAATTGTAACATATACATCAGTGTAAATCCTATGACTGGTGGAAAAACATATTTCTGTAATTGTGTACCTGGGTCTCCACTTTTGCAATGGCCTCTTTTGGCTTTAGCAAACGTATCCCTCAGGTTTTTCCAAAACTTTTAACAAAAACTTTCCTCCTTTCCCTCGGCTGTTGCTATTTCTAACCAAGAATTATTGATCATTGGGTTAACTCTATGATCACGGACCATAAAGGTGTCTGTACAGTCATACTGTTTCAGACAAAATCTCCCCAAAGTGGTTCATATTCAACTCAAATCAAACGTGGCACCGCGCACTGTTCGCTCGAGTCTCAAAAAAAACATGTGCTCCACCAGCCGAAATCATGCCGTGCGCACCCAAAGCGAATCTCCGCAAACTCTGCGATGATGTCACATTCACCGTACGCACTCAAGCGAACTAGCGGACACGTCAAGTATAAACCAGACTTGAGACTGAGATATTGCCAATAGAGAAATTTGTTTTTGCTATTTTCACTTATGGTCTGATTTTTGCCATATAAATTATTTGTTTTCATCTGCTTTTGGATTTTTTTTTCCCATTTACTGGCCGTGACTGAAGTTCTTTTTAACACTAATGAGCTTATGCTACTGCACTTGCTGTCCATTAGAGTTTGAGCCTCAGTTACTCTTGCAACAACAGTTAAAACTACTCATATACAGTCAGTGGATATAAAAAGTCTACACACCCCTGTTAAAATGCAAGGTTTCTGTGTTGTAAAAGATAAAACCACAGTAAATCATTTTAGAACTTTTTCCATCTTTAATGTAAACTGTAACCTGTACAATTGCACAAAAAACAAACTCAAATCTTTTAGGTGTGGGGAACTAAAAATAAAAAAACTAAAATAATATGGTTGCATAAGTGTGCACACCCTTTTATAACTGGGGATATGGCCATGTTCAAAATTAAACAATCACATTCAAATTTATTTTAAATTGGAGTCAGTACACACCTGTCATCATCTAAAGCGCCTTTGATTAACCCAGAATAAAGTTCAGCTGTTCTAGTAGTTGTTTCCTGACATTTTACAGCGAAAGTCATGGTCTACAGAGAGTTTTCAAAGCATCAGAGGGATCTCATTGTTAGAAGGTATCAGTCAGGAGAAGGGTACAAAAAATTCCAAGGCATTGGATATATTATGGAACACAGTGAAGACCGCCATCATCAAGTGGAGAAAATATGATGCAACAGTGTCATTACAAAGAACTGGACATCCCTCCAATATTATTTAAAAGACAAAAAGAAAACTGATCAGGGAGGCTTCCAAAAGGCCTATAGCAACATTAAAAGAGTTGCAGGAATTTCTGGCAAGTATTGGCTGTGTAATACATGTGACAACCATCTCCCGTATACTTCATAAGACTGGGCTATTGGGTAGGGTGGCAAGACGACAGCCTTTTCTTACAAAGAATATCCAGGCCCAGTTAAATTCTCCCAAGAGCATGTGGGAAAAGGTGTTATGGTCTAATGAAAACAAGGTTGGACTTTTTGGTCATGGTTTCAAAAGTAATGTTTGGCGCAAAAACAACACTGCACATCACCAAAGAAACATCATACCCACATTAAAGCATGGTGGTGGCAGCATCATGCTTTGGGGTTGCTTTTCTTCAGCTGGAGCTGGGGTCTTAGTAAAGGTGGAAGGAAATATGAACAATGCTAAATACCAGATAATACTACAAGAAAACCTTCAGGCTTCTGCTAGGAAGCTGAAGATGAAGAGGAACTTCATCTTTCAGCATGATAACGATCCAAAGCACAGATCCAAATCAACAATAGAATGGCTTCACTAGAAGAGAATTCAAGCTTTGGAATGGCCCAGCCAGAGCCCAGATCTGAATCCTATTGAAAATCTGTGTACAGGTTATAGTTTACATTAAACATGGAAAAAGTTCTAAAATGATTTATTGTGGTTTATTTTTTTACAACACAGAAACGTTGCATTTTAACAGGGGTGTGTAGACTTTTTATATTTACTGTATGTGTCATACTGTCAGACCATAGTATACGTTTTAAAGTACCTTCTCTTTCAATCACCTGTCAAATACACATAAAATTAGAACAAAACCAACCAAACAAAAGTTCACATAAGATTGGTAATGTCTGTGAATGTAAATAGTTTGGGAAGAAATTATATGTATCACTATTAATAGATCTGTGCAAAATGTGAAAACACAATACTAACACAACTCAACCAGACTATGTCGCCATTGGTGGGAAATCTTTTAAATCTGATCATTGTGATGCATACATTTCCTGAAGAAAGCTCAGGTCTAAAATCACAGCATTTGAAGGAAATCAGAAACAGAGCTTCATGATATAAAGAGTGATCTTGTGTTTTTAACTTTGTAGATTATTCATTATCAAAAACCAGCAGCATTATGCACTAAAGTACACTGTAAAAAAGCCAGGGTTCCACACAATTCATTCATGTTGTCCCAACAAAAATTGATTAAGTTAACTTAACACTTTTAACAAATTTATGTGGATTGAACATAAAAAAATTAGGTTGTCCCAATGAAATCTCAAGAATTGTGTTGCTTCAGCTCATTTTAAATAAGTAGTTTGAACGAGCAAAAACGTGCACGTTGAAAGGGTAAAAAGCATAATAGGACCACTTTAAAGGAACACTACACTTTTTTTGGAAATAGGCTAATTCTACAAGTCACCTAGAGACCATTAGCATCTCACTCCAAAAAATTCAAACAACGAGTTTCAATAATTTTTCTATATAAATCTTGACTTTTCTGTAGTTAAAACTTAAAACTCCACCAGACCCGGAGATAGGATGAATGGATTCAAAATTGTTAAAACTCAACTGTTAAAGAGTGTTTCTTTAAATTACAACTTTTGCACAACCTTGTTTTTCCATAGCAACATTTCCAGTACACAGAATGTCAATGTATGTGTTACCCTGTACCTGGGATACTCCTGCGAGGCGATGTAGACAGCATCCTTGTCATTCACAGAAGACGAGAACACAGCGAAAGTCTCATCCTGTAAAGGCAGAAGCTCCAGTCCAATGAGGTCATTGTAGCAAGAATCGCTAAGGATGAACTCTAGTAGAAGCAACTTCTCATTGGAGGGCCCTTTGTGGCGACATTTCCTCAGAGTCTGACGCACAAAAGAAGGGGTCACTCTCCTCAGGCTCCCTGTCTTGGTGACAAACATGGTTAGTGCTTCATCAATATAGGCCGGCACCTGAGCCAGCATCATCCCTGAGGTCTGGAGGTATTTGATGAGGGTTCCTGTAGTGTCCATGCTTGAGTCCAAGTCGGAGAATACAGTTTCATCCACCTGGACCCAGCTCCCGCTGAGCGAGTAGATGACCGGCTGTTGAAGCAAGTCATTGAAGAGGGGTTCAAGAATGGGTTTCCAGCGAGGTCGAATTCTGTCTGGATCAGGCCAGGCTCCATAAATACCTCTGGGGGAAAGGGGGAAATCTTGGTCCTTCTTAGTTTGGATTCGCTGGATGGTCTCCATGATGAGTGTGAAGTAAGCCCTTGGGATGACGGTGACTATGAGAAGTTCGTTCCAAAGAGCCGCTGGGTCCCTCCATTGGTCCACCTCCCGCCATTTAATGCTCCTACGGTTGTCTGTCAATCCGAAGAAACCACTGACGTGGACTGGCAATCCTGTCATACTTTCTTCTCCAAGGGGCAAAGGGAGGAAACAGAAAGCACGTCCTGAGAAACTAGAAGTTGCCCCTTTGTCCTCATCAATAAGAGTGAGTGGCAAGGCAATGCCAATGGTTGGGATAAACTTCAGGTCATCTGCAAGAGAATCCAGTTCACCACACATGCCTCGTCCTCCCACGCTGTTACACACTAGCCAGGTGGTCTTCTGAGTCTCCTTGGCAGTTTCATCCCGCGTTTCAATAGAGAGCTGGTAGGTGGCACAGGTGACCGAACTGCTCAGTACGCCATTACTGTAGCTATCTACAGCCTGTCCCAGGGTTTTTAGAGAGTTCGGCCTTTCCATCTTATCTTCTTGGCTATCGCTTGCTGTGACCTGGAAAAGCATTCGCTCTGTTCCATCTGATTCCCGTACATGCAGAGAGACCTTCTGCACGCTTTTTAGAAAGAGCAACACTGTGTCTGCATCGACTTTGAAGGATTCAAATAGCTCCAGAACCTTCTCTTTATTGTAAATGTTGTTACTTAATTGTGAGGGTTTCATCCGGAGGGGAAAGCGAAAGAGTGTTCCTGGAAAGTTTCCATCTTTAATGGTTTTCTCTGAGCTACCAAGCAAGCCAAAATAAGGGGAAAACTGATCGTTTAGCTCGGTTATTTCTTTTATGTCGGACTTCAGATTCCAGCACTGGCCAGACTCATGGACTCCAAACAACATCTGATGAGGGTCCAGCATCGCAATTTGATCCCCGCTGAATATACTAGGAACATCTATGAAAGATGGTACATTAATAGCAGTAGAATATTTTGGTATATATGATTAAATGTATATATACAAATGCACATACAGTAGATGTGGCTACTCACAATCCCTGCTCTCCATCAAGTAATTCATTTTTGTCTACACTGCTTAATAGGGCTGAGCGATAAAATCGATATCGGTATTTATTGACTGAACACCATTGTCAATATTGATAACAAAAAAGTTCGGTAGGAAGTTACGCTATAAAGCACTATACTGTAGTTTTATTAAAATGTGGTTGCTGACGCGCAGATAGGAGCAACATGCACATGGTGTGCAAGCGGCGCACACGTAACGCACGTGCATTTTCCAGGTACACCTACTTCAAAAACATCTAAACTTTTCCGAATGCCCCATGTGCGCCACGATTCATGCAAGCAGAACTAAACAATCTGCTTGACAATTTGTATAGAATATACACATTTCAGTATTAATGGTAGACTAATTACCTCAGACAAACACAGGGCATCCAAACACTGCAGTCCTTTTAACTTTTCTCCATAAACTTGCATTGGAGCGGAAGCAATGGTTTGTCCGTTTGTCATCCTCTGAGAAAATGGTCGCCTATTTATGAGAGACGCCATTGAAAATGGTGAAGTAAAGGACGCGCTCGCGCTTGTCACTTCAGGTCAGAACAACAACACACGCGAAAATGAGTGCTGTATAGCAGCAGTGAGGAGATTGTAAATAAATAAGGATTTCGCCAGTGGCTTTTTGGTTTCTTTTCTTGTGCATCCCAGCCACTAGCTCCCCATCTGCTTCCACTTCACAATTTGTAATTTTGCAGTATATATTTGAATAATGATGGTTGGTTCCTTTACTTAAAAGCTCAGATTTGATTATCATAATTTGTTTTGTTTACAAAGTTTGAGGTTTACTGTATCATTAATATTGACACCTTACAGATGCTGATCTACCTCAAGTTTAAGAGTCTCTTTAACACTTATGTTTATTTTATTACAAAGAGATGAGATATTTTGTTTAAACATTTTTGTTTTTAATTGTTAAAACGATTTGTCTTAATAATGTTGGTAAATTAAAATAAGGTGGTTAAATAAAATAAAAAATCCTAATATTCCTTAATGTATTGTTAACAAATATTCAATAATTATCGATATTGAATGATATGAAACATGATATCGTGATAATACTATTTGCAATATCATCCAGTCCTACTGCTTAATGATATATTCCATCTATACTATTATGTTAGGATTATTATGCATGGAGCTTCATGAATTAATTATCTGACTGACTACAGTACTTGTATTTTTGAAAATGATTGTACTGCATAATGTAATAAAAGACTATTAGGCACCTGATATTTAAAACTCTTTTCTCACCTGTTATGTGGTAGACCGAGTTAAATCCAATTCCAAATCGTCCCACTTTAAGAGGGTCTTCTCTTTTTCTACTCCGTGCAATCTCCTGAATACCATTCCAGTCTTCTGTGGTGAAGACGGCATCATTATAGACATACAATGCTGTTCCTGTAGAAAAAAAAAAAAACATGATTTACAATTACAAGTATTTATTTCAAGATTATTCACCTGCTTTTATCACTTATTCATTTTCAGGAATTATGCTGAACATTCAAAGGGACATGTTGCAATCTGCATGCTCATGTTACCCTGATATTGAGCCATATCATGTGACCACAGTGATTCCACTCCATACTCTGTCTCATCATACAAAAACTTGACCTCAGTGGCCCCAGCATCCTCTGCATTCTGAATCAGCTCCTGTATGGCAGAATCACCATGCAGTTGACATACATTCTCACAATGTTACTATACACCGCTAGATCAACAATTGGACAAAGCCAAAAGTTTAAGCTTTTTCAACTACTTGCACATTTATTTTTAAATACAACATCATATTTTCTTACTTTTAGAATCTGTCCACCCTCTGGATATCTTCTCAAAATATCTTTTAAAAAATCAACCAAAGGTGGTGTAGTCTGACCAAATCTCCCTGCAAAAGAGCAATTACTCAAAAATAGAATACAAACAACACAAACAGTAATACAAGAGAATAAACTGCAGTCAGAGTCATCAGGGTTTCTGCAGATATCATAATGTCAAATTTAAGACTTTTCAAGACCTTTTAAGACCATTAAGTATTAAATTTAGGACCTATATCACAATATCAAAAACGCACATACTCAAAGAAAAAATGCAAAAACCACAAAATTAGTGGCAAAATAAACGTATTCAAATTGAACATTACTAAAGACAGGTTAGATGCACCATTGAACTACAAGAAAAAACAAACATCTTAAGGTTTATTGATAGTTTCGTCATACTAAAGATAAACCAGGTTTATTTATAAGATGAATATAACTTATTTATTAAGCTATTTAGAAGAGTTGAAATTTTGACTCGATTACTAAATTGCTATCCATAAACTGAAATAATTTTGTGAACTAGCTTGACTGGCTCATTAAAAACCCCAATCTCACAAGAATACTCTATTCCCAAATTGAACATTTTTCTGTAAATGATTGAGGACAGCCTTGATTTTTCTTTTTTTGCAAAAGGAATTTGTCAATAGGGATCAAAGTGAAGTAAAAGTAAAAATGTCACAACCTGAGGTGCGTTTCCCAAAACCATCGTTAGCCAACTAAAGTCGCAAGTTCCGTCGTTACAAACATAGTTCGTTGATTTGCTGTTTCCCAAATCCATCGCTCCAACGAACATTCGCAAACTGCGTCGCAAACTTGAGCACTTGAAACGACACCTCTGGAGCTGTAGTTAAAAGCATAGTTCCTGGCTGTGTTCTATTCCCACTTATCCCCCCTATGCCCTATTCATTTAGAAAATTCTAACATTCAAAGTTGGAATTATTAAAAATAAAAAAGCATTAAGTTCATCTCTCTTAGGTGTAATTTGCTTTCAAAGTATTTTTACAGTTCAGTTTTAGCAATCTTCACGTTTACAAATGTGCTCCCTTCACAGTACACTTTGAAAACATTAATATCATTTTGAACACAGCCTCATGGCGAAAGCTATAGGTATATTTAAAAACGGAAATTATGTTACGTCTCCAAAGCTTGTGAAAATAAAAAACATAGCATACGTTAATTATTTTATTTTATAGTGGGTTATTTATTAAGTATCTCTGCTGTATATGACATGGGTCTGTTGGTTAGAACTTTCTGCTGTGGTTTGCATGTGTCAAATTGTAATTTTTTTTTTTAATAAATAAACAATATCCTAAATAATAATAATGATAATAATAATAATAATAATCATCATCATCATTAATATTATTAATATTATTATTAAAGTAAATATATTTATAATAAATCACCTCATTATTTATTTATTTATTTATTTATATGATTTATATATGATATTAGAATAGTGTTAGCTTTTGCAAGTGATTTTATGTTTTAGAATAGAATATGTAATGTTCAACTTCTTAATAATATTAGTAAAGCAAACATTGGCCCTAAATGTACCATTTACTTGTATTGTAAATAATATTTAAAATGAGTGCATGTTTTTACCAAAACTAATATTGGATTTTATTTTAAATGCGTGTGCGTGTAAAACAATATAATTTGCACAAAGAATTGATGGGGTTGTTCTCTAAAGAAGTTGATACTCCACCCCATTTAGAGCATCATTATGGGCGTTTTACGTTATAACTAACATGGTTCAAGTGATGGATCTGCGACAGAGAAACTACTGGTTTTGGGAAACACTCTTCACTACATCGTTTTTTTGCCAAACGATGCATCGCACTATGATAGTTCAGCCGCGAGTCACGTCGTTGTTTGGGAAACTCACCCCTGGTTTGTTTAAAAGCTTACTGGTTTTGTTTATCCATTTTGTTTAGGCCTTCTCATAAGCAACTTGTGCAGTGTTGGTTGCTTGATAACAGACCTGAGAGTGGATTGTTCAACTTCAAATTAAAGTTCAATTTAAGTTTAGAGATCAGCCTTAAGTTAAGTTCAACTAGACATAAGACGCTAGTTGTGGGAGAAAAAAAAAAAAGAACTCTTTCTCTAGCAAACCTGAATCGAGTCTCAAAAATTCAGAAACAATTCTGTATTCATATTAGATTGTGATGGTTTGAGTGTGCATGGATGTGAGCTAGAAAGGGAAAAATAATTAGTGTCAACAGGCACATGTACATATGCTTCTTGATTTTGTTTCATTTAGACAAAGATGGACAAACTTAATGATTTTAAAGATGACATGGTGTGGCATGGCACTTCACCTCCATTACGCGACAAGCTTCAGGATTGTTTTCAAATTCCTGCTGTACTACAAAGCGAAACCTCAAGATGTCATTAATGTGATGCATTGACACTGATGACAATAGAATTGTATGACACCTTTGCAGCAAGACAAGTGGAAGCTCACACCTTGTGTTCTATGCACACTATGAATGAAAGTGAATTAATTTCCTGCACAGTGTTGTAAACAAATGAAGCATTGTGAAGGTCTCTGTAATACTGGATTAAAAGCAATTGCAGTTCACTTTCCAAATATCCTTTTTATATGAACATTTTTGCTTTGAATACATTTTTCGTTAAAAGGTTAAACAAACAAAAAATATATGCTGTCTTCTTTTTAGAATAAGAATGGTTCTTATTCTATTCCTATTTTTAATATTGCAATATTACATTCAGAACTTGTTCATCCTGAATGTAACTTTGTTTATAAAATAAATAATTATAAAGATGGCAGTACTGCCATACATAAATACATAGGGATGGTGGTGTATGCATGTGCAACTGGTATTAAAGAGCAGGCCAGGGTTGATGCAGGGCCTTCTGTAATTTAATCTGTCGTGCCCTATGCACCTTGCGTAGTGAGCATATAGGGTGGATTGATACTGGCCACCGTTCCAGATGTACTTGCACCATTCCAAGCAGGATTCTATGGCATGAAAGGTGGGCACGCAAATAAAGGTGCTAAAGACTTTTAGTCAATAGTCATTAGTGCACCCCTTGAAGCCAGCAGAGTGAGGTTTACTCCAATAACTCCTACTAACTGGTTTCCATTACATTAGTAATTGGCATAGCTGATAACTAGAAGTGACTCTCAATAAAATATTTGCTCATACAGTTTTTTTTAATGTACTTCAATTTCATCCTGCAGTTGTTCTTTTTTATGTACGAGTGTTATAAATGTAATGTATTTTTTATGTAAAGCCATGTCAGCAACAAAAGCTATGTTCATGGCAGGAACATTTCAATACTAAATATACAATTAAAAATCAACAAACATATGAATACATAAATTAAATAAGATTTTTAGTGTTAAAACATGATAAAAATTACGAATGTTATAAATTGAAGCGTCAAACAATTGACAAATAAATTTGTCCCCGTTCACTTAGACTGTCTCACCTCCTCCTCTCGGACCTCGTCCATGCAGTGTCATGATTATTTCATGGTCCCCATGTGGCACCAAGTTCCCAATCTCAACCCCATCATGAACCTATACAAAAATGCAGAAAAAAAAAGAAAAAAGAAAATCATATCGGTTATTAAAAGCCACCATTTCACATCAAATCTTAAAAATGTGTAACTTGCGCTGAAAATCTGGTTTAGGACTCACTTTGCATAAGTCACATTTTAGACCCAATATTTTTTTTCTGTTTAACAGCAACTGAAAATAGTTCAAAAACAGAACCAAAATCAAAACATTTCTACATCTCAGACTAACGCTGTGAGGTTCTGTCCTGAATGAATTTGTTTTTGAATAAATCACATGAGTCAGTAGCTGCTTTTCTACTATAGAGTGGAGGAGCTATGACGTCACCTTGTAGGTTAATCGACTGCTAGCATAAAACTGGTTCCCTCTATAAAATCCCTATAGGATTTTCCTATAGGCTTTTCGAAGATTGCAAATAATAAACTCTGTGTTCAAACACAGTTCATTACACTTACATATTTTGTCCAACCGCGTAATCCTCACACAAAAATACAACTTTTAGCACTTTTGGATCTTAAATGCAAACTCAAGAACTGAAAAGCTAACATTAAGCTATAAACGGACTACAGTGCCTTCGGGATGTGACGTCAGCACCACCCTGCAACAGACAACAAGCTTATTTTTAGAAATATGGTCCATGACAAAGATTTACTCTCTTGGTTTATTATATTATAATCCACGCTATATATTATAAACAATACGCAAAAACACATAGACATACGTGCCTTTTGGATAGTTTTTTTGTGGGAAATACATTTTGTTTTGCTTCACGGTTGTTGCAAAAGTTTTAAAACTGCATGTATAAATGTGCCTACATAGTATTATCATAAGACATATTTAAATAAGCGCACCGCTTGTGTGCATACAGCCCGCTTACCTTAGTAATAGACCACAGAATGAGGCGTGAGGGACAAGTCTATATGCCTGCAAGTTCCGTCATGGACACAGAACAACATTTAATATTCTTTTTTTTGTCACAAAGTACAGCAAAAGCAACCCATACAGTCACATATGCTATAAATTTTAAGAAGTGTAAATACTGCAGTTATGACTGAGTTTATTGTGTTCAGATTAGGGATGGGCGATATGGCCTAAAATCCATATTGCGATATACATTGCAGCCTCTTGCGATAACGATATATATTGCGATATATAAATTATAATAGAACCATTTCAGAACAGGTTACATAGACCCTTAGGAAAGCCAAACTGCTATTTTTTTTTAAGAAATAAAGAAACGTTGCATGTCATTTTGAGAACATTTATTGTGCAAAAGCAAAACTGTAATTAAACAACACAATGTTGCAGATAAATAAACTAAATGTAGTGCCTTTCAGAAAGAAAGACTTTTCTTTTAAGTCCCTGGTTCCTAAATGCCAAGTTGCAGAGAACAAAAAAAACTGGTGTCTTTTTAGTTAAGGAACTTACACTGTACTGAAATTACTTCCAGTTTTAATTAGTCAAATAAAATTGTGTATTGCAGATACTTTAAATAAAAACAAATTTCAAACCTGCAGCCTCAGGTAACACATTTGGTTTTTAAAAATTTTGATCTCCTAATGAAATTAAAACTGGTGTCTTGTTAATAAAGGAACGGACACTGTGAATTAGGGCTATACTTCCAGTATTAGGCATGGCTGTTTTAAATAAAGAAAATTCTTTCATTCTTTTCTTCTGCCCCAAAGTAACACCATCTTTTCTATATAACTTTAATGACCTTCAGCAACAGAATAATTTCTTATTGATTTCTTATTCTTATTTAACAAACAAAAAAGTTTGTTTCTTTTCAGTGAGCACCACTGACAGATCAAATCTGCTTTCTTTCTCTCCCTCTCCCTCTCTCTTTGTCTGCTGCAGTGTTGGTGCTGCTGAGAGATTGAGATGCACCAGCCAAAGTTTGCGTATAAAGTAATGCAAAAATGAATACAATTAATATTGAAAGCAAAAGCAGAATCTTGGACATGTCCGGTTGGTAAAGTCTAGATTGGATAGACGGCCGGCCGGAAATGCGATATGCACATTAATATAGCGGCATTTTTATTTACTTTCACGTCAAGCGGTCTTTAAATTGTTTTGTATACGTTGCTAAGCAATGCATGGCACCGAATGGGGTAAAGTATAGATTGGATACGCGGCCGGCTTTGCTCTTAATTTCGCGGGTAGATTGCGTCATCAAACATGCATTATCGCGATAGTGCAATAGAATTAAAATCTCTATCGCAGGCCAATTTTGTATCGTTTATATCGTTTATATCGCCCATTACTAGTTCAGATGAAGAGAAAAAAAATTACAATAATAAAATTATAAAAAAGTATAAAAAATTTGACGAAAAATCTATTTAATTACAATAAAATGACAGTTAACGTATGTATTTCTTACACATTTACTCCCACGTTTGCATTACTGAGAGCAGGAAAGAGACAGGCTGCACTGATAAGCAGTATTCTCATAATATTGTTTAATTAAAATAAATGATCAACAAATTAATCTGTCTCGACAGTCTTTACAAGTGAAGACATTATCTACAAGCAATATGAATTCCCAATTAGAAAAATACTACAAACTATAAAATACTATTTATGAAAATACTTAAATCACAGACAAATGCAAATGCCCAACGCAAGTGAGCTGCGTTCCAGACCAGTTCAACTTGATTACGTATAATGTCTCAGGCAACTTGATAGCAACCGTCTTATTAAAGTAGCGTAACCAATTTAAAAAAATCAAGAGTGTGATGTAACTGATGTGTTTTATGTCGTAGAATAAAACGTAAAAGTATCTAGCCACGAACCTTACTTAAGTGATTATAACCGAAATCCCATTCAAAATACCCATGGACTTTGGGACGAGGGAACCGGAACTGCTAAAATGCTAACTCGCTTCTGGGTTTTTGCATACAAATTGACGTCATAGTTCCTCCACTCTATTGTTTGTGTGTTTAATCCTGGTGACCCTGGTCTGTCATGGTACAATTACAAACCATTCTTAGCCTGAAATTTTAGTCGTAGTTAAACAACTGTGCTCAACCGTGCTGGTAGAGTACGTTTACATGTGACATTGGCACTCTGTTGCCTGACTACCAGTTTCTCTATAGTTGGCCAAGCAGCAGCCCGCTATTTATTTATTTGTTTTTTTTTTTGTTATTCTATGAAGTAAATATCACCCAAAAGAGTTGTAAAAGAAATATATGATCATTTTCCATAAACCTGTTTACATTACCCTTGCCATTACCAAGGCAACAACTGACGCATTTGTATTACATTGCCCTGAACTCCATTACCAGCTCCACTGTAATGGACACTGAAACCATTTCTGTGCTGACTGGCCAGGATCAGCACGGAATAGAACAGTTATGCAAAGAGAAATATTTGGCCCAATAGTGGAAAAGCAGCTAATGATTCAATAATCCATTTATAAGAACAGTGACTTAATTAGTTTCTAAACAAATCAGCCTTTTTAAATGAATAATTTGAATGAATGGTTTCATGAATCACCCATTAGGACAGGGACTTGCTTTCACCTACTGGTAGTTTTAATTCCTATTTATCTAAACCAGCCAAGGTATCAGTGCAAAAACATACTGAGCTACTGTTTTGATCTACTGTTTTGATAACGTTTATTGGAGAAAAAAAAATCCCCATATAGGAAAATAAAAAATGTAAATGTTTTGCCATCAATATCACAGTGTCATTTTAGGTTATTATGACTACAAAGATGTAAAAAATATTTTGTCAAAACTGATTATGAGCAATAAAGGCATATATGACTGGCATAAATTAATGTTCTCGTGTGCCGGACATTGCTGCAGACTTTTTTTTTTTTTAAATATGATGACGTATGAAATGGAATTGTCAGTAGGGGCGGAGCATTCTTTTTATGCTCCACCTCTCATTTTTCACTTGCAGTAAACTAAAGGGTATAGGGGCATGGCTAAGCATATTTCACCCAAGCCGTCCAAATGACATCATCAGAGAATAACTGCCATTCCAGAGCGGAAGTAAACAATCAGATTTTGATTAAAGCCCCGGTCCAATCAGACAGATCAGATTTTTTGTGTCGGTTACGAAATTCACCATTACAGTGAAGCATGAATTAAATCCCTATTTTCCATGGAGCAAAACAAATCATCTACCCGCGTAGTTGAGTAGTGGATGGGCACAAATAAATATATAATTTGTATATTTTTCTTGAGAAAATATCATTTTGAAATGAATTTCGTTTGGTACAATTTGTATCTTAATTTTAATCTATTTTTTTATTGGTTCGTTATCTACTAGATGAACTAGAATAACAAATAGCATTTGAGGTGATGTGCTTCAAAACAAGTCTGCTATATGCGCCAAAACACAAACTGGTTTGTTTAATAAAATAATAATCTAGCCCAAATAAAATAAAGTTAAATATTCACAGTTTCAGAGAAACCCATTTTAAACCCATATTTTCACTGTTTAATCAAGTAATTTTAATAAGCAGGGCATGCTTTTACAATGTATTCGCAGCACTGAGCATGTTCCCAGATTACCTCTGAAGAACAAACTCAGTTGGAAGGATGAGAGAACTCAGAAACTCGCGAGAATGGAGATGTCTGCATATTTGTGCCAGTCTGTCAAATAAGATTGCTTAAAACACCTTAATATATTATATTATTACAGAATATAACATTTTGACTCAAGCAGGTTCATGAACCCAGAAGCAACATTACGCAAGAAAAAAAAAAAAGCACTGGAATATCAATTACTCCTTGCTCAATCCTTTCTTATCCTCAGTCAATTATTTTCTTTTGCCTGCAATGCACCTCTGTAAACTCCAATGAGCTGTCCACATGGCTCACCCATAATTCACTGAGATATACCACAGTTTCTGGTTTATTAAGATATTGATTATTCAAGGCTGAGATTGCGTGCAGTTCAGATTGAGACTGCTGTCTTCAGCGATTCAAAGTGGAATCAGCTTCTGCTAACACACACGGATCAGCACTTCTGCTAACACACACTGATCAAGCACATACAGAAGCCAAATGAAAAGACTAACTGGAATGTCACAGCCTGGGGACTCTTGAGTAAAATAATCCTGTTTCAGTACATTTAGATAATTAGACAGCTTAAACAAAATTTGAACGGTTTCAGCAATATCCTGCAGTAATAACATGTTTTGAGTTATATATAAGCAAGCTATATTTGTGAACAAGACAATATGAATGAGAAATGTGTTAAAGCAGTGTATAATTATTATAGTGAATAATTTAGTTAACTCAAAAGGTTTATGTTGATATCGCGGCCATAAAAAATGTATATCCTCTCCACAACATAAAGATTAAAGGTAAATCTTTAAGGAAAGCCTTTAAGTTAAATGTGCAACTATTATATAATTAATGCTTCATAGAATCAACGGCAACTGTTAAGTCTGCTAACTAACTACAAACTAATTAAAACACAAATAAGTCACATAAAATGAATACATCACTTAAATATATATTAATTTTCATATTTTACAATATTTACATATTACAAGGACAAAACCTTAGTATAAAAGTAATTATACCATAGTCTATTCAATTTAAATTTTATAAATGCAATTAAAGTGTCTACTTTTTTTGTTTCAATTAAATAAAATGTCAAAACATACTTTAAAAATAAACAATAAATTAAAAAAGCAGACCAAACTTTAATTTAACATTATATCTTTATGGAAACATAAAAATATCTAGTCAAGAATATGTTTATTTCCTCGCCATGTTCAGATGAGTGTGTTATATGGTTTTAGTCCTGAATATGCAGTTTGAGGTCATTCATTATCAAACTGATAATCTTTGACATCATTAAAAGGCTCCCGAGGGCCATGTGGTGTTGCGGTATTGGTGAGTTTATTGCTCTTAAATATTTTAGATTTATTCTTCATTGCAGGAACATTATTAAAGCTAATTTAATGCTACTTAATAATGCACAAGCAATATAATCTCTCTCTTTCTGACAAAATGCCATTCAGTGTCAAAATGTCAAACTATTATCATTTACCTTAACATTTCAACAGTTCATTTGCAAAAAAACTAATTTTTAACAATTTTCAGATATCATATTTTTATGTTGTGTATTAAAAGAATACAATTGCAAATAATAAAATGATTTATGGAAATTACTAAAACTGAAGTTTTTCATAATTTTCAGAAATTATGTTTTTAAAGAGCCCCTATTATGGGTTTTTGAAAATGACCTTCCATGCAGTGTGTAACACAGCTCTAAGCGAAGTGAAATATCCAGCTAAGACTTAAATCTGAAAGTGCATCGTGTTTAAAACTATTGATTCATCTATAAAAGAGTAGACTCATAGTGCTTTAAATTAATCGTCTTGATAACGAGTCTTTAGACTTGCCGTTGTGACGTTGATACGGAACTTAAGCCCTGCCCATTTGTTTCACGCGCAAACCCAAGGTGATCAATAACCCGATGGTCAATCTGTCTGAACTCCAGCGTACTTCTGTGGAGAGAGGAGAACCTTACAGAAGAACAACCAACTGTGCAGGAGTCCACCACTCAGGCCTGTATGGTAGAGTGGCCAGACGAAAGCCACTCCCCGCCTGGAATTTGCCAAAAGGCATTTGAAGGACTCAGACCATAAGAAACAAAATTCTCTGGTCTGATGAGACTAAAAGTGAACTCTTTGGAGTGAACGCCAGGCGTTACGTTTGGAGAAAACCAGGCACCGCTCATCACCAGGCTAATACCAATCCTACAGTAAAGCATGGTGGTGGCAGCATCATGCTGTGGGGATGTTTTTCAGCAGCAGGAACTGGAAGACTAGTCAGGATAGAGGGAAAGATGAATGCAGCAATGTACAGAGACATCCTGAATGAAAACCTTCTTCAGAGTGCTCTTGACCTCAGACTGGGGTGACGGTTTATCTTCCAGCAGGACAATGACCCAAAGCACACCGCCAAAATATCAATGGAGTGGCTTCACAACAACTCTGTGAATGTCCTTGAGGGGCCCAGCCAGAGCCCAGACCTAAATCTTATTGAACATCTCTGGAGAGATCTGAAAATGGCTGTAGACCGTCGCTTCCCATCCAACCTGATAGAGCTTGAGAGGTACTGCAAAGAGGACTGAAACTTCCCAAAGATGTGTTAACGAACATCACCCGTTTGCACACCAGTCTCTAGTCTCACAGAGCACAAGCATAAAAGGAGGAGTCATGACAGAGGAAGACGAGGCCAGGCCTGAAGATTGTGTTTTGTTTTTAGTTTCTGTTTAAGTTTAAGTTATACTTAAAGGGATAGTTCCACCCAAAAATGAAAATGTACTCACGCTCAAGTGGTACTAAATTTGAACTTTTATGAATTTCTTTCTTCTGTTGAACACAAAGAAATATATTCTGAAGAATGTAGTGAAAAAAAAATAAACAGCCATTGACATCCAAAGTAGAATAAAAAAAAACTCACTATGGAAGTCAATGGATGCTTTTTTTGAGAAAAAAATTCAGTATATCTTCCCTTGTGCAAGGTTTCCGCTACATTCATTCATTCGTGGCGGGCCGCCACGCCAAAATCCATCCCGCCACGGCTACATTACAGCTTCTTATTTAAAACATTTAGTCGTGTTTTTATAGCAGATTATAATCGCACCAAAACATATTAGAGGTAAACCGCGCAAACTTTTCTGTAACCGTAGTGCTGTGCGCTATTTGTTCAAGGTGACATGCTGACTGACTCTCTGACAGACTGACTGACAGGTGCGTGAGTCCAGCAAACACGGCGTAGCTTTCAGTTAAGATGAACACAGTTTCCATAAGTATACTTTATTGATAAAGTTCAATGGCTCTGCATACAATGACTTTATCTTGCTGGAGTTTATAGCTGTTTTATTTTACTTCAGGACGCGTTAATGTCGGAAAACGCACAAAAACACACTAAATCGCGCTTCAGCAGCGCTTACTGGAGAGCGCACGAGAAGATCTGCACTTGAACGTGTAAATTTGAGTGCGTGCAAGAAGTTCTGTGCTCGAACAGAGGAAATCGGCGCGCAAGTAAAGTGTAATATTTGTCTTTGGCAGATCTGTGTAAAAAAAAAGTCCTGCCGCCACTGCTGGAAAAAATCCTAGAGGAAACACTGCTTGTGTTTAATAGATGAATTCTTACAAACAGATTTACGGAGTGGAGAATGAGTAAATGATGACAGAATGTATTAATATATTTTTTGGAAGGGTGAACTGTCCCTTTAAATAGAGTCTTCATTCATTCTTTCATTCATTTTCTTTTCAGCTTAGTCCCTTTATTAATCTGGGGTTGCCACAGCGGAATCAACCACCAACTTATCCAGTATATGTTTTTACGCAGAGGATGCCCTTTCAGCTACAACCCATCACTGGGAAACACCCATCCCATTTTCATTCACACACATACACTACGGACAAATTAGCTTACCCAATGTACCGCATGTCTTTGGACTTGTAAGGAAGCACCTGGAGGAAACCCACGCGAACACGGGGAGGACATGCAAACTCCACACAGAAATGCCAACTGACCCAGCCGAGGCTCGAACCAGCGACCTTCTTGCTGTGAGGCGAGAGCGCTATCCACTGCGCCACCGCGACGCCTAAATAGTGTCTTATTAAATGTAAATCAAACGATTCTTGTTCTAAATATGCCTGGCAATTTTTTGATGGAATATATAAACTATTGTTACCCTGAATTACAGTATATACTGGGTAGTACGAATGATAGTGGGTAGCTCCCAAAAAAAGTCAGTTTTAAAGTAAAAGTAAAGTTGCATTACACTTAGTTTCTGATTACTGAAAACCCCCATTTTTGTCTCTAAAAGTTCATCATACAGTTCATCTTCCTTCAATGATTATTGGAGGGGAAAAAAAGCGGCCTAGAGGAAGAAACCAACTTGTCAGGGCACATCCACAGAGAATTACCACACGCAAAAGCATTCCCCAACTTATGAGAGACGCTGGACCGATGCCAGTATTAGCGATCACAGTTTATGGTCACACATAATCAGACTGTACATCTCAGCTAACCCGTAACACTGGTACAGTTCTACCACGCATGGTCTGGTCCTCTGGGGCTGTGTGAATGTTAGCTGAGATCTGAGAGCTGGTTTTCTCCAGGCTATTTTCTGAGTCTGACATACTTAGTGTAGAGGAATAATCTCCCACCTGCTCCCGCCACTCAGGGACGCTTCCCGCTTAAAGCTAAAGGAAAGGCTCTGAGGCCTGAGCTGGTCATAGAAAAAATAAATGTTATTTTACATGTTATTTTACCCTAAGCCTATTTAGCTTGTGCATAAAACTGCTGTTTTATTTTACTAAAGAAAAAAAATCTTGAACATGTTTTTTTTGACTATATGTTTGAAACCAAAGAGGAAACTTAACTAAACAGTTGGATGTTTGTTTGATGTTTGTTTTGAACAAACGCACTCAGTGCAATGAAAAACAAAAAAATACTGCAGCATTATTAAGTTAAATTAGCCCCTTTCAAACAGTGATACCGGTAAATATCCAGAAAATTTCCAGAACTACTTTACCGGTAAGTTAAAAAAAAGCGATGTTCACACAGGCAAGGACGTTACAGAATTTTTCCAAAAAAGGACCATTCACACATCCATTCCAAAATACAGGTAAATTCTGACATCATTAACCAGAAATGACCTCGGCTGTGCTTTTATTTGTAAACATTTAACTACATTACAAACTCTGTGGATGGATAAGTATTGTGAACAACTTCGATAAAACATATGGAGGATCACTTGCGTATGTTGAGATGTTCATAATATGTGTGTGTGCTGGCGCTCACCGGCTGCTTCACGTGTACACGTGTCAAGCAACTGAAGCAGAGCTTGAAGGTAAACAAACAGCGGTTTATAATAAGCATTTTATCGATAATTTTTTCCACAGTTGGCATTAAGAAGGAACAAAGAAACATTCTCTGACTAACATCTAGCAGCTAAATGTGTCTGGAAAAATATTCAAAGGCTTTTATTTTCATAAAACTCACGGATGTGAATGCGTCTGAATGTTCTCATTGCTGGGGTAGATGTCTCATATCAGCGCGTTTTAAGCATGAACGCTCTCTTTCCGGCAATGTTCCTTCTGCGTTCACACAGCGCAGCATTCTGGCAAATTACCGGTAATGTTAAAACTTCTCTTTCTGGAAAATTGCCAAAACAATTTACCGGTATATTCAAAAAGGGCCTGTTCACACATACAGACCTTTCCAAAAAAATTGCATTTTCAGGAAAGGTCTGTATGTGTGAAAGGGGCTTATGTAACACAACTGTAATGAATTTACTAAATACATTTCTAAAATGCATCAAAACACTCATGTACCTTTGACACTGTGAAATATCTATCATAAGTCATCATCACATGAGTGCATTTGCTGCTATAGAAGCTGGGTATTGAGAAATATTTCATTATTTTGACTCAATTCATAGGCTTGTAGTTATGATTTCAGTTGAATGCAATATTGATTCCTTTTGGCTATAGGAAATCAGGTACAGTACATACAGTTGAAGTCAGAATTATTAGCCCCCCTTTGAATCTTTTTTTCTTTTTTAAATATTTCCCAATTGATGTTTAACAGAGCAAGGACATTTTCACAGTATGTCTGATAATATTTTTTTATTCTGAAGAAAGTTTATTTGTTTTAATTCGGCTAGAATAAAAGCATTTTTAAATTTTTTTTAAAACCTTTTTAAGGTCAAAATTATTAGCCCCTTTAAGCTATATATTTTTTTCTATAGTCTACAGAACAAACCATTGGTACACAATAACTTGCCTAATTACCCTAACCTGCCTAGTTAACCTAATTAACCTAGTTAAGCCTTTAAATGTCACTTTAAAAAGCTGTATAGAAATGTCTTGATAAATATCTAGCAAAATTTTATTTACTGTCATCATGGCAAAGATAAAATAAATCAGTTATTAGAAATGAGTTATTAAAACTATTATGTTCAGAAATGTGTTGAAACATATTCTCTCCTTTTAACAGAAATTGGGGAAAAAATAAACAGGGGGCTAATAATTCAGGGGTCTAATAATTCTGACTTCAACTGTATATTGCAATATGAATACAATTACCCCAGATAGCTTGATTAGCTCTATTTGCAAAGAAATTATTTTAAGATTGATTGTGAGGATTTAGTAGAGGAGAGAATCGTGCATAAAATATAAATAACATTATACAAATTTCTACAAATTAAAAGCATAGATGAATACAATAGAACAAAGATAAAAGTGAAATAAACAGTGTTTTATTGTTTTCTGGGAAATATAACAGTATGAATGAACAGTATGCCTGAATAATTTCTACCTGACACGGTCAAAGACTTTAAAAGTAAATGCAAAAGATAAACTTAATTTCTGATAAACTCTGCAGGGACTTTTCAAATCTCAAATTTTCTGAACTGTGGCTCCTGCTCACCTATAATCCCAACAAATAAACTCATCATTGCACATCCTGCAATGTGACTATTACAGACACGCACATTGCGATATCAATGCTGAAACGATGGCTGCATCTGAAATCGCCTACTACTCAGTAGATACTGCATTTGAATTTAAATTTACTACTCGACCGTCGGAAAAGTGCGTTCTATACAGTATGAATGCGAGTAGTGTGAATTGAACTTGGACGTACTAAATCCGCCATTTTGTCATGATCACGTGACATACTCATGTCAGTTGCGTCCTTCACTCCCATTCATGATTTCTCTTGTAGGGCATCATGGGATAGCCTAGCGTGCATCGGATGCACACTTCAGAATCTCGACGGAAGTAGTAAGTCATCCGGGCACTTCTCGCATACTATTTTTCGAATTCTATGAATTCGGACATACTACTCTGCTCGCATACTGTTTTTAGTGGACTATATAGTATGGAAGTATGCCATTTTGATGCAGCCGATATGTTGTGCAGTCCTATTGTCCACCATTTTAGCTGGATTGATTGCGTGACAAAAAAAGAAAAAGTGTTGTATTTTTCCGAAAGCCTCCGTTTTCTCAGACCAAACTGCAACTGAAATGTTTCCACTTTGGAAAGTGGTTTTAAATAGATATATTTTCGTCTTAGTCTCAAAGCACCAGTCTCAAAACGGAGATAAAAATTATTTTTTTAATTAAAGGTATAAGTGTGGAAGGTCATGTTGTTTGAGATTTGTTGCAAATTGTTCACATGTTGACAATAAAAAGTGATTCATGCATGAAAATGATCACTAATCGCCCTTTTAACCAGAGCACATAAAATATTGGCAAACCCTATACTCTTTAAAATCTTTGTTTAATGTCTCATTCAAGTTTCATCTCAAATAGACATTTCTATGTCTATTTGAGATGACTAAAACACAAACTAAAAGAAATGAGATTTATTATATTTATAAATAAACAACAGGTTTCATGTGGAATTTTATTGTGCTCTCTGTGTAATGGAAAGATTGAAAGATTCACTGTGGACTTGGTTGTATGAACTGCTGTGTATAAACTGCAAAACACTGGAAACTATCATGAGCTCTTACCCAGGGCTGCACACAGATTACAACACAATAGAGCACATTTAAACAGTCTGGCCTCTGCCCAGTGTCTAAATCAGTCAGGACACTGGCTGCTTTATAAACCTGTGTATTTTGGATGTTGATTGTGATCACATGCTGCAATGTGAGGTGCTGTTCTTCATTTGATCATTAGACCATTGTTGGACTTTTTAATGTAATTGAAATATATTTATATACATATATACACACACACATACACACACACACACACACACATATATATTTTAATTACATTAAAAAGTTGAAGTCAGAATTATTAGCCCCCCTGAATTATTAGCCCACCTTTTTATTTTTTCCCCAATTTCTGTTTAACGGAGAGAAAAATTTTTCAACACGTTTCTAAACATAACAGTTTTAATAACTCATTTCTAATAACTGATTTATTTTATCTTTGCCACGATGATAGCAAATAATATTTGACTAGATATTTTTCAAAACACTTTTATACAGCTTAAAGTGACATTTAAAGGCTTAACTAGGTTAATTAGGTTAACTAGGCATGTTACAGTATTTAGGCAAGTTATTGTATAATAATGGTTTGTTCTGTAGAGTATCGGAAAAAATATAGCTTAAAGGGGCTAATAATTTTTACCTTTAAATGGCTGTTAAAAAATTTAAAACTGCTTTTATTCTAGCAGACATAAAGCAAATAAGACTTTCTCCAGAAGAAAAAATATTATCAGACACACTGTGAAAATTTCTTTGCTCTGTTAATCATCATTTGGGAAATATTTAAAAAAGAAAACAATTCAAAGGGGGGCTAATAATTCTGACTTCAACTGTATATATAGTGTGTTTGCAACTCACCATATTTCCATTGTGGAACAGCTGCTGCTGAGACACAGGATAGTCTGTTTCTTCATAAATCAGGGTCTTGATGGACCTGATCACTGTAGATGAAGGGACCTGGAAGACCCTTGTGCCGAGACAGTCATGACTGACTATCACCCATGGCAACCTAAAATTATGAAGAGAAAAATAATGTTATGAATAACAATTTTATTGAATATATAATGCTTGAATTTAAAAAAAGCCTGTAAAAAAGCATACTTTTAAAAAAAAGCATACTAAGAAGCCATAATTTAAAAATATTTACAGAGAATATAGAAATAAATATATTTTTCTTGTTAATGCATTATAGAGCAACAACATTTTGCAAATGCTTAAATTTGTGTCAAAATACATTTTTTTCCATAACTAATGAACTTTTAGGATTTTGTATTAAATTTGTTTGAAATTGCAAGTTTATGTAAGTGAAATTAATTTTGCTGTTTAAAATAATAATAATAATATAAAGAAGAAGAAGAAGAAGAAGAAGAAGAAGAAGAAGAAGAATGTTATGTCACAACTAACCCGTAATGTGAAAATTGTGAATAATAAATGTTTATATATATATATATATATATATATATATATATATATATATATATATATATATATATATATATATATATACACACACATGTAAATTAGGGATGCTCCGATCAGGATTTTTAGCGTCGCTACTTTCTAAATCAAATAGCTTTTCAGTAGCGAAGCTATTTTTTTAGTCAAGTGCAGTAGCGTCCACACAAACTACATTTACAGATCGCGGATCAATAAGTGACGGCACCGACATTCACAGAGCTGTGAGGCTGGTGTCTAGCTAATGAAAATAAATTCATATGATGGTGAGATTGACGATTTCTTCTTCTATCTGTTTTTCGGTGGTCGACAACAAACTTTTTGGTGCGTTACTGCCACCTCTCCCTCTGTTCGGTGACGTCGCCAACCAATTAGGCTAACATGAGAAATTTGACTCAGGGAGAGGAGCTCATATATATACAGGGCTCGACAGTGCGACCATTTCGCTCACATTTGCGACTAAAAATAGACGTGTGCAAACTGGAAAATTTACTTAGTCTTATTTAGTGCTCTTCACACTAACTTATGGTGCATTACGTTGGAAATCTATTGTGAATGTAGCGCATGCTGACGCTATCAACAACAGCACATCTCTACAGGTTTATTTACTTCACGTCAAGCGGTCTTTACATTGTTTTGTATACATTGCTAAGCAACGCATGGCACCGAATAGCGGCGTGTCGCACAATGTGCGAGCCTCATAGAAAACGTCTACAATTCGGCAAAGCATGGCATATCGTGGCACATCTAGTGTGAGACCCAATTCAACATGAGCGCTTCCCACACAGACTTAACCTGGGCGGCCCGGTTCTGTGTTCGCGAGAAACTGAGAACACTTTGCCACAGACTCACATGCTCTGCATGCAGACCCACAGAGACGCGCTGGATCGCGCTGGATACAGAACTGCTGTTCTGACTTTAGTAGCAGCTTTGAGATCTAGCTCATTATTTGGGGTGACAATACATTCTCTTTTCCCCGGACATGTCCGAAATTCTGCTTTTGCTTTCGATATTAATTGTATTCGTTTTTACATTACTTTATGCGCAAACTTTGGCCGGAGCGTCTCAATCTCTCAGCAGCACCAATACAACAGCAGAGAGAGAGAGAGAGAGAGAGAGAGAGAGAGAGAGAGAGAGAGAGAGAGAGAGAGAGAGAGAGAGAGAGAGAGAGAGAGAGAGGAGGAGAGAGAGAGAGAGAGGAGGGAGAGAGAGAGAGAGAGAGAGAGAGAGAGAGAGAGAGAGAGAGAGAGAGAGAGAGAGAGAGAGAGAGAGAGAGAGAGAGAATATAATACGATGTATTGTTGATATTTTATTTATTATTATGTATAAATATCATCTTTTTTTTTTTTACTATTTACTGTGTTTACTGTTTGTTTGTTTTTTTTATTATTATACATATGCATGTTACTTTTTATGTAAAATTTAGAACTGCTTTGGCAAAATACATTTGTAACATTTGTCATGCCAATAAAGCAACTATTGAATTGAATTGAATTGAGAGAGAGAGAGAGAGAGAGAGAGAGAGAGAGAGAGAGAGCAGATTTGACCTGTCAGTGGTGCACACTAAAAAGAAACACAAACTTATTTTTTAAGTTTGTTTGTTAAATAAGAATAAAAAATCAATAAGTAATTATTCTGTTGCTGAAGGTCATTAAAGTTATATAGAAAATAGAAAATATGGTGTTACTTTGGGGCAGAAGGAAACTTTAACTCATAAAGGGATTCCCATATTCAGCTCTTCTTTAAGAAGCCCTGAATGATAAAGTGCTCTGATAAACAGTGTCAGCTTTGCACATGAGTTTGCAGTTGTGTCTTTCTTTACATTGTCTTACTGTTCCCATGTGGGAAGTAGGGTGGAATCAGTTGAATATGTTATGCAAATAAATTAATTTTGACAAAATTATTCTTAAAAGTCACATTTTTTTATGTGCTGTAGAGAAAAGGTGTGTTTAAATCTAGCTACTGCAAGTATATTTATATTAAAGATAATGTGTACAATATATATTATTATAAATTAATAATGTTGTGTTTGGGACCATTGATACAGCCATAATCTTCTTATGATACAAACACAGATTAAAAAGCTCTGGTCATGTGAATGTTTGCACTAACTATGCTGCACATTTTTATTAACTTAACAATAACTTAATAATAACGCCCTATTTCTGCTGGCCAGTGTGAAAGAGATTTTTCAGCTCAAAACTGGATCAAAAATTGAACAAGAAGCTGTTTAGGCATGTCCACAACTGCAGACTTGATTCAGGTCAGTTTAGAGAGGCCTTCATTAGAGCAATTTAATCCCAGTCCTGCTGTGGACCACTAGCTAAACTCCATACAGCTTAAATTCATTCATTCATTTTATTTTTGGCTTAGTCCCTTTATTAATCTGGGGTCGCCACAGCGGAATGAACCGCCAATATATCCTGGACATGTTTTATGCAGCAGATGCCCTTCCAGCCACAACCCATCACTGGGAAACATTCATACACACTCTTTCACACGCACACACACTCTACGGACAATAGCTTACCTAATTCACCTATACTGCATATATTTGGACTGTGGGGGGAAACCGGAGCACCCGGAGAAAACACACCCCAACACGGGAAGAACATGCAAACTCCACACAGAAACGCCAACTGACCCAGCCGAGGCTCGAACCAGCGACCTTCTTGCTGTGAGGCGAACGTGCTACCCACTGCGCCACCACGTTGCCACAGCTTAAATTATAAATAATTATTAAATACTATTTAAGCTGTTATACAGTAAAATAAACCTATTGTACTTATTGTATTGAAATGAATGAAACTGCTTTGCTTCTAAAGATCTTCTCGTGTACATTTATTAGGCAGAAACACCATTTATTTTATATATTTTCACTGCGCTCCTAAAATTCTTTAATGTGCTCACTTAGGAGCGCATGTGCTACTCCTGAAAAAAGTAAGCATCAAGCCCTGATATATAAGACTAAATTTAGTAAAGGCTGAAGTATACTATGGTAATTACTATTAGTTCATGATAGTTACTAACGACACTACATTATGTAGTGTAATTTGTTAATGAAAAGCTGTAATTGTATATACAATATAATGCTTATTCCTAAATATTTCCCTTTACTATAAATTACTATAGTGTTTTAAATGTGTAACACCTGGTTTTATTAAATTTTTGCCGTCATATACTAGAATTTGTTTTTGTTTGGTACAGCATATTATTTACAGTAAATAATTGAACTGAACAATTATGCCTCATTTGTTTTATTGACAGTTTTATTGATCCCTAAGATATGATTGACTTGGATTTAAGTTGCTTCGATTTAAAAATGAAAATTGCAAAAATAGCTTAGATGTATTTTTGTATTGCAAATGCCACAAAAATCACCCTGCACAACTAACTAAAATTTAGATTTTGTAACAACAGTAAACTATTTTTTTGTTATAAGGTCTGGTTTTGTGGTGGCTGTACTTTAAAATTAAATTAATATAATCTTAATTCAAGTGATGAAAGATTTTGAAATTCTAACAGTAGACAGTTACTGTAAGGTCACACCTGCTTGGTATAAATGCTTGAAAATGCTTTAGTTGAAAAGATCCATTAGAAACTTAAAAGTAATAAAAAAGTAATCAGATGTAATCAGTTACTTTACTTTTGTAAAGTAATTGAAAAGGTACACTACTTATTACATTTTAAATACGGTCATTTGTAATCTGTAATCTATTACATTTCCAAAGTAACCTCCCCAACACTGGTCACAATGCAAAGCTCTGAAAACATGCTTCGATTACTAAATTAATTCCACCCTGGACATACATTAAAAAAAATAAAGTTTACATCTGAGCATCTTCATCATCATTATAGTAATAATTACAATAATGACAAAAAAAAGACACGTTTTCTACATTTGTTTACACTAGATAAATTCTTATTTCTAAACAGTTTCACTCTTAAAACCAAGTGGTTCTGAAAAACAACAGCAAATGACAAAGATCTCTTTATTTTTGTTCTTTCAAGAAGAAGAAAGTCTTTGTCTTGTAAGACGCTTGTTTTTTTTTTTTGTTTTTCTCTCTCCTTGTCTCTGGTGATACTTCATGCTCAAAACCCCCTAACAGAAATGCACAGCTCCTGCTACGTCACCTCTGCAGTTAAAAATCAAATTACACCTATTAGGGGCTATCGAGTTGGAGCTGTATCCAAAAGCACACATCAATCTGTCTTCTAAAAAGCCTGTGTTTGGAGAGATACGCATTTTGAACCTGCTGAGCTTAAGACACTGATTTAGCCTACTCATGATTTTACTAATAAACATGTGACACATAGGGCTACCTCTATTGTTAGATCTTGACCTGTTGTCATTCAAGTCCCACTGAGGGTCACTGACTGTATACTAGGGTGGGGCATAATAAATAGTAGTACCCTGCACATGTTGATTCATATTATTAGACAGCAAACACAAATTTAACTGATTAAATATTGAACTGGATTTGTAACTGTTACTAAAGGGATATAGTAGTAGGCTGTGGTTTAGTTAACGATCTCATTCTAGTCATAAACAAGATCGCACCGGTCACTAACTCAAACTAATTGATCTTTAAACTCACCACGGGTCTTGTCCGGTTGCCATCTCTTTTCATCCAGACTGCGGCATTCATCGATCGCTCCGCATGCGCTGCTGTACCGTTATCTTCCGCGGAAAATCCTCCGCATAGGGAATTCATTGATTTACTCCGACCCGTTTTGGTCCCAGCGTCGACCTATCATCCCATCATGTGCGGTGTAAGCTCCGTGTGGCCGTGTTTTGCTGTTGGAACCTCCTCCTCCTTCTCCTCCTGCGGTTAATCCAGCGCTCTGGCCCACAAACGTCACGCTTCGTCGCAGTGTTTTCTGGGGAAAATAAATTATTATAATGTCACAAATACAGCTTTTTCCATAATAAAGACATATAAAGAGCGTTTCTATGAATGTTTGTGTGCTGCATATGTTTTGTGGATGCGGATTTTTGAGTCTGACGGTCTGATCTAGCGCAAAGGATTATGGGAGTTGTAGTTTTTTTCATTTTTAACACGATTTACAGAAGACGTCCACTAAAAAAAGTCATTCAATAAAACATAAGTTTAATAAATAAATAAATAATTTTTTTTTTTTTAAATCAAAAGTGTGGTTTGATGACAAAATTAGCTACTATAGCCTAATAAATTTTCATTTAAAATCTTTATACTTTACCAATATAAAATTTTACCCATTTGCCAGAAAGCTTTTAAACATTTTTAATTATAATATATTACATATATAATTATAATTTAATATAATTAATATAAATGCATATTGATTAAAAAAAAAATAAATAAATGTATAGTGCAGTTCAGTGGTAACATTAATAGGCTAGGTACGCTAAATACATATAACATATTAATGTTAACATTAAACTGCATTATACTTAAATTATTACAATTATATATATATATATATATATATATATATATATATATATATATATATATATATATATATATATATATATATATATATATATATACATATATATATATGTATATATACAGTTGAAGTCAGAATTATTAGCCACTCTTTGATTTTTTTTTCTTTTTTAAATATTTTTTAAATATTGTGATTATAAATAATGTTTAACAGAGCAATAAAATTTTCACAGTATGTCTTATAATATTTTTTCTTCTGGAGAAAGTCTTATTTGTTTTATTTTGGCTAGAATAAAAGCAGTTTTTGATTTAAAAAAAAAAAATTTAGGTCAAAATTATTAACCCTGTTTAAGCAAAAATTTTTCCGATAGTCTACAACACAAACCATCATTATACAATAACTTGCCTAATTACCCTAACCTGCCTAGTTAACCTAATTAACCTATTTAAGTTTTTAAATGTCACTTTAAGCTGTATAAAAGTGTTTTGAAAAAATAAACAGGGGGGCTAATAATTCTGACTTCAACTGTGTGTGTATATATATATATATATATATATATATATATATATATATATATATATATATATATATATATATATATATATATATATATATATATATATATATATATATAAATTGATTGACCAGAAATGTGATATTGTGACTATGATATTTATCATATGTCATATAACTACTTATCATATATCATATATCTCATTTTCCCATTGTAGTAATTATTAATTTGAAATATTGTTACTTTGTAACCTGAGCCTTATTCACTGAGTGATTAATGAGTGTAGATCATAAAACAGTTTATATTAAGAGTTTAGGCTAGCCTAAGTGCACGTCTATATACAACTGCACATTTATAGCTAAATAAAATGCTGAATTCATGTAAGGCCAGTGACAATGTTACCATGCAGCATTATTTCTAATATAAGGAGTTATTCAATGACGCAGTAATGGATACACTGATGACGTCATATGACCTCACTGCACCAGTATCCTTTACGAAACCTTGATAAAATGTTCTTTTTTAAAGCAAACAAATGTTAACTAACCCGCAAACACTTGCTACAGTATGTCTGTAAGAATATGTAGATTCATCCTAGGCTATTGTACTCATTTGTGAGATTATATAAATAAGAACCTTACCTTTATCAGTAATTTGAAGCTATTTCAGGCTATAGCGCAAAGTGAAGCAAATTGCAGGAATGACACTGAAAAAATCCCAAATATGCCTGATCTCAGCTTGTTTCCTCTGTAGATCCTTTGTAGATCCACTGCTGCAGTAGGCAGTTCTTCACAGGACAGTCCGATCTGCAGAACTGATCATGTTCTTCATCCCCTCATCAAGCTCCGCTTTAGCATGGGTTTTGTTTATGTCTCATGCAAGATCATTTAATGCCCAATAGCCAGAATTCACTGGGCTAATTCTGACAGTGCTTTACGAGTCACCCTCTCATCACTGCATCAGCTGTTTGAGCAAACCTGCGCTCTTAAAGCTACAGCAGCATGGGCATCGTTTTCTACAAATCAAAAATGTAAATCTGTGAGTGAGGAATATGTACAGTTTGAACTTAGTTTAATTAGTTTAAACCATTTAATATTGGTGGACTCTCTTGAAGACGAAATGAGAGAGAAAAACAGAAGCAGATGCAAGAGAAAAGGGAAAATCTTTGGTTCACCAAAGCTGAACATTCTGCGATTTTCAACGATCGTGCCGAACTGTTCTTTATGTCAAACCGTTCCATTCCGTGCCAAACTGGGCCAGACAGCACGGATATGGTTTCATTTTCAACTTTGTTGCTGCAACATAGTATGGAAGCCCGTTCCCACCACTGAATAAAAATAAATAAATAAAAAAATGTAAAAAACAAAACAAAAGTATAAAGTCAGATTTCTGAGTTATAAAGTCACAATTCTGAGATATAAATTCAGAATTCTGAGTTATAAAGTCACAATTCTAAGTTATAAATTCAGAATTCTGAGTTATAAAGTCAGAATTGCGAGTTATTAAGACAGAATTGCGAGTTATTCAGAAAGAATTGCGAGTTATTAAGTCACAATTCTGAGTTCTAAAGTTGCAATTCTGAGTTATACAGTCAGACTTCTGAGTTATTAAGTCAGAGTTGCGAGTTATTAACTCAGAATTGCGAGTTATTAAGTCAGAATTGCGTGTTATTAAGTCAGAATTCTGAGTTATAAAGTCACAATTCTGAGTTCTAAAGTTGCAATTCTGAGTTATAAAGTCATAATTCTGAGTTATTAAGTCAGAGTTGCGAGTTATTAAGTCAGAATTCTGAGCTATAAAGTCAGAATTGCGAGTTATTAAGTCAGAATTGCGTGTTATTAAGTCAGAATTCTGAGTTATAAAGTCACAATTCTGAGTTCTAAAGTTGCAAGAGTTATAAAGTCAGAATTCTGAGTTATTAAGTCAGAGTTGCGAGTTATTAAGTCAGAGTTCTGAGTTATAAAGTCACAATTCTGAGTTATTAAGTCAGAGTTGCGAGTTAAGTCAGAGTTCTGAGTTATAAAGTCACAATTCTGAGTTATTAAGTCAGAATTGCGAGTTAAGTCAGACTTCTGAGTTAAGTCAGAATTGCGAGTTATTAAGTCAGAATTGCGAGTTATAGAGGAGTTTCCTGTTATGGTGAATGACTATAAATAGAGCAATAAAGACTCTTTCTTTAGGTTCTCTGCTCTGTGATCTGGTATGGATTTGCAGCCCAGATTCCCCAATTAAGGCGAGGAGGAGACAGTATTTGGTTGACACTTTTACTGAACTGAAATATGAACTAATACAGCCCTTTTAGTTTTAGCCCTTATACCCCTGGTTTCACAAACAAGGTTTAAGGCTAGTCAAGATTAAATTGCGTGTTTGAGCTTTCTCAACTCAAAATAACTTGCAGCGAGATGTCTTAAAATACATCATTGTCATTTTTTTTCTTCAGGTGCACACTAGTGATATATTTTTCTAAGTCCATTTTTACAAATTCGGCTTAAATAGCCTAATTTAACTAAGGCCTAGTCCTGGTTTAATCTAAGCCCTGTTTGTGAAACTGGGCCATAATGTCTATGTATATGTTTGCAGCTCCCAAGGTCACCACATGAGGGCACTCTTGCAATATGAAACAAATAACAGCTGCAACAAAATGTAAATCATATCTTTGTTACACATATAATAGATAAATAATATAGAAATCTTAATTTTAGACATTTGGAGGAATCACACAACCTACAGCTAATAGTTTCAGGCGCTCTGTTTAATGCTTTATAATTGCTATTTAGACCAAATGAAAAATAACAAATCCATATGAATAAAAATAGACAGCCTAGTTCAACTAGCCTACTGTATATATTTTCTTTTTGAAAGCATGATAAACAATAAAAGGTCACATATAGGGTATAGGTTGTGATAATTAGCTAATGTGCATGCGTCTTTAACACTCCATGGTCAGTCGCCATAACAGGAAACTAGTTAATAACTCGCAATTCTGAAAATTTATAAAGCTGCGGTCACAATAGAGTTCGAGCTTGCGAAATTCTGTCGTACGGACAGTAACTGCAGATTCTGCAAAAAGGGGCGGGATTAAACAAGATGATTAAAGCCAGTGATTGGTCCATGTTTTACATTTCTGTCCAGAAAGGTCATGTTTTGATCCTCGATTGGTCTCACGCAGTCAAGTGTCGCAGTTTCGAAGGTCAGAGTTCACCAAGCTTGAACTTTGCAATGCAGCGAACTGCGAAACTTGACGCATGAACTTGCGTTTCCGGTCTGACGCAATGTTAAAATGAATGGAGTCTATGGGGAGAAAAGTCCAGTGTGACCGCAGTTTAACTCACAATTCTGACTTTATAACTCAGAATTCTGACTTTATAATTTTTCTTTACATTGTATTTATTTATTTATTTATTTTTAATCAGTGGCGGGAATGGGCTTCCATAACAGAGCTCTTGTTATACAAAAACGCGTCAGTAGTTGCCTTAATAACACAATAATGTAAACAGAGCCAAGATGGGCGATGATCCTGCAAATTATTATTTTTTTGACTCCTTATCTTATATTCACTTTGTTAAATAAAAGAAAAAAACGACACAATTGCTGACACAAAAAATAAAATAAACAGAAGACGACGACGACAATGGGAATACCAACAAACGCTGAGAAGATATGAGTACCACCGCAGACAGACGCATGCGGAAGGTAAAAATCCTTTCTACTGTAAAACACTGACAGTAATAATGTATGAGCTATTATAATGTTATATTAGGCTAAATATAAGATTGTAATAATTGCTGAACTAAAATGTAAGTTTTGTTTAGTCTTTTTGCTTTAGAATAACGTTGCACTAGCATCTAAAAACATTCATTTGCATTCATTCATATTTAAGCGCTATTACTTGTGCTTAACGTTTGTGAAGTAACAATCAAGGCCCATAGATGGCAACAATGGACTATTATCAGGCCTAACGTTAACTGTTAAAGCACTTTGTTACGAGAATGAACCATGAACTTTTTATAAATAACGTATTAATTACTATTTATAACCAAACAAGTAACGTTGCCATGGGGTTTGTAGCCAAACTTAAAGAGCCCCTATTGTGGGTTTTTGAAAATGAGCTTTCATGCAGTGTGTAACACAGCTCTAAGTGAATAAAAACATCCAGCTGAGGTTTAAATCTGAAAGTGCACTGTGTTTAAAACTATTGATTCTTTAGCAAAATAGTCTACTCACAGTCGAATAAACAAATAGAGTTGGGTTCGGATCCTTTGCTTGATCGCATCGACGTTGACATGGTACATCACCAAATATGAAGTTCTAGTTCTGGTAAAATGTGAACGCGCTTTCACTTCAGACACTAGCCGAGGCGCGGGGGATCACGAAATTGATCATGACGCGAAGATGAGGGGAATAAAGGGTTAAAGTTCATTTTCACAACAATACCACAGTATCGCCAACCTAGTGCTGTGTTTGTTCCTGTCATTTTTCTGATGATTGATGCAATAACCTATGCTGCAACGCGGGATTCGCCAGGCCGTTTGCTATTGAAGAAGCAGCAGAGACTATGGAACTTTGTGAGACTTTGACAGGGACTTTGTCAGTAACTGTTACAGTTCAAATGGACCAGTTTCTTCTTTCTTCGGATCATAACATGTAAGTGTAATTAAAATTGTTGCCTCGTTTTGTGTAGTTATGAATATATGTTTAATTGTGTGTTATAAGTTCTAATATAAGTTGTACTGTATCTCTCTATTTAATCTGTATGGGGCTATTCACATATCGCGTCCAAAACCACGTTAAAAACGTGACGCGTGCTTTTTCCTTTACCAGTTTTAAATCGTGATCCTCTGCTGTTTGCCTTGACTATGGCCACCATCAAACATCAGTAAACACCTATGGACTACAAATCTGCCATTTAATGAACTACAATTCCATACATGCACTCCAATCACACACACATGTTCCTCATCCTGACTGATTGCACACACACCACCGGAGGCTTGTCAAAGACTGATTACACACAGTACATAAGCAGCACACACACTCACTTCAGGGCCGAGTCTTGTTACCTGTTATCAGTCACAATTCTAAGCGTTACCTTGTCTTGTTCTTGCCGTATTTGGACCCTCGCCTAGTTTATCTGTTTCTCCCTGTCTGCTGCCATCCCTGGTTACACACTGTGTGGATTAATACCGAATGCGTGTCGTTATTACTTGTGGTTAGGGTTAAGAGTAGAGTAATAATATGCTGGTGTTTAACTGCATTGCTTTATTGCATTCCTGTATTGGGCTCTCATACTCTCTGCTACTTCATAGCTTTGGTGGGCATTTCTCTCTGTCTCGTGCTGAACGCAGTCGACCAATCGCAATAGACTGGGCCATCGGTCCAATTACCGCAGATTATCTTCGCGCTAAGGAGGGGTTTGGGAACAAATTAATCGCTGATCGATTTATATGGGAGTCGCTGGGATAATTACATAAAAATAAATGCAGATTATAAGACAATGAAAGTGTTTTTTGACCTTGCACGCATATCAGCATGTTGTTGGAGAGCCCCAAAACCAAAATATGACCTTTTTAAATGCAAAATAGGTGCTCTTTAATTTGTGATTGACTTTTTAAATAATTGTTTACTTTTTTGTATGTTTGTTTATTACCTTATTTTAATGTATGTATTAATATATTAAAAATAATATTATTAATATTATTATGAGTAAAACCATGGTTTATTTTCAGAAGGAATCAGCGGTTCCATTCAAAATGACCAAACAACGAGCAGTCGTTTTCAGATGGAACTTTGATTGGTTACTTCATATACTGCAACAATGTAATACATTTAATAGACTTTGTAACAAAAAAGTAACAAAACTACAACTACAGCCTAAAGAAGGAAAGAATATGTGCATATTGTTACTGAATGACATTAGATTCAATTCTTAGTGTGCTTCACTCTTTATTCTTTATGCAATTATTATATTGAACAAAATTATTTCTTTGTTAACAAAATGATTTTCTAAATAAAACTATGTGCTTAACTTTCTGTGGAATACATTAATGCATTAAGTTATATCCGATTACAAGATTCTTAAAATATATTTCAGTTACTCATCACTTACTCACCCTGTACTTGTTTCAAACCATTGTGAGTATCCTTCATCTGTTGAAAACAAATAGAAAAATATTTTTAAAAATGCTGTAACCATTGACTTCCGAAGTATTTTTTGTACTATGGAGGTCAAAATAAGGTTTTTAACATTCTTAAAAATATCCTCTTTTGTTCTCAACAGAAGAAAGGATTGAAACCACTTGAGAGTGACTGAATAGTCCGTAAATTTTCACTGTAAGACAGTGTTTCTCAACCATGTGCCTGGAGGACCACTCTGCACATTTTCCATGTCTTCTTAACCAAACACACCTGATTCAGATCAACAGCTCATTAGCAGAGACTGAAAGACCTGTAATGGGTGTAACAAACAAAGGAGACATCCAAAATATGCAGTGTTTATGGGCCGCAACACTGGTTTCAGAAATAATAAATAGCAATTTAATAATGTTCCAGTAGGTGGCGACATAGTATGTTTCGAAGAAAATCTTTCACGTTTGAAACTCATTCACAATGTGTGTTTTGAGCGAAAGATGAATGACAGCATAACTTCAGATAAAAGCTTCAGTGTTCAACAAGTGTTCAAGTCGAATTTGTTTTGAAGGAGAGCAGGGATGAGGTGCCGAAATGATGGAGGAGTTTTCATTTTTTCCACATTTCCACATTATAAAACAAAAATTGAGATTTCATATGATTACACTATAAAATGTATAAAATATCTTCATGGAATAATTATATAGATATAATTAATAAATTTATAATAACAATTAAATAATATATTACATTATATTGTTTAATATTATATTATTATTGCTAATAATACTGACCTTAAAATACATTTCAAAACAAAATTAAAAACTGATTTTATTCCAGCCAAAATAAAACAAATAAGACTTTCTCCAGTAGAAAAATAGTAGATAGAAATAATGTAAAAAAAAAAAAAAAAAAAAAAAAAAAATATATATATATATATATATATATATATATATATATATATATATATATATATATATATATATATATATATATATATATATATATATATATATATATATATATATAAGGGTTGGGCGATGTTGACCAATTTGGCATCGTACGATGTCTAATGTGAACATCGGCGATGGACGATGACATCGTCGTCGTAGGCGGGGTGGGGTGGTTGTTGTTAAATATCAATTAATTCATAATGAATTTAATAATTGTAGCCTATCGTTTTCACTACCTGACCCACATGGTCTTTGCTTTACCCATAACCAAACCATAAATAAATAAAGTTATACACAAATTACCACCTGTCAATCACTTTTTTTCCGCAGGACTCTGGCATGAATAAGCAGAGTGATCTGTGTCCTTATAATGGCTTTTTCCCCACAGCTGGTGGCGGAGACGAGAGTTTGTTTGGAGTTCACTGTAATTTGTATTGTGATTAATGACAACTTTTTTATTACTATTATTATGAGGAAATAATAACAAGTAAAGATGCTAGGGCTCGATCGTTTCGGCGTAGGCACCCGAAATTTTATGCGACCTAAAATATATATTTGAAAGCATTTATGCTAATGCATAAATTGTTGCCGTGCGACCTGTTTTGACTGCAAAATCCTGACCGCGTGCGCAGATTTAGGAGACATTTATGCAGGATGCATCTTTGCATCTAAAGACGCCAAACGCAGCGCTCAGAAACTATGGAATCAGATAACGTGAATTGTTTTTGTAAATATATATATATATTTTGCGCACGTGAATTTGGTTTTATGCACGTGAATTAGGCTACGCATGTGTACATCGTGTCTTTTGCGTGAAAGACTTTTGAGTCTTATCTGATTCCATAAGAAACAGATTAAAACAGTTGTTATGCGATTGTGAACTTGCTGAAGTAAAACAAGCCCGCAATGCTTGCCCCGCCTTTGTGCTCTTCTTATTGGCCCACTGCGCTAGAACTGAACGCGAATGGATTGGTTAATATCAGCTGTCAATCACTCAGTCAATGCCTTCTGCCTTCACATGACAGGAGCTGCAACCGCGGAAATGTGAAGCGCTGACAGATTTAGTTTTAGAAACCATAACGTTATTAATAATGGCACATCTTATTAGTGATCATGTGCTGAATGTTAATCCACCATTTACATTTTTCCAAGAGTGGATAAAAGACTTCCAGTGGCTTCAAGTCCGCTTTGAAAATAACTAAAGCCATTCACTGTTAAGTCTGTGGGACGGGGTTTGCAGGTAACAGCGTTTGCCGCTGAATCTACACATTTTAAGCCCGAGAGGTGCTGTATAATCCTCACGATGTATTTAATTCTCACAATGCTGTTAGCCGTGCAAACAGCAGCTATAAGTAAAATATAGCACAGCTCATGAAAAGACCGTTATTGCTTTTAAGATGACATGCAAATAATAAGTTATATATCAATATAAATGTGGGGCGGGGCGATGGATCACGATGCCGGCTCAGCATCGTGAAGTTTATCGGCCATCGGCGATGGACGATGGCATCGTCTATCGGCCCAACCCTAATATATATATATATATATATATATATATATATATATATATATATATATATATATATATATAGAAGAATTTGCTATTCTAAACACTGTGATTTAGGATTTTAAAGAGCGTTTGATAAGGATTACAGCTGAAATCAAATAATTTATGCATTTTCATGTCTGTAACTTTTATAATTTGAATAGCAGCTTATGCAGGTCAAATTGAATAATGAATATAAAAAAAACATATAAAACAGTCTGTATGTACATTTCACAACAGATTAGTGTATTGAATTTTTGCATGCATGCTCATAACCCTAAATGAAAATAGTCACAATGTAACCTGGGATTTGACACTGACAACAGGGGTGCGGATCCAAATACAGGGTTTTATTGACAGGATAGTCAAGCAAGCAATGATCAACACAGGAGCAAACAGATGTATGAGGGCAATCCAGAGTCATAGTCGAAATAGCAGGCAAATTGTCAGAAGGCAGGCAGCATACAGGAATAATCAAACAAAACAAAGCAAAGGTTCAAAATACAGAAGGCAATGAAAGGAAAACGCGTTGTAAAGTCACTTAATAGATAACAAGACTCAGCCATGAGTGTCTCAAGGTGAGCTGTATATATGTGTGTGTAATCAGTACTTGAGCAGCATCAGCTGTTTGCAATCAGTCAGGATCAGGAACCGGCTGTGTGTGTGTGGTGCATGACTGAATATGTAGTCCATAAATGGCGGATATTTAGTCCATTAGTGAACTGTGTTTACCAGCGATCTGCACAGGCTGGATCGCTGGTGATCGTGACACACATGTCAAGAAAAACAAAGATTTATTAGTATTTCACATATTGTAAAGAAATGGTCCACCATCCACCAGCCGTGGATGAGAAAATACATTTCTGTATTGAAATAAATGGGGAAAACTTCATTTTTTAGCTTTATGTGCTAGTGAAAAACTAAAACAACAAAATATAACCAGGGTATGCTCATATTTAGGGTCTGTAGTGTTGCTGTAGAGCATTACAGGCGAACAGAACAAATGTAACAAATACATTATTTAGACATTACAAAGCACACCAGCAAGTTGAAACTTTGCATCCACATTCATGGCCCTAAATGAGAAAGTTGCAATGTATTAAGAAAATCAACATAGGTTTAGCAGCATTTCAGAAAAAAAAAATTGAGTGAAAGATGAATCACAACGTAACTTCAGATAAAAGCTTCAGTGTTCAGCAGAAGAAAATCGATTTTGTTTTGAAGGAGAGCATGGATAAAGTGCCGAAATGATGGAGGAGTTTTCATTTTTTTCTACATTTTCACATTATAAAGCAAAAATTGAGATTTGATATGATTACATTAGAAAATGTATAAAATATCTTTATGGAATAATTATATATATGAGCAATCCCAGCGTTATGGATGTGACATTTGCAGTAAAAACTCAAAACATAAATTCACATAGAAAGTACACAATAACATTATATTGACACATCTGTTTATATTTTCCAAAACAACTAACCACAGAGTTATGGGAGCAGAAAAATATCAATCTTTAAACATTTTTTATACTTTCAATGAGAAAAACAAGCATGCGTTATGGATATGACAAAAAAAGTCTGTGAGTTTACAGTCTACAACATACTTTGTAGAAATTCTGTCAATTAAACTGCACAACCCAAAAGAAACAATGGTAATCAAACAGATATGAGTCGACTCACTAAAGAACAAACATGATTGATTTTATTTTATTTAATATTTTTGCATTTATGAGGAAAAAGTGTCGTTATGGATGTGACACTTTTCCGTTATGGATGTGACAGATGTGAAATTGCCACTTGTGTGATTTTGGCAAATTAAATATAATAGTTTTAAACACTGACAGATACATTTATGAGTATTTTTAAAGCACTGTAAAATACTTGCTTACACAAAAAATGTAGAAACGGTTTCCCCATTTTGGTGAAAACTTAATTTGTTTCATGGCAAGGTTGACATTTGCATGGAATTGCTCATATATATATATATATATATAGTAAATATACACTGTAAAACCCAAAAAGTTAAGGTAACTCAAACTATTTGAGGAAACCGATTGCAACAAACTATTTAACTTCAAAAACAAATCCTAATGAGTACTGTGAACTTAATTTATTTGAGTAAATGAAGCAATCTGAGCACAGTAAAACCCAATAAATGAAGAGTACTCAAACCAACTGAGCGCTGTAAAACTCAACAAGTTAAGGCAACTCAAACCGGATGAGGAAACCGATTACCGAAACCAAAAAAAATAATCTATATGAGTACTGTGAACTTACTCCATTTAAGCTGAAGTAATGAGGTATTTAATTAACTCATTACCTTCAACACTGAGTTCAAAACTCTTTTCAAATGAGTAGAATTAACTTTCAGTCAATTTAGAGTTAACTACACTCATTTCATTTGATAAAGTTGACTGCTGGGTTTTACAGTGTGTGTGTATATAATACTTATAATATAATATATATATAATAATAATTATTATTATTTAATAATAATAATTAAATAATATATTAAATTATATTGCTTAAGGGGCCTAATAATATTGACCTTAAAATGATTTCAAAACAAAATTAAAAACTGATTTTATTCCAGCCAAAATAGCAGAAATAAGACTTTCTCCAGTAAAAAAAAAAAAAAAGGTATCAGAAATAATGTAAAACAAAATCTTGCATCATTTAGGAAATATGAAAATGGGCATAGACAGACAAATAAAAATAAATATCCCTGTTTATGAAGTGGAATAAATCTCTTTGTTTTAATCTAACAAAGTCTCTTCTTTATTTTGTTATCATGCTGTAGTGGTGCATTTGGCTTCTAATTTGCTCACCATGGCATTACAGAACACTTTATTGAAGTTTTTCTATACATTATTCGCATGCTAATCTCATGTTTAGCTCAGCAAACAGCACTGTGTTTAGATGTTTGGTAAGTTCTTGTTGTTTGTTTTAAAAATAACATGTTTGTCTTAATAATAACAACAGCTTGAACGCTAAAGTACTCTTACACTGTTATTTTTTGCTGACTTCCAGGACAGATCGAGACAATTGTGGACCCTAACAGACTTCAATGCATTAACAATAAACAATTGGGAATTCGATTTTTTTACTGTTGGTTAAAGTTTAATTTTGTAATTTTTGGCAAAATTATATTCTCGCGTGATACTTCTAGATTGAGTGACGTCATCTGAACGTGACATAAGGCTCGTTTGAGGTGCGCCTTGCCTTGACTGCATTGTAGACGAGAGCAGGCAGCTGCGGTAAGAGGAGGGCTCAAAAAATACATCAGAAGTCGGACACCTCCCGAATCTCGCTGTTTTGCCGCCTGGAAACGTCACCAGTGGTGGAGATCGCGTTCGCGTTTTCTATCGCGGACGAATGACCTCATTAAAAAATACTATGGTGATTTATAGTAAATATTATAGTGTTTTTGAACATGTTTTTTCAGTATTGGGTTATGTTTAGTTGTTGTGATACCAGAGCAACTATAGAATTTAAATAGGCTATTTGTTATAATATGGTTCAAAAACACTATAGTATTCCTATAAATTACTGTAGTATTTTTTAATGAGGGAGTGGATGCAATTGAAATATCACTGTTTTTACAAAAAGATGGTCACAATCACAGAAGATGAACAGCTCATTACTTAAAAAGGTTTATTTAAAATATAAATCTGTATATTCAACAGTGGTAAATGTTAAAAGAAGGACAAAATAAACAGCTTATCCAGCAAGAAAGCTTTCAAGAAATCTCATTTGGCTACATTATAAATTAAGCAGCTATAGCAAGATGATTTTGAGTAACAGGTCATGACAAATGTTTGTTTATTTGTTTTGCTAGGAATGTCCCTAGAATTTGGCATTTTATTGAACAAGTGGTCCATTTCTATAGTCATTTCAGACTTTTTATAGAGGGCATTAGAAGGTATAAAGGGAAATACAACCAAAGACAACATTATAAGCCCTCTTGTGAAGTTTAAAGAAATGGTATTGCATCAAATATGTAAAATGCTGTTTAACAGATTTAGTTTTCAGCAGTTTTATAAACTAATTTCTACTAACTCTTTTGTCTAGTGTTTGCTATGATGACAATATTATATTATATATTTTACATACAGTTTTTTGCAAGATACTAGTATTCAGCCTAAAGTGCAATTTAAAGAGTTAACTATAGATTAATTATGTTAAAGATAAATAAGGAAAGCCATTGGACAACAGTGGTTTGTTCTGCAGACATAAAGAAGTTATAAAGGGGCTAAATTGACATGTTTATTAGGCCTATAAACAGCTTTTACTCCAGCCAGACTAAAATAAACAGCCCAAGACTTTCACCAGAATAAAAACTATAGGCTGTAGGAAACACTGGGAAAATGTTCTTGATCTATTAAACATAACTTTTGACTTCACATACATGTGTGTGTGTTTTGTTTTGTTTACTACACCCCTTTCACTTATGAAACCACACAAAGATGAGGCATAATGGCAAAACAGTCTGAATACCTCATGTCTGCATATATGCATGTATTGAATTTACTTTCATGGAATAACGTTGCATAAAAATTACAATACAAAACTCACACAAACATACAAAAAAGTGAAAATGACAACAAACAGGACTTTAAACTGAGAGAGAAATAAAATACAGCACATGCACATCCTAATGATTTATATGTAACATTTAGTTATGTTAGATAGGTCACATTAGGTTTTTACAAAGGTGTGTTTTGTTTTTGTTTGCGTGTAAATCTAAATAAATAATCATATGTAATGCTCTGTATGACTTTTTTTAATTATCAACGAAAATACAAAAAAGGTATACAACAAAGCCAGGACAAATCTTAGTAAAAACAAGATAGAGAATAAGGTGTAGTTTGTCAGTCTCATCCAATGAGCATTCAGCTGTGTCGTCAGCCAGCCGTTTCCCATGATGCTTTTAGTGAGAGCAGTCTTTTGAGAGCAGCTGCTGCCGACTGCTCAATCCGAGGTACCCGCCTCGCGATCGCGAGAGTTTTTTGGCGCACGTCAGCGTGACATCAGAGCCAGGCAAACGCAACTCGGACACATTTCTAACCGGCATGCATCTTGCGGTGATCACCGGTGATCGATTCTGCGCAGATTTTGGCCACCTCAAACGAGCCTATACCTTGACCTACGTTGACTGACGCTACGCTGCTAGAAACGTTTGTTAATTGTAGCAGACACATGTGTCATGAGGATAAATCCGGGTTCCATGTCTCGGACAAAGCTAAATGTAATACATTAGCGAAAACGTCCCGTTTCAACTTCATTTGGTCATTATTATTAGTACTAGTTTCATAAAGCGACTGGCGTAAGTGGTTGTGTTTTCTGGTATAGCCACACGAGGACAGCAGATACCTTTTCGTATTTGCCTTGTTATAAGCTAAACAAACCGTCTTCAGCTGGATTGGTTCTAAATATAGTGAGTTTATAAAGCTTCTTTTACCACTTCACACGCACAAAAATAGATCTTTTACCCACCATCATGCCATTCTAAACACATTTTATTTACCATTTTATGTGTGAGGTTATAGTTGACAAGTAGCCTACTAATAAACAGCCAATATTAACAGCAGATATTAAAGTCAGTAAATATAGTAGGAATAATAGTAGGAAATAAACTAATGTGTTACTGTTTTGTGTTCCACAGATGAAAGAAATGGGTCCAGGTTTGCTAGATGACGGTGAGTAGATATTTACTGAGTGAACCAACTTCCAATGCTAACTACTGTTCAAAAAGGAGATTGCTCACTCAAGAAGTAAATATGGTATATTGCTGCCTTACTGACCCACCCATCATGTGTTGCTTTTGACCCTACTGTTGGGGTCAAAAGTAACAATGTGCTATTTATGTTTAAAGTGAAATAATTTTGAAGTTATTTAACATTTGTACATGATACCACCTGATATTGATGGGTAGCTGGTATTGTTTAGCATTTTATGAGTCATTTAATGTAAGTCTTTCATTTTAGTAATAAAAGAAGTCATCTACATCTTGGCTAACCTGAAAAATGAATAAATTATCTTTAGTATTTTAACCCATTTTTGTTTTGGGTCAAGTATTCATTTAGGGCCAATGTACACACAGTCAATCAAGTAGCCGTTCAAAGCATAGTCCACTTAAAGCAGTGGTGGGCATACTTTTTAGACTCGAGGGTCACATCAAGTTTTGCAAACCAAGTAAAGGACCACATGTCAAATCCTTTAAAAAAATAACTTATTTATAGTGGCAGTATGCATGGAACATGTAATATCGGACAGAAACATGTCACATTAACACAAAACAGAATTTTTTTTATAGTTATTATTGAGTCAAATTTACAAGTCAAATTAATTTGCACTGCTATTTATATTTATTTTAGATTTTTATATCATAAAACAAAAACGTAATCCCTTATAAAATATAATAATAATAATAATGTAATATTTTTTACAGTGGAGAATAGAAAATATATTTTCTGATATAAAAAATCTCATATTAACACATTAAAAATAATTCTTAAAGTTTACTATTCAGTCAAACTTACAAAAATATCATTTGCACTGCTTTTAGAATATACAGATCAATCATCATAAAACTTGATGAAACCACAAATCTTTGATAAAAGAACTTTTTTAAAGTGGATGTATGCATGGAAAATATATTCTATGACAAAAATTAACACATTTAACCAGCAATTATTATATAATTTGAGTCAAATTCACAACAATCTCATTTGAGCTTGTATTAATATGCTCATATCAATTATAAAACTATGAGATAAAACCGAAGAAGAATCTGAGGGTGTACTCGCACTATGTACAGTTGCCTTGAACCGGGCCGAACACATTACATTCAGGCCTGGGCACGCTTGCGTCATCGATGATGCGCTATTCAGTTTAGGAAGCGCTCTCACTCAGCACAGTGGAGATTACTTTATATCGTTTTAGTGGTGTGAGATGCAGTGACACACAGCCAAATATTTCGCAGAACAGATCAGCCACTTTTGACGCTCATAAACAATCATAAAGTCCTCGTGCTGCAGGAATTAGGAGGTTTGCTAAGGGTGCAGTTGACGTGCAGTGAGGGGTTTGCGTCTTTAATAATCTACAACAGTTTGTGTTGTCATCTATATGAAACTCTAAAAAAGGCTTGCAATGCTTTGTAATTTTATGTGCCACCACATAACTAGCTTGCGTTACAGACTCTTGAAAATAGCACTGTGTCATGGATGTCTTTTGCTGGGCTTTTAAGTTTGTGGCAAGTTTTGTAGCCTTGTTTGCCTTTTTTGCAGGTGACTGGTTGACAGCATAATTCGAATGTTTGCTTGAAAAATGTCGACCTAGGGTGTAGTCTTTAAAAACAGCAATACTTTCTTGGCACATTAGACATACCGCTTTCTGTCCGATATTGGTCAAGAAGTATTCTGTTGTCCATTCTTCCTTAAACACACGACATTCAGAGTCAATTTTTCTTCTTTTTTTTTGCCTGATTTATTTTCAATCATTAACGGTCGAGTGCATGTTAATATCCAAGCGTGTGTTCTAATTCTACTGGTTGCGTTAACTGTACTGCGTGCAATACTGCTATCAAATGGTGTTCACTTGTATCGCATCATTAATTTACTAATTCTGAAACCAAACCGTTACTCACAAGCAGCATTTTAAAAACTCCCTGAATGAACTGAATGAAAGTGTTTAGCGGGCCGCATATGGCCCGTGGGCCGTAGTTTGCCCACCTCTGACTTAAAGGGATAACTCAACAAAAATTTTAATTTATTTACACACCCTCAAGTGGTTCCATGTCGGAATTTTAAGGTTCTATCTGCGTTCTAAATGAATTTGAGATATTGACCATCAAAGTTTTTGCATTCCATATAGCAAACAATATGTGTGTAACAGTTCACTTTCATACATTAACATGACAGAGACCCTAAATGTACTCTAAATGATCATGTAAATGATCAAAGTTCTCTTAAATTTCAAAATGGGGTAAAAAAACAGGGCAAATGCAGATGGAAGCTTCTAATTCTAAAAAAGTAATTTTCCACTTGGAATTACAAGGTTCTATCTGGCAGATCATTATTTGAAGCATTACTTTTCAAGAAAAAACATTCAGTCTGCTTATTATTTACTTAAAAAAATGGTGTTGTAACAATATGTTAATGTTTGAGAAAGTTAAATTTTTTGCTTTCTAAAACGTTTATTTAATGTTTTAGGATGAATATTCTTTCTTGTTCAAATTAAGCATACAAGGCTGTGCTAAATATTTTGTCTAGTGCAGATTTAAATTTTATGTAATTAATATGGTAATATTTATTGAATTATATGCTTTATATGAATTATTGAATTGTATTTATTGAATTATATGCCCCATGAATTAAATTAAGTATTTGCCCTTCAAAGCTTAATATCAAATTTAAAGACTTTAAAAGAAAACAGACAATGAGCAATTGAGTTGTTTAACAAAGTGGAATAAACAAATGAAACAAATGTTTCACTGCCTATATAGACACAAATACACATATTTCACATTTAATGTACATAGGGTCCGTAGGGTCTTAAAAAGTATTAAAAGTTGATAAATCAATGTAGAGAAATTTAAGGCCCTTAAAAGTATTAAAAAGTCTTAAATGCTATTTTGCAAGGTATTGAATTTTATATTATTATTTTTGATTAGGTTGTATGCTAAAGTTTGCCTAAAGTACATCTGTGAATATCAGGATGCTGTGTAGTTTATGAAATCATTAAAATCCTGCTAGATTTGACATCATGCTGCTTTGTTTACTGCAGTAACCAAGGCAACACCATTATTTCTGCAGTTCTATAGGCGCCAACCTGCTGAATTAGCTAGTTTAATAGATTTTTATTCAGTATATTCAATTCAATTCACCTTCATTTGTATAGCGCTTTTACAATGTAGATTGTGTCAAAGCAGCTTCACATAGAAGATTATAGTAAATTGAAACAGTGTCAGTTCAGTTTTCAGTGTTTAAGTTCAGTTCAGTTTAGCTCAGTTCAGTGTGGTCTAATAATCACTACTGAGAGTCCAAACACTGAAGAGCAAATCCATCTATGCCAGCTCTACAGATCCCGAACCATACAAGTGGCGACAGCGGCAAGGAAAAAACTTCACCAATTGGCGAAAGTGAAGAATTTAAAAAAACCTCGAGAGAAACCAGGCTCAGTTGGGCACGACCATTTCTCCTATGGCCAAACGTCTTGTGCAGAGCTGCAGTCTAGGCGGTGGAGGCTGGAGAATGCTGGACCTCAGCGAAGACTCGTCTTTCCCTGGAGTGTCTCAGGAATCAGTCTCATGCTCTCCACTCTTCCATGACCACCACAGCAGCTGCTCAGGATACGGCCTGGTCCAGGATTATGAAAAACTTGGGATCATCTCGTTGCTGGTCTTGGATCGCATCAGTGGCGCTGCATAGTCTGAGGGCCTCGGGATGAGTACCCCCAGGTAGAAATAGAGAATAAAGAGAATAATTAGCGTAGCTGCTGTTCATAGTGTATATAAACGAGATGCAAAAACCTGCGTGGGACACACTCATGCATCATACCGCTAAGTGATGCACTGAGTGCATGCTTTGATAAAAAGATAGGTTTTTAATCTAGTTTTGAATTGCAAGAGTGTAAGCCTCGGACATTATCAGGAAGGCTATTCTAGAGTTTAGGGGCCATAAATGAGAAGGCTCGACCTCCTTTACACGACTTTGCTATTCTAGGTACTACCAGAAGCCCTGAGACAGAAGGTTGGTTAGATAAACAGGAGCTAGATTATTTAAAGCTTTATAGGTAAGAAGCAACATTTTATATTCAATACGAAACTTAACAGGCCGCCAGTGTAAGGAGGATAAAATTGGGGTGATATGATCATATTTTCTAGACCTGGTAAAAACTCTAGCAGCTGCATTTTGTACTAGCTGAAGTTTGTTAATAGACGATGCTGCAGCCAGCAAACAGAGCATTACAGTAATCTAGCTTAGAAGTCATAAAAGCATGGACTAGCTTTTCTGCATCTGAATTGGATGGCATACTTCGTAACTTCGCAATATTTCTCAGATGAAAGAAGGCAGTTTTTGTGTCATGGGATATATTTTTTTTAAAAGTTAAATTGCTGTCTAATATTACACCCAAATCTTTTATAGTAGAGCTAACGCTAACTTTGTATCCCTCTAATTGCAGGCCGAGTTGTGAGAGCTGCTGTGTACAGGATTTAGGCCCGATAAGTAATAATTCTGTTTTGTCTGAGTTTAAGAGAAGAAAATTGTTGGTCATCCAGTCTTTAACATCTTTAATACACTCAGTTAGCTTAGACAGTTCAGACATCTCATCAGGTTTAGTTAAAATATATAATTGAGTATCATCTGCAGTGAAAGCTGATCCCATGTCTTCTAATAATGTCTCCTATGGGTAGCATGTATATTGTAAACAGCAAAGGGCCTAAAACTGATCCTTAAGGCACCCCGTACTTTACTGGCCTGACTTGTGAAAGCTGTCCATTAATATTCACAAACTGGTAACGATCAGCTAAGTATGACTTAAATCATTGTAGAGCCTGTCCTTGGACACCTGTAGAATATAAGCAGTCTATGAGAATATTGTGGTCGATGGTGTCAAATGCGGCACTAAGATCGAGTAAAAGTAAAAGCGAGATGCACCCTTGGTACGCAGCTAAGAGTAAATTGTTGGTTATTTTCTAATGCGCATAATTAATGCGGTTACTGTACTGTGATGAGGCCTTAAACCTGACTGAAACACTTCAAAAATATTGTTCGTCTGCAGAAAGGAGCATAATTGGGCAGGAACAACTTTTTCTAGCATTTTAGACATAAACGGAAGATTTGAAATAGGCCTATAGTTAGCTAAGTTGCTGGGGTCCAGCTGTGGTTTCTTAATAATAGGTTTAATAACAGCTAGCTTGTAAGGATTTGGAACATGGCCTAAAGATAAAGAAGAGTTGATAACGTTAAGGAGAGGTTCTCCTATAACAGGTATCAATTCTTTCAGTAATTTTGTTGGAATTGGGTCTAACATACACGTAGCTGGTTTAGAACTATTTATATCTTTATCTAGCTTTTCCTGTTCTATGATTTTGAAGCATTGTAGGTTATTTTGATATATGAATAATGTTTTAGTTGAGGGTTTGTTTCTTACATTAAAATTTGGTAAATGTACTGTAAGTTAAAACTCACCAGTGTTTCCAGTTGAAACCTAAGGTGGTTATAAGGTCTTAAAATGTATGGAAAGAGTCTTAAAAAAGGTCTTAAAAGGTATTGAATTCCTGTAAATACTCAGATTTTTTTTTTTTTTATATATTTTTTTTAACAACGTAAAATTGAACATTTCATCTTAATGTCAAAAATTGCTAAATATCTCCAAGCCAGACAATATATCACTTTAAACTATTAAAAATGTTCATAAAAGTCACTTTTTCCAACTTTTCAATGTTAAACTATGCTGGAAGAAATATCAAGGTCCCATAATGCATTTTAAAAGCATAAATATATGGGAAAAACATTAAAACTTAAATCACAAAGTGAAGTTTATTTAAAAACTAATTTCGAAAGGATCGTGTGCTTATGATTGCTTGCGGCTGGTCCCGCATTATCCAATTTATGATTCACCAATCAGACGATTCCTAAGCCACTATAAACACCCTAAGTTCCATATAACAGCCATCTTCATTTTGAAGAATCCCCTCTTCCACCCCTCCTCCTCCTCCTTTCCTAGATAAAAAGCTCACAGAATTTTTTTATGCAATGTTATGGGATCATGTCACAGCAGCGTTTGTTTAAAAATGAAAGGCAGCATTCCACACATACTGTACGAAGCAGTAAATGTACAGTGTCATGTTGGGCAGCCTTGTTCCGGTATCTGCTATTAATCTAATATGTTTATAATCTCTGAGTGTTTACATGCCTACAGTATTCTTAACCTGATTATTTATGTGTAATGAGCTGATATGTCATGTAAATGTACACAAAAAATGTTATTTAATTACATTACGTTACAACCAATAAATAGTTATTTACAACTAAATTTATTACTCAGAATTGCAATTAAGCTGAAAAAATGTAATTTGGTTGGTGTAATAAGCTAAAGAAATTTAATATTTCACTTTGATTCATTTTTTCGAATTTATCTAATATAAAAATAATAACCATTATATTAAAGAAAAAATAAATCACTTTTTGTGCAATGAATCTAGAAGAAAAAGAAGTCTGATTTATCATTTTTTTGTTAAATAAATTACCAAAAATTGAGCTTAAAAAAGACAGCAGGATATTTAATTAAGCTGTTTTTTTATCTGCAGACTTTTTTGCTATTTCTGCACAGGATTTTGTAAAAAAAATCTGTGGATTTATGCACCATGATTGACAATATAGAAAGTGAAAACGTAACCAAAAAAAATCTAAATCCAATTAGAACCACTTGTTTCGTAAAATAAAGCAGTTTTCTCATATAATACATCCTCTAAGAGACAGAAAATATTACTTTACAAATTCTATTGTACATAATTTATCCAAACATTTGCATTTACAAGTTTATTAGGTACACCTTACTAGTACCGTGTTTGACCCCCTTTTGTTTTCAGAACTGCCTTAATCCATCGTGGCATAGATTCAACAAGGTACTGGAAATATTCCTCAGAGATCTTTGTCCATATTGACATAATAGCATCACGCAGTTGCTGCAGATTTGTCGGCTGCACATCCATGATGCGAATCTCCCATTCCACCACATCCAGGTGCTCTATTGGATTGAGTTCTGGTGACTGTGGAGGTAACTTTTTAATCTGCACAGATTCCAAATCCTGTCTACAAGCACTTGAAGCTTCTAAGTGTGATCACCCCATAATTTCCAAGATTGTAAAGAAAATGACAACACTAGAAAATAAGAAGTTCAACATCGTCTTCTGTTGGTCTCCAGGCCATATGGGACTACATGGAAATGAACTGGCAGATGAAGCAGCAAAACAGGCTATCTCCTTGAAAGAAATGTTTAATTGCATTTAATTAATAACAGAATGTTTAATTCCTCCGGAGGACTTAAAACCCACAACAAATTTGTACATAAACGAAGCATGGCAAAGGGAATGAGACAACTGCATAAATAATAAATTACATGAAATTAACCCGAAAATAAATGAAAGATATTTAGCAAATTATAATTTTGAGATCAGACATGATCAAACTGTCTACACTAGATGTCGAATAGGACATTCTAGGTTGACACATTTATATTTGCTGAATAATGAAGACCCACCTAATTGTAATTAATGCCAGACTGTTCTTACTATCAAACATGTTTTATTGGAATGTGAAAGTTTCAATGCAATTAGACAGAATTTTTACAAGGAGAGTACTTTGATGGACTTTTTTAAACGGTACCACCAGGAAAAGTCTTAAATTATTTATCAAAAATTTAAATATAAAATCTAATTTAACTTTGAATATATTTTTGTGTGAATTTTATTTATTTAAATTTTATATATTTATCTAAGTAACTTTTTATTGGAATACGAACTTTATGTATATTCATTTTGCCATGAAATAGCCATAAGTTGCTGATGTGGCAATAAATAAATAAATAAATAAATCCTGTTGGAAGTAGCCATCAGAAGATGGGTACACTGTGGTCATAAAGAGATGGACATGGTCAGCAACAATACTCAGGTAGGCTGTGGCATTGACACGATGGTCAGTTGGTACTAATGGGTCCAAAGTGTGCCAAGAATTTATCCCTCAAACCATTACACCACCACCACCAGCCTGAATTGTTGATACAAGGCAGGATAAATCCATGCTTTCATGTTGTTGACACCTAATTCTGACCCTACCATCCCGAATGTCACAGCAGAAATCGAGACTCCTCAGACCAGGCAACGTTTTTTTAATCTTCTATTGTCCAATTTTTGTGAGCCTGTGCGAATTGTAGCCTTAGTTTCCTGTTCTTAGCTGACAGGAGTGTCACCCATGGTCTTCTGCTGCTGTAGCCCATCTGCCTCAAGATTGGATGTGTTGTGCTTTCAGAAATGCTCTTCTGCATAGCTCTGTTGTAACAAGTGCTAATTTGAGTTACTGTTGCCTTTCTATCAGCTCAAACCAGTCTGGCCATTCTCCTCTGCATCAACAAGGCATTTGCGCCCACACAAGGCATTTGACCTAATATAATGACCTGTGAGTGTATGTACACACAGTTACTTGTATAAATAGATTGAACGACTGACTCAAAAATCTGCAGATTTCTGTATGGGATTAAAATTGATGTTCATGCAATCCAGCTCACTGTATTAATAGTTCCTAAACATTAGTCGAGTTAAAATAAGTTATGATCTTGTTGAATCATGAACACGATCTTGTTCATTCTGTGTTTGTGATGTCTGAGGAGTGACATACCAATTGATCCTATTGGTGGGTTTCTGTTTCAGTTTGACTATAGCACTTGTGTCTAAAATCTGTCCTAGGCTGGTGTCCTGCAAAGTTTAGTTCCAACCCTAATCAGACATACCCGGGCTAGCTAATAAAGCTTTTATAGGCTTTTTTAGAAACACCCATGCAGATGTGTTGAGGCAAGTTGGAGCTAAAATCTGCAGGATGGGTGCAGGAAACCCAAGGACTATAGTATGACAATGTCAGGAAGCTGTGTGTGTTTCCAGTGTTGTCCAGAAGAGGTCAGTGTGTGTTTGCTGGATGTCCAGACTGCAGGGCACTCAGGGAGTGGCTCTTTATCTGCACTGTCATGATCTGGACAAATAACTCGCATCAGCCTGTTACTCAGCAGCACCACAGCATAGCCTACATACTAACAGAGAGCGCTGGAAAATACCAAGTTTAAGACTTTAAAGTAGCACAGTAACACGCATTACATTATATAATAGCTTACTGTAGTAAAAGATTGCATTCTTGTTGGGCTTTTAAAAATGTTTTGTAATGGAATCACAACTTATTTAATCTAACATAATGTTTTTCTTTTCTTTAGAATTTAACAAAAATAAATTGTGTAAGAAATTCTAATGTTTAAAACGTGGAAGAACAGTTACGCAATTATAAAATAACCAAAAATAATAATTATTATTATAAGAAGATTTGTACAAATATTTCTGTAACAGTTTCTATTTCATTATACATGGTCGAACAGTTGTGTTGTTATTCCATATCAAAATGTTCTGCAGTAGTAGTAGTAGTAGTTATTATTATTATGACTACCATCATCACTACTACTATTACACTTCTAAACATTTTCAGATTGTTATTACCCTTTAATGAATGAGTCACTCCCATTTGTTTACTAAAGTACAATGAAAATAGTTTTGGCACATTTACATTTTATTACAATTAAAGTTATAATTATTATAATACTTTTTAAGATGTACACTCGGCTCTAGAATAGAAATATTTTTCTTCCACAATTTGTTCAAGTTAAATCATAAATTGATATGATTTATCATCAATAATACAATGTAATATTATATTTATTTTTTATTTAACATATGTGTTTAATCAAAGCTGATAATAAGACATGCAAACGTATAAGAAAACCAAACTGGATGTAAAAATAGCTGCTAATTCTTGCCCAATTAGTGAATGAAAATATATAATCTAAGGAACAATTGGGGCTCTTTTTTTAACGATCTAAGTGCAAAATCTAAAGCTGATAGTGCAAAAGCACTAAGGGCATGTCTAAATCCACTTTTGCTATTTTATGGACAGAAAAAAGGTCTAAAAGGGTTGTGCTTGTCTCTTAATGAGTTATTGATGTGTTTTGAGCATAACATGCATTAAGCCAAATTAGAGTCTCATCTCCCATTTCCTTTAAGAGTCATTTGCGCCGCGCCATGGCGCATTTGCTATTTACTTGGCAGATTTTGTTAGCAGAAAAACTGTTGAAAATTATAAAAACAAATATAAATATGGATATAATAAATACTACTACTAATAATAACATTGAACAAATGTAAATTGTCATGAATAAAGTGACTACAACAGACCCGGATTCCACCAAAGCCCTCTTGAAGAATGCATGAGAGGAGCTAGCTGTTTTTATATTTATGTAGACAACAAGAAGAGTTTAGATGCAAAAACCTCTAAATGACCTCTGAAATTTTTCTCTAAAATGAGCATTTCTATCAGGCTCCAGTGTGTATGTTCAGTAATGTCACTTTTATGGCGAAGAATAAGACCATTTGTGAAAGTGAAATATCTGAACATAAACAAACGAGGCTGAGAAAAATCTACCAAAATATGAAAATTTCAGATGGCACTTAGAGGTTTTTGCATCTGAACTCTTCATATTTTGTTACATTTTAATCCTTGAATTTTTCATATTTAAAGATATGCGTGTATTGCTGTACATTCCTGGTTGTGCATTAAGCCATGTGTTTGCACATTTTGCACCCACATAGGCACATAAATAATGCGCTCTTTAAAAAAACAAAAAACCCTGCACCATTGACTTTAGACCAGCGTCTAGTCCAGCGGTGCTCAAACCTGGTCCTGGGGGGCCAATGTCCTGCAGATTTTACACACCTGCACGGATGTTTCTAGAAAGCCTAAGAACTTGATTAACTAGCCTAGGTGTGTCTGATTGAGTTATAACTTAAATTTGCAGGACACCGGGACTGAGTTTGGGGACCCCTGTTTTAGTTGGTCAGTGATGTGGTCTGTTACTGTTGACTCAAAATAGCAACACGCCAACAATGTGCCTCAACACACCATCTTTTCAGACCAGCACATCTATGAGGCCACAAAGTGGTGCAAATACATTTGCTATTTAAACAATGTGGCACAAAATGGGAAAACAATACCTGCACCAGGCCGAAAATAGCAAAAAAAAAAAAAAAAAAAACACTTGCACAGTTTTGCTCCGGGTGTATGATAGGGCCTCTTGGAGTGTGGCATAACCTACAAAATCAAAAAAGATGCATGGAAAAACGTGTGCAAATAAATTCAGCTTTTTGTAACTGAAATCACCAAAATGTCCTTAAACAATAACTAAATGCACTACATTTTTACTTTTTTAAAACAGGGAAATTTGCATGTATTCTATCAGTGCTGCAAAATCTTTTTTTGTGCCATCACCTACTGGACCCTCATAGCTTGTTAGTCAGGGTTTAAATACATAATGTAACCCACAGGTCCTACTCCACCCAACTTGCGCTGAGCTAAGATCGAACCGGCGATTCTTTGCATGGGAGTCAGTTGCTCTAACAAAGAGGCTAAAAACCATGTCCTCTACTGTCTCTAGAGCACATTTAGAAGTCAGAGGAGTGAGGTTTACCTGCATAGCACTTAATTAGCTGGCCTCCATTACACTCAACCCCATCCCATCCCAGACGAGCCCCCACATGTAACCCACCGGTCCTACTGCACACAACCCGTGCTGAGTTGGGATTGAACTGGCGATTCTTTGCATGGGAGTCAGTTGATCTAACAAGGAGGCTAAAGGCCATGGCCTCTTGCGTCTGTTGCTAGAGCAACTTCAGAGGTCATAGGAGTAAGGTTTAACTGCATAGCACTTTGCTAGCTGGCCTCTGTTACACTCACCCCCTAAACCTCACTCTTATCCTGGACGAGCCCCCATGTGTAACCCACCGTTCTTACTGCACCCAACCCACACTGAGCTGGGATTGAACCAGCAATTCTTTGCGTGGGAGTCGGTTCCTCTACCAAGGAGGCTAAAGACCATGGCCTCCAGCATCTGTCGCTAGAGTGCCTTTAGATGTCAGTGGAGTAAGGTTTACCTGCATAGCGCTTCGCTAGGTGGTCTCCATTACACTCACCCCCTAAACCTCACTCCCATCCTGGACGAGCCCCCATGTGTAACCCACCGGTCCTACTGCACCCAACCCACACTGAGCTGGGATTGAACCAGCAATTCTTTGCGTGGGAGTCAGATACTCTACCAAGGAGGCTAAAGACCATGGCCTCTAGCATCTGTCGCTAGAGCACCTTTAGAGGTCAGTGGAGTGAGGTTTACCTGCTTAGCCCTTCGCTAGGTGGCCTCCATTACACTCAGCCCCCTAAATCTCACTCCCATCCTGGAAGAGCCTCCACGTGTAGCCAACCAGTCCTATTGCTCCCAACCCGCACTGAGCTGGGATTAAACCGGCGATTCTTTGCATGTGAGTAGGTTCCTCTAATGGTTCCTCGGTTCCCTAAGTAGAGTGAGGTTTACCTGCTTAGCACTTCGCTAGCTGGCCTACCTTACACTAACCCAAGTGATCGGTACAGTTATATTTTTGACCTTTGACACAGATTTCAGTGTAATAAGGTGGAATAATGTTCACTGTGTACTCTTTGCTGGTTTTTCGAATGGCTACATTTTATTAATACCTTCAGAACAGAATATTATACTCTACTTGCGCTGCTTTTTTTTGGAAATGGTACTTTTACCTGAGTATGATTTATCATTAATCTCTCCACCACTGGTTTCCAGTATTGTACATCCAGTTATGTGATTTAAATACATTCAGTAATTTGAAAATTCCAATGACGAGCTGTAATATTAGTGTAATTTAGTGAAAAGTGTTTACGGTTTCATTCAAATGTTTATTTATTTATTTTTGTTAGCAGTTGAATTTATTTTTATGCAAGTATAATATCACAAACATCACAAAGGACAGACATCTCAAATGTACCACATTTGACCATTTTACTGGCTTTGCTTTGCATATTGCTTCACAAAATCAGCACACAGAGCATAAATTAATGTTAGTAGAGCCACAAGTTCATTCTTTGTACATCGTTCATCCACCTGCAAAACACGTAATAAATTAATAAATTAATTCACAAAGCGACCAAGAGTTGAACAAAAATTCTTTACAGGAAAATCCACTCAATTAATGACATTTGTCCAAGTAGTTTTTTACCTCCTCGTTTCTGCCTCTCAACAAACTACAGCATAAATTCTACTACAGCTCACACAAGTATTATATTCGTTTACTAGTACTCTCCCATTACAATACATTACATATTTTCAGAATAGAAAAAAGACATTAAGAAACCAATTTCAGCCCGTTTGGTCCACTTTATCCATGAGCCGACGCCAGTGCCACTAAATGTCCCACAGTTTCACATCGTAAAATAATGGCAGTCTTAAAAAGCACATTTTTAAATAATCCACTCAACACATTCAGATCTAACAGACAATCTATACGCAAGGTCTATTTAACAAGTCTAGACCGCTTACAACCTCGTGTGTAAATGTTAAGCTAACTTAATACAAAATGGTTTTGGAATATGAAATGATGTGGAGTTCAAAGGCAAAAAATCTCCCAAACTGCTAGAAATGGAGTATTCGGAGGTCCCAGCCCACCTTAAAATACTGAATGAAATGACAAATCCTACAGTCCTCTTGAGCGAACTTTTATAATGGCCTATTTTGAAATAAATATGGCTTTTTCAAATCCTTAAAGCTTAAGAAAACACAGATTTAAATATAAGGATTTATGTGCCCCTTCTGTTTTAATTCCTGTGACCTTTATCATAAACAGCATGCTCGTCAGCACATTTACATAACAACACTTCTCTAAAAAGTTTCACATACAGACTGCAACATTGTTAAAATTCTCCCAGTTCACTTGGTACTTGTACTAAGCATTTCAGGCCAGTAGTTGGCAATACAAATACAAAAAAAATATGCATGACGGACATACGCTTTCCATGTGTTGCGTAAATGCCCCTCTTAAGGGCATAGTTTACCCAAAATTGAAAATTATTTACTCGCCCTCATCCTTGTTCCAAGAGTTTTTTTTCTGCTGTTGCTACACAAGAGAAGATCATTTAAAGATTATTTAATTTTTCCTACTATAGAAGTCAATGGATATTGGTTTCCATCGTTTTCAGAAAATCTTCTTTTGTGCTCAACAGAAAAAAAGACACTTTAAAAGGATTGAAATTACTTGAGCGTGAGTATTTTCATTTTTAAGTGAACTATCTCTAAGATTTTTTTTCCACATACTGTTCTCAAGAACCAGGCATTTGGCTAAAACTATTTTTATAGTTATTTTTTGGAAGCCTTTTACTGTAAAATAATGTATTAATTATAAATTTAAAATGCTGATACATTACTGCTTTTAAACTCCCCATACAGTCCCTCTGACAAAAACACATTAGCTTGAAGGACGTAAACGAATAGTACTTGTTTATTAGTATATGAATAGAGCGGTTATTGTTCATTTTGTATATGTAGGTTTGCTTTAACCTATTTTGTATTGACAGCCAGGGAAGCGATTTGCGTTTTAGGGAAAGATCGTCTTATATCCCTTTTCAGACTGCATGCAAAGTAAAGGCATTGAATGCTTTGAAGTGCATATCTGTCGAGCTTAAGGGGGACATATGTCCTGCCCTATTACAAAGTCCATAATTTAGGTTAGGAGCATTTAATTAAACTGAGCAAAACTGCACATCTTGCCAGGAAAGCACGGTTGTGTATTCAGTAGTAAATCATCCTCCGAAGACCGGAGCAAAACTGCACATTCCCATGATGAACAAACCCAGGAAACCCGCATTATAAACATAATAATTAACTACTATAATTGATTCATCGTGATCTATAAACACACGACTAGAGAATGGATTTATTTCAAACCCTTGAATGAGTTATGAGTTTGGAGTAAAAAATGTTAATGGTGGTTTTTTTCACATGCTTTCAGATGTAGCAGCATTTACTGTGCAGTCTTAGTTCACTGAGAATCTACACAAATATCATCAGAACAATTATCTTCAATTCTATTTTTCAATTTTATTTTGAATGTGTTTTTGCGTAGCTTGTCAGTTTACCATGGCACTGTATAGTAAACTCTATTCCAACTAAAAGCACATGCTGGAGCATTAGAACCGGCTTTACTGACAATATGCGCATGAAACTCACCTTCAATAATCTCCTAGCTCATGTTTAGTTGGATCTGTAACCATTCTGACTTGTTAAAGTTCACTCAATATGAAAAAAAAAGTATTAGTTTGGATTTTTTTTTTTGCATGTTTACAAATCTAAATGGTGTGACTAACTTACTGTACTGTAGTGTAGAACTAAAAGCTAATGTTGGGATCAGATTAGGGTTGGGTCGATAGACGATGCCATCACCCATCGCCGATGACCGATAGACCTCACAATGCTGAGCCAGCATTGCGATCCTCCACCCCGCTCCCGTGGCAGCAGCAACCCGCTTGCGAAAAATACACATGACCCCGTTTACACTAATACGTCTTGGTTTTAAAATGGCATTTTAGAACGAAAACGATCCATGTTTACACTGGCGTTTCATCTAGCTTTTCTAAAAAACCCTCGATCCACACTATACCACTGAAAACGCACATCATGTGACCGAACACACACACACTCTGTCATGCTGCAGTGTATGTGCTCATCTAAGCTCCAGCATTCAGCGGGTGCTTTGAGCACAAAACCCCAGAGAGCAGTGCACGTCGGACAGTTTTTCAAGAATGTACCGCTGGATCACGTCTCACTATAGTTGTTAAAGGTGATATTTAATTCATCTTGTCTCTATCTAACGACTCTTCGGTCTTTTTAATCTAACAGGTAACCTGTCACAGCATCAGTACACCGCTTCAATCTTTCGCTTTCACGCTTGTACTTAGTCATTTTAGCGAAAACCTCATATACTGTTCGTTGGTTCCTGTTGGTTGTTCACCTTTTTACCAACCAAGTTTGTCGACGCCATTAAAACGACACAGATCATTCTGCCTATTCATGCCAGAGTCCCGTGGGAAAAGTGATTGACAGGTGGTAATTTGTGTGTAACTTATCTTTATTTATTTATGATTTGGTTATGGGTAAAACAAAGACCATGCTGGTCAGGCAGTTGAAACGGTAGGCTACAAATAATTAATTTGTTATGAATGAATTAATGAATTATTCATAAATAATTAATTCACTGCTGCCTACGATGGCGATGCCATCGTCCATCGCAATGTTTCACATTAGACCCTAGTTCAGATTACGCAACAGTCTGGTTTAGTTGATTATCTTATTTATTTATAGTGTGCATATGACAGTGGTATAATTGACCATTTTGTGTCATAGTGGATGTGTCATAGTGCACTTCTGATATGCTTTATGATGGCTTCATTGCATCTTAACTGTTTTGAAAGGGCAATGGTTCTTGCCTGGGGGAGGTTTTATAATTTAAAAAAGGTAATAAAAGATTAGTGGTGTCTTTACAACAATCTAAATAAGCCCTGAGAATTGATAAATAAATGCAAGTGTTTTGCCGACACACATTATTTAATGCTGTTAGTAATTAGCTTAATGGTTTACATTGGGAGTAATAGCTGATTTAATGCATTTTTAATGCTAAAATAATCTATTTTAATGCAGAGTTTTTGTTGCATTTACATGGTTTTGACCAGCAGGCAAGCAACATCAGCATGGGGCATTTCAAACACTTCATGAATGACTTTAAAATGTTATTTTTTGCCAGGTAGAACAGTTCACCAGAATGTATTTAACTTGTATAGTCTAATTTTCTTCCTTCTGCAGACCACAAAATGAGAAGTTTTAAAAACTCTTAGTAGCCAAACAGTCAATGATAACCTCTGATGTCCATAGGATTTATTTCCTCCCATCAACCTTTAAAATATTGCATCTTTAGTGTTCAGCAGAAGAGTGAATCTCATGACGGTCTAGAACTAGTCAAGGGTGAGTAAATGAATGGCTGAATTTTCATTTCTGGTTGAACTGTCCCTTTAAGGTGTTATGGTATTAACAACTTTTATTATTTTAAATGAGTGTGTATAATAACCACCTGCTAAAAGTGCTAGACAGTTTGGAGTGGCAGAATTTTCATTTTTGAGTGAACTATCTTTCTAGAGACCATATGAAATCAAACTTTTCTTGCTCCTTGTTAGCTTTGCATATATATTGCATGGTGCACACATAATCTTGATCTGAGTTTGGTTTAAGAGAGATGGGCTGCGCCCGGAATCGCCTACTACTCCAGTAGATACTACATTTGAATTTGAATTTACTACACGATAGGGCTGGGCGATATGGCAAAAAGTGCAATCTCGATAATTCTTTTCCATATTGAACGATACCTATATATATTTTGATATATAAGTTGTTAATGCTTCCATATTTAAAAGAGTGACTGAAGCCACAAAAGTTAGAGGGTCCATTAAATGGCCTAACATATTTTCAGCTGATAAATTTTCTGGTGGCCAAAAATTTGGTACATCTTTAATATCAACACACTTTTAGATTCTCATTGTTGCACATTTCTGCTGTGTGATTTGCTCTTATATCAATATAGATTATAAATAAAAAAAGTCCAGAGCTTATCATTATTATTGACAAAAATGTTATCGCGATTCGTTATAATATCGTTTATCAGCCCAGCCCTACTACACGACCTTTAGAAAATGTGTTTTATATAGTATGAATGTGATTAGTATGAATGGAACTACATCTGCCATTTATCATTATCAAATGACCTAACCGTGTCAGTTGCGCCGTTTTACTCCCATTCATGAATTTTCTAATGGTGCATTATGGTAAGCGTCCATCAGACGTGCACTTCAGAATCTCGCTGGAAGTAGTAGGTCATCGCATACTGTTTGTCAAATACTATGAATTTGGACATACTGCTCTGCTCTCATACTGTTTTAATGTACTATATAGTATGGTAGTATGTGATTTCAGATGAAGCCATGATCATTTTCCAATTTCAGTTAAGCAATGAAGGACGAATTATGAAGAAATTTTTATAGCCGTTATGTTAACACTCTCATTCACTAATAATTGCATACATTTTTTTGTATTTATATGCACATTTGAACTTCTCATGAAAACTTTTCACCTAATTCACAAAATATACATACATACTGTAAAAAGCAAATACTTAAAGTGAGTAAGGCCATTACCTTAAAAGTGACAAGTTGGTTTTATTTAAAGTTAAGTATTTCTGTTCCAACTTAGAACTATTAAGTTCACTTAATTTTTCATAACTATGCACATAGTTCATTTACCTAATCATGTTAAGGCAGTGTTTAATAAAATTTTTTAAAGTCAACTAATCGCTTTTTATAGTGTATATACTGTACATGAGCTTGTTCTTAAACTTGTTCTTCGAATAGTGAATTTGCAGTCTTTTAAATGAGTGGCTGTGTGTGCGAGATTAGTAATTTGAATAAAACCAGCTCCATATAAGCAAAGGTCTCAAACTCAATTCCTGGAGGGCCACAGCTCTGCACAGTTTTGCTCCAACCCTATCAAACACAGCTGATCCAAATAATTGAGGTGTTCAAAAGAGTCATGAACACCTTCGTTAGTTGGATCAGCTGCGTTTGATCAGGGTTGAAGCAAAACTGTGCAGAGCTGTGGCCCTCCAGGAATTGAGTTTGAGACCTATGACATAAGTGTTTTCCACAAAGCAGCATTCTAGAGCAGGGGTTCTCAATCTCAGTCCTGGAAGTCCGGTGTCCTACAGATTTTAGCTCCAACCCCAATCAGACGCACCTGGACTAGCTAATCAAACTCTTAAGCCGCGGTCACACTGGACTTTTCCCTCCATAGACTTCCATTCATACGCACGCGAATGCGTCATACCGGAAACGCAGTGTCATGCGTCGAGTTTCGCATTTTGCTGCGGTGCAAAGTTCAAGCTTTGTGAACTCTGACCTGCGAAATCGCATCACTTGACTGCGTGAGACCAATCCAGGATCAAAACATGACCTCTCTGAACAGAAAGCTGCGGTCACACTAGAGTTTGAGTTTGCGAAATTCTGTCGTTCGGCGCTGCGAAAAGGGGCGGGATTAAACAAGATGATTAGACATTAAAAAAAGCAAGAAATTGGTCCATGTTTTAAATTCCTGTCTAGAGAGGTCATGTTTTGATCCTTGATTGGTCTCACGCACTCAAGTGATGCGATTTTGCAGGTCAGAGTTCACCAAGTTCGAACTTTCCAACGCAGCAATCTGCGAAACTTGAGGGACAACCTTGCGTTTCCGGTCTGACACATTCACGTGCGTATGAATGGAAGTCAATGGGGAGAAAAGTCCAGTGTGCCCACAGCTTTACTAGGCTTTCTAGAAACATTCTTGGAGGTTTGCTGAGGCAAGTTGGAGCTAAAATCTGCAGGACATTGGACCTTCAGGACCGAGTTTGAGAACCATTGCTCTAGAGAAAGGTCAATATGGCGAATAAAGCCCCGCCTTCTAGTACAGAAACCAATCATCGACCAATATAGACTGATGATTCTGCAGGGGAGAAATGTTCAGAAATTAAACTAAAGAATCAGTTGTTGTTTAATTTAATTGGTGATTCCAAAAATGAAATTTAAACGTAAGCTTGGCAAGCAATCTTGGAGAATTTGATGTTTCTCCATTCGAACAGAATGCCCGAGCATACTGCCTGAGAGGTGTTTCAAAGATGGCCACCAAGTGAAATGACTTGCCTTAAAGGGACTTTGGCATAATACACTGTGTGAGTTTTCATGCTAATCTTCCATTTAAATGAATTGGATATGTTCTCACTGCTGTGCACATTTCATGCAAAAATCTGTGCGTATGCAAGTTTAATGATTGTGACCCAATGTCTGAAGTTATTTACTCAACACCTGTAAGGATCTTTTTACAAGCATTCCTGTATTGCTTAGCCGAAATTGAAAAATGACCATCTCTCTTTGATAAATTGCGATTCAAGTTGGTAGGCAGACCACCATGACCTCAGAAAAACATTTGCATGATGGGCTGTTCTGCCCTTATAACACTGTTAAAGTGGCATTTCTGCCTAACTAGTCCCACCAAATAGATTTGTAACAGTATTGAGTGTCAAACAGGTTACGTGAACGCTCCCCTTGTACGTTTTTGGTCAGATAGTCCCCCCCCCCCTTAACTCACGCTATTGGCTGAGCTGTGTTGCCATGCCAGGCTGGCCGGGATGCTCAAACAAACAGAGCAATGTTTTGAAACAGTCACAGTGTTTACAGTTTTCAGGGCGGATCAAATGGCTTACTTGGTTCTCTTTGAATTTTAAGCTGAAGGAAGTATTTCACATTAAAAAAATTGCACACATCACTATTAACTAGATTATGATTTTCAACATACCACAGAAGAGTCGCTCACTCTCAGAAAGAGCAAGTAGCTAAAATTTTGTCGCACTGAACTTTGAAGTTAAACATGTCTCTAACATGCATAGCATCACAGTCCAGGAGGTTCAGCTGAGGGCTTTTTCGTCCTTTGTTGGATTTATGGCTTTAGTTGCTGCATCATTCGCTATTTTGTCCCAGTTTCTATCAGCGTGTAACAGTATAAGAGCATTTGGACTGACAGTGAGGAACGCATTCGGTGTAGACAGTTGAACGTCATCAAGACTTGATGCCTTTAGCCGGTTCGCTTGACTGCCGCACATCTGTCCACTCCTGCATGGTGTTCTGGAGAGCCTGCGTCTTCTCTTTGTCCACTTGCACGTAGTCCACTTTTTCATCTGAGGTCACTGAAGAGGTGGACGGCTGTAAGAAAGAAAATAAAGGGTATATATTTCGCAAATACATTTATTTGACTCACATTTTGAGACTTTTTTATTTTTATTTTTTGTAATTCTACGTTTTAGGGATATGACATATAGACCATTTCAACATGGCGATATCATTGGTGCTTCTTCAACAGGTCATGCTTGTCTTAAAACTTTTTCAGAACTGTAACAAGAGGCGATTCAGTCATAACTAATGTTAACATGGCTGTCATTATAAAAAGTATCAACATGTGGAACTTTCTGGATTCTCAGAAGTTTTGGAAATGAAAGGACCATTGTTATTGTTTACATCCCTCAAAATGGTCTATACAAATTTGCACCTAACTCAAAGATGAGTTTCACATAAACATATTAAAGGGAAAGTTCATCCAAACATGAATATTTACTCGCCCTTCAAGTTTGTTCTGACTTACACCTAAAGCCTGGTTTATACTTGACGTGTTCGCTAGTTCACTTGGGTGCGTGCAGCGTAAGTGACGTCATCACAGTGTTGCGCGGAGGTTCGCTTTGAGCGTGTGTGACATGATTTTAGCTGGTGGAGCGCACAACTTTTTTGTAACTTTGCTCGCTGCCCCACATTCGAAGATGAACGATTTGGAGCAGAGTCTGGCCGAACTGGGGGGAATTTCATGTGCAACATTTTTAGAAACCCATAACGACGTGTGAAGTTTTTGACGTTTCTTTTGAAGCTTTAAGGAAAAATAATGCTTTTTAAGTAAATATATATTTTTTTAATTGGATAAAAGATTTTGCATTAAGTACACAGTTAGCTTGGATATATAAAATGTAGTCTAAGTTACCCATTTGCCCAACAGTTCTAAAAGCAAAAACATTTTCACAAGTGTCCTCAAATTATCCACAATTTGTTTTATGTTTTATACATGTTTTATATAGAGTTAAATTCATTCATTTAGCAACTCCACTTGCTGACTGACTTCCTTAAGGCTAATTTATACTTCTGCGTCAAGTGATCGGCTTGACCCACGGCACCTGCCTTGTGCGCAGTCATGCATTTATACTTCTGCATGCTGTTTGTGTTGCTCTGCAATAACACTTCCGAAACGCTAGCTGGCAGTAGGTTTTTATGTTCCTTTGTGTCGTGTTTCTTCGCGGGTGTTTTGTTTTTTTTAAATGCTACTCTAATATACAAATATCTAAAACTCGCTCATTCAGAGGCAGGAACCGGTGGACGTGCAACAATATTAATTATAAGGTAAACAAAACAACAGTTTCCATCTAGAGCTACTTCACGGGACTCAACACTTGTAAACACTTGCTCTAACGAGTTTGCGTGGCTCTTGGTCCCACCCACGCTGGTCACAGCTACTAAGCCGACCAATCACAGAGCTTGCGCTACGTGTCGTATGCGGCATGTAATTTCATTTTTGAGAGATGTGCATCAGCCACGGCGAGGGCTACGCGACCGCTTGAAGACTGTTTTGGGCCATACGCGTGTGCTTGATGCAGAAGTTGTTGTTTGTGAAAGGCTTCTGAAAGGCTAGGTGGCAGTAGGTTATGTTATGTTCCTTTGTATCGAGTTTCTTCGCGGGTGTTTTTTTTTTTTTGAACGCTACTTTAATGTTCAAGTAGGTAAAACTTGCTCATTCACTGGCAAGCGTGCAACAACTTTAATCATAAGATAAACACAAAACATCTGGAGCTCCTTCACGGGACTCGACACTTGTACACACTCGCTCCATCGGGCTCTCAGCACAGTCCACGCTCAGCACAGTTACCAAGCCGACCAATCACAGAGCTTGCGCTACGCGTCGTTGCGACGTGCAGTTACATTTTTTGAGAGGAGCGAGTCAGCCTCTGTGAGGGCTATGCAACTGTGTGAAGGTTGTGCTGGACCATACGCATGTGCCTCAGGCAGAAGTATAAATTAGTCTTTGCTTCACATACCCTGAGTCGCCCCCCTGTTGTTATAAATAATAATACAATGGCAAGCATGTCAAGTATAAAAGACTACACAACTCTGCGGACCCAGACAAAAGTATAAATCAGCCTCAAATGGATTAACAAATTGTTCTGACCAATCAAATGCTTTATATTATCTGACAAGACACCCCCTTCAAGACCCTTCTCATTTGCTTTTCATTTGATGGGCTTGAGCTCAACCATTCTCACTGGTAGAGCTGTGATAAAAAGGAAATGCTATTAGCTGCTATGTTCCACCCTGTGTTTACGTTTCAGTTGAAAACTTGTCACATATCAAACAAAAATAGCACTTCATGGGACTAATAATAATTATAAAAAATGCAATTCAACTAAAATTGAAATGAAGTGATTTAAAATCTAATTATATACTGAATCAAATTTACTTTCAACGCTATCTCACAGCAACAAATTTTCGATTTAGTGACTAATTTGTATAAAATTGTACAATCTCATTCATACGATTTGCTCATCCCCCAATGATGGTTGGGTTTAGGGGTTGGGTTTGGTGCCATGCCTCCTTTTTAAAAATCTTAAATTTTCATACGACTGAACTCATACAAATTAGCCACTAAACTGACAAAAAATAAAGTTACATTTCCTCATGAGATCAGGCTGGAAATTCCAAGTTTTTGAAATTATATATCGCAAATGAGTTTATCTAACCACCTGAATTGCATTTCTATTTTTCATGATTGTAAGTTCATAGGCTGTATAAACTTGCAATACTGAGAAAATATTGCAGTGTCCACATGTGAAATTCTGTTGGATAATTCTGCGAAAAGGGGTGGAAAACAACAAGATGATTGATACAATATTGATACAACAAGCAAGAATTTCTTTCCAGAGATGTCACTTTTTTAATCTCTATTGGTCTCATGTATTCACACAAAGTGAATTCTTAGGTCAGAATTCACCAAGCTTGAACCTTAGGGTATATGCACAGCTAGTGTTTCTTCCCCTACCGATAAACCGGTTAATGTGATTATTTATTTTTTATTTTATTTATATGGTTCCTTTTGCAGCATCGATGTTGTAATGTAATAAAAATATAATCAGTGAAATAGACTTAAGTATTTATTTAGCTGTTCAAGCGTTAAACGAGATAAAAAGCTGCGCTGTCAGGATCAGCAGGCTAGCGCAGAAACTCCATCGAAAATATTGGGGTAAAATAAATTTTCATTTTTTAAAGACATGGCGGGGAAAATTTTGATTTACCGCAGTGCTTTTTTGTACATTCAGGGACCCACTTTATATTGTATACCAATCAGGCAGTGAAGATCATTGATCTTTAAAGAAAACAGACGTGCCGACATACAGTTCACCGGAAGCGTTTGACCCAGGTTACTGAAAAATTAAAAGTCTTTGTGCATACACTCTATTGAAATGCATAATGTAAAATATATGTTTTGGATCTGGCACCATTGTATGAATGGAAGTCTATGGGGTGAAAAAAAACAAGTTGTGAATAATTAATTCTTGTTTGTTCCGTGACAGAAACAAACCACTATAGCTATACTACAAGCTTCAAATATACTAAACATTGAGAAATTTTCTATATACCTTTTTTGTCTTGATGTTTTCAAACTGTCATTGAAGGATTGATAATGTGTGTTTGATGGAAAGACCTATTAACTGGTAAACATACCTTTCTGTGTGGACCAGGAGAACCAGGCTGAAAGTCCAGAGCCAGATAGTCCACATTACCACAATTCCTTGGTGCAGGACTGCTGGTACCACTCATCGCTGGGGAGGTAGAGACTGGGTTTTGCTACATTTAAAAAAATAAAATAAAACAGCTGCCTGAAACATTGCGCAAAATGTTATATGCACAGAAATCCCCTCTTGTAGTTATCTGGTTGGCCTCAAGGACTAAAGCTGATGTCATTTCCTTACCATTGCCACATAGTTCTCCTCACTGTCTGCAGAATCAGTGCTGGTGATGCTCTGGGTTGAGATAGGTCGACAGTGCTGTGATGAGATGGAGTTCATAGGCCTGTAAAAAAAAAAAAAAATTAGCAGTTTAACAACACATTTCATATGATGATTAGTATACAATCGTCAACATTTGAAGTGGATCAGTGGAGTTGTCCTAAAACTGTTCAAAAACACCTATTCTTGTGGACAATTTAAAAAGCTATTTTGATCCACTTAAGTTGTTGACTAGTGTAACTAGTCTCAGCCTCAGACTTCACGGCATTAATAGAAATGTTCTGCCCTGGTTTTGTTTAAAATAATTTTTATCATTGACGAACAGAAAAACAACAATAATTGTGTCTGAAATGTAAATCCCTCAATATTTAAAAGATAGTTCACCAAAAAAATGAAAATTTACTCCAAGGTTCCAACCTCTTTGAATTCCTTATTTCTGTCGAAAAAACGAAAGAAGATATCTTTTTGAAGAAAGCTGTAAACCTGTAATCATTGACTTCCATAGAAGGAGAAACAAATATAGAAGTCAATAGTTACATGATTCCAGGATTCATTATAGTGACGCTACTGCCCAACACTGGATATGGAGCTGTTAGGAGGACATGATGGAGGGAGGCCAGTAGGCAAATTTGGCCAGGATGCCAAGGTTACTTTTTTCTAAATATCGCATGTTGAACAGAAGAAAGAAACTCAAAGGTTTGGTACATGTAAAGGTTGAGTAAATTGACAGAATAAATACTTTTGGGAGAACTATCCCTTTAACTTTTTGACTGTTATATAAAATCTATATCAAATTTGCAAGCCTTATTGTCAGTGTTTTTCGGGAAATTCACACCCAATCAATTTTCACTAGCGATGAGCAGAATGTACAAAATCCCTGCCTGACGTTAGATGGAGTTTAATGGAAAAACATAAGCTTAAACACATTTTTAAACATGTTGCATCAATGAATAAAAAAAAAAAAAAAACTGAGGATTTTTTTTAAATAGGGTTTTACGCGTCAGCATGCCGGCTCACATTGGCGCCTGTTTAATCATGAGCCTGACTAAAGCCTGATCTCATTTAAATATATATTTTTGACAGGCTTTTTCCTCTGGCACGTGAACATTTTGTAAATTGGCAATTCTAGGGCAAACCACATGGTTCATTGGTTAAAGCGCAGTAAAGCATTGACACCAGCGACCTGCATTTCGAACCTACCTTGGCAAAGTGTTTTTATTTTTGTTGTTTGCTGATAGTACCCTCGCCACCGTAACATGATGATTCTTATGAAAAATGAATCTTCAGTATTTGTTGTAAGTCACTCAGCAAAATATGGTGATTTTATTATGGTTTTACTAGATTTTACTTCAATTTCGAGTATTAATCAGGGTTTCCATGCTGTTTGAAAGTACTTACATTTCAGACATATGGATTCAAGGCCCTGATAGCATTTAAAAACAAATAGAGGTCCTTAAAAGTGCTTGAATTCAAATTAAAATTAAATTTATGGTTTTATTTCAACAATTGTACTCAATTGGCAAAAACATTCTTAAATTAAAATCTAGTACATCTTTAAACATCACCAGTATTCATTCTAGGGCTGGAAAATCAGGGATTGAGATATACAGTTGAAGTTAGAATTATTAGCCCCCCTGTTTATTTTTTTCCCAATTTCTGTTTAACGGAGAGAAGATTTTTTTCAACACATTTCTAAACATAATAGTTTTAATAACTCATTTCTAATAACTGATTTATTTAATATTTGCCATGATGACAGTAAATAATATTTGACTAGATATTTTTCAAGACACTAGTATTCAGCTTAAAGTGACATTTAAAGGCTTAACTAGGTTAATTAGGTTTACTAGGCAGGTTAAGGTAATTAGGCAAGTATGACGACGTGTATAACGATGGTTTGTTCTGTAGACTATCGAAAAAAAATATAGCTTAAAGGGCTAATAATTTTGAGCATAAAATGTTTAAAAAAAAAATACAAACTGCTTTTATTCTAGCCAAAATAAAACAAGACTTTCACCAGAAGAAAAAATATTATCAGACATACTGTGAAAATTTCATCGACAGTGACCTTCTTGCTGTGAGGCAACAGTGCTAACCACTGAGCCACCCAACATCACCAGTATTAAATTTAACAAATTTGATTATAATTCTTTTTAAAACGGTCAATTACACTGATATTTTCATGTAAATTTTAAAATTAAAACTTTATTTTTGTTCTCAAAACAGTTAAAAAAACTGATTGTATTTTCTTTCAAGAAACACACTCCTTGGTCATTGACCTGAAGTTTTGGAGGTCACAGTGGCTTCATTAAATACAAATTTCAAAACTTTTATGCAAAAATTTTATTTGTAAAAATATCCTAGTCAATTTATCCTAAATACTAGAAATTTATCCTAATCAATGTTCTTACATGGAGTTACAAAAATGGAACAAGGAAGTCCCACTATTTTTTTATTTTTATTTCTGGGAGCATTCTGAAAGAAAATTTTTGGTAGACATTCTAGTTACTCCCTTAAAGGGCCACGAACCCCCCTTGTCTCAGCGGGGTGTTTTCACACCTCTAGTTTGAAAAAAGTCAGGAAAGTGGGTGAGTCCAACTCTGATTAGGTGGGAGTGTTGGGGGAGGGAAAGATGGGAGTTTCTGTTTGAGCATGCACTGAGGCAAAATAAACACACAAACACAGGGGAGAAAGACAGTGACTGTGTTTACATGGACATCAGTCATCAAATTATTTGCCAAATTATGAATTTTTCGACTTTAAATGCAGTTTGGCACTTTCACTTCATTCAGGAATATTTCATGCATGCCCCCAGTGACAAACGAGATATTGGATGTGAGGAACTGCTGGAAGTGTGTAGTTTTAATGGAATGTTTGATACCGCACAGCGAATGGGAGAAAAAAAAAAACCTTCGCATTTTTTGGTAACTTGCCATCTGAATAAACAAACAAAGAAAACCGATTACACGGACTTACCAAATCAATTGGAGGCGTGTCTTTTTTTAAAGGAGACGGGTGGCAAATACGAATTTCACCATTTGCAGATGCGAAAAGCTCTTGGGAGAAAAATGTTCCTTACAAACAGATTTCTGTCGCGTGTCGTGTGCACTGTAATCCACACATGAGTCCAGCTGAACTCTCATTGCAGGGACATGAAAACAAAACCTTCGTTGCAGCACATTTATAAACAAAACACTGACAACCCATGTCTCCAAATTCTTGTTCTTCCTTTTGTTTTGGCAACACAATGTGGCATCTTTCTGCCGTCTGAACACTGTAACGGGTAAAAACAGTCTTCGAAGCTATCATGCATATTAATGAAGTTGCACCGCATTCACAATAGAGCGCGGTGATTGGTTTGACCAAGCCTTTTTTATGAATTAATGCTGCACACTCAGAGACGTCTCGATGTACTCGCAGGTACAGACAGCCACTCTCCATGCTGGAATACACGCAAGTATCTAATCGTCATGACGCAGCTTCAGACGTTCGTTTCAAACCGGAAGAACGAATTTGCTCAAAATAACGCAAAAACAACCAATTTTCACTTTTTAGTGCAATATATGTGTCCTAATAGTGTTTATAGCAGCGCGGGAAACATATATGACTGTCAACAGCTCAACAGGTGTTACGTGACCCTTTAACAGATCACAAGGCAATTTTGTGTGACTATTCAATTTTCCCCTTTTTGAACACCACACACAGAGCGTGCGCGCGTTTCGCTTTGCACTGTTTTTGCATGGCAAATGTGACAGGATACACATTAATATCCACTGCTGTATGGATATTTGTTATGTTAATGTACAAAATAAACCTGATTTAACGTCCACAATCTGGGATTGAGCCGTCGTCTTTTATAATTGTAATGTACCGACACGCGGCTGTGGTGATATAGTAAAGCTGAAGTAAATCGATGTGATTCATTACAAACATTTTAAAAACGTGTTAAACTTGTAAAACTCACTCCTGATCACATTTGATGATAATTGATGATCCTAGCGAACTGAACAGATCTTTTATTCCTGGTTGCTTTGTGCATGTCCTGTCTTGTTAATATGATTATACGTTAATATGATTATATTGCGTATATGTTAATACGCAGCTGTCAATCAATTCGGTGGGCGGGGGGGACCACACTCCTACATCAAGTTGCGGTCAGCCTTAAAATGGGAGGGATTTGGATGGTATTTTAACGTTAGGAAATTAAAAAAAAAAAAAAAAGAGTTATTGTCTTCCCCAATATGACTGTGGACACACTATACCTACACACAGTTCATGTCCAAACAGCTTAAAAAAGGTGATTTTTATCATAGGTATCATTAAAGATCTTACGCCATTTTTTGTCTAAACGTAATAGAGTCTTGGAGGAGCAAATTGTATCAAGAGATCACCTCTCTTTCCATGATTTCACCCAATAGACTTTTACCTGAGGAAAATGTAAGAGTGATTTACAATGTAAGCTGGATGCTTTATCCTCTTAGGACAGAGAGGTGAAATAAAAAAACAACACAATTCACCAGCTTAATATAAATAGCTCGATTACAAATGATCCACCAATCATTTCTCAGTTTTGTTATAACTTTTATGCTAATCTCTACAAATCAAATTACTGCATTGATTTCGCTACCTCTTTTCTTGATTCTCTAAAAGATATTAATAAAATCAGTGAATCGGACCGAGAATGGTGTGATCAAAAAAGTCTTAGAAGAAGCAACTGATGCTATTAAGTGTAAGTAAAATGTTAAATACAGTAAGGACGTTCATAGCGCTACATATGCTGGGGTATGAATTACAAAGGTGCTTGATTTAAAATTATGGTACTTTAAAAAGTATTTAAATTTTTTTTTTCTAAATTGTGAGAGCAACTCACATTGGCCTTGTCCAAGACATGGTAATGGGACTCTTGAAGGGAAGTTCATCAATGATGCCATTGTTCCTCAAATCGAGAGGTGATGGTTTTGCTGCAAACAAAGTCAAACAATCGTTTATGTTTTATAAGAAACACATTTCAGCTTTTCGCCAATTGTTATTGAAGTTACAGAAGACAAACACGAGTAGTTTTGCCAGTGCTCACCTGTCCTGGGTTTCAGGTTGCGGTTGATTGGTGGTGGTGTGACATCACTGAGTCGCCCAGGTCGGAGACACAATGATGCTGTACTGCCCTTCCTGGCCGGCAATGTTGCTGAGAATCCTGGGAAATCAAAATGGTGAGGACCTGGGCTCATGGGAATATAGTTATTTTTGGGACTGTCAGCCAGGGCAGCACTGAGAGGGGAGGAGGACGAGCCGGGATTCATGGGTACATAGTTGTCGTCAGAGCCGGCACTATCAGAGCGGGTCAATGGGGCTTTAGTTCTCTGTAAAAGAAAGAAGAACAATCCAACTTACACAGTTTCCAGATCAGTGGTGGAAACCACTGTGACACACACCATTTGTTCCTGCGTACTTTGAATAGACTTGTTATTGTCAGTTTGTGACTCTGTGAGTTATGAGGTCATTATCAGGAAATGCTGCCATTTGTGTCTTTATGACTGACTAGAGCTATAATTAACAGGACACTGAACTTAATTACTGGTGATCTATACTTAAACACTACAGATGCGACTCTTTATATTTAAAGTTAATTGTAGAATAAAATATATTAAACAAAATCTTTGTATGTGCCGATTAACAATGTCTATAGATATGTAAAAAAAAAAAAAAAAAAAAAAAAAGCATAGCACATATATAATTAAATTTACTACACTGCACAATGCACTTTCTGTAAAACAAATGTGCTCTGTTACAATTATATTTGTAATGCTATTAGGTATTTTTCTTCTGACCTTTCAACATTCAACCTAAAAAAAATCCCCACTTGGGTTTATGGTGCTAAAATTGATTTCTTTCAAGTTCAGATGTTATCATTCAGCACGTCATGATTTTGCCAAATACGATGCGATCCTGGATTAACATCTGCACTCACCGGCCACTTTATTAGGTACACCTTACTAGTACCGGGTTGGACCCCCTTTTGCCTTCAGAACTGCCTTAACCCTTTGTGGCATAGATTTAACATGATAGCATCACGCAGTTGCTGCAGATTTGTTCGTTGCACATCCATGATGCGAATCTCACGTTCCACCACATCCCAAAGGTGCTCTATTGGATTGAGACCTGGTGACTGTGGAGGCCATTTGAGTACAGTAAACTGACATGGTCATCTGCTGCTGTAGCCCATCCGCCTCAAGGTTGGAAGTGTTGTGCGTTCAGAGATGGTTTTCTCTGACTCTAACCAGTCTGGCCATTCTCCTCTGGCATCAACAAGGCATTTGCGCCCACAGAACTGCCGCTCACTGAATATTTTCTTTTAAGGACTATTCTCTGTAAATACTCAGACCAGCCCGCCTAGCACCAACAACCATTCCACGTTCATTCGTTCATTCGTATTCTTTTCAGCTTAGTCCCTTTATTAATCTGGGGTCGCCACAGCGGAATGAACCGCCAACTTATCCAGCATATGTTTTACGCAGCGGATGCACTTCCAACCACAACTCATCTCTGGGAAACATCCACACTCATTCACACACTACGGTCAATTTTAGCATACCCAATTCACCTGTACCACATGTCTTTCGACTGTGGGGGAAACCAGAGCACCCAGAGGAAACCCACGCAAACACGGGGAGAACATGCAAACTCCACACAGAAACGCCAACTGACCCAGCCGAGGCTCGAACCAGCAACCTTCTTGCTGTGAGGCGAACGTGCTACCCACTGTACCACCGCATCGCCCATTCCACAATCAAAGTCACTTAAATCACCTTTCTTTCCCATTCTGATGCTCGGTTTAAACTGCAGCAGATAGTCTTGACCATGTCTACATGCCTAAATGCATTGAGTTGCTCTCATGTGATTGGCTAATTAGAAATTTGTGTTAGAGCAGTTGGACAGGTGTACCTAATAAAGTGGCCGCTGACTATGTTGTCCTGGAACATCATTTTTGTTGGAAATTGTAGAGCGTCTGTTCTTCGCGTCTCATGGCTTCAAACGCCACCACGCATTCATTGTGTGTCAGCATTGTGAGGTAAAAGTCATTTAATAAATAAAGAAAAGATTCACGCAGCTTCTCCTACCGCAGTAAATTCAGTTTTTACTATTGATATTTGGCGCCAGTTTACCAGGAAGTGAAAATTTTGTTCTCTTTGATTCATTGGATGGAAACGCTGCTTTATATGCATATCTTTTATGCGATAATCTAGTTTTGCACTTAAGTTTAATTCAGATTTTTGGATGGAAACATAGCTATTGCCTACATTTCAGTCACACAAAAAACAAAGTCATATATGAGTATGGCTTGTCCTTTTTTAATGAAAAATTCGCTTAAATTCACTGACCTTCGACAGGGACATGTACTGTAACTTGATTAATGGGATTATTAATTGATCTAAAAACTATTTTTTAGTACTTTCTTACATTCTAAATGTCATAGCCTCTACCACTTGATCAATAAAAAAGGCAGACCCACAAGTGCAGTTTTACATCTAATAAAAACTCAATTTTAGTGACCGCTGACTGTATGTTGTCCTTGAACATCATTTTTGTTGTAAAATGTAATTCTCTAACCCTAAACCCAACCATAAGTGTAAACTACTCCCAAAATCAGAGGAGAATAATAGTTGGATAACATAAACAGTTAACATATACCTTAATTCTAATTGGCTGATTGGAATGTTGTTCAGGTTTGGCGCTACAATTCAACTGACACCATTTTCTTCTAATTAACCCTAAAAGTGTGTTTACACAACAAAGATCAACTAAAAACAGAAAAGTCTTAACATTTTTTGAAGTTTTGTGTTAGTTCACATGTACATTATCTATTAAAACAACTAAAAGGGCTGTATTATTCATACAACGCGATTTGTCCATACACAGTCCTGTATTTTGTTTTTCAAGTCCTTGCTCATGCATATATGCTGATTTTAATACAGTGTTTTCAATAGCTAGCATTTATAAACCTTGAAAATGTGTGATGCAATTGTTATAGAAAGCTGCTTTACCAGGTAAGAACTGAATCCATCGTTTACAGACTCCACAGACTGACCAGAATTGTTGAAATAGACTGGCCTCTGGTGACTGCTTGTTTCAAACGAGGATCCTGAAACAGAGGAGAAGGTATGAAGAAAATGTAGAAACAAATCCACCAAGTAATCAGCCTGAGGTACAAAGTAATCTAAGAAAAGACAACAGATATCAGACCCCTCTTCTGTTGCTTCATAAATTCTGCTTTATTTGAGAACATGGCCACCAAGTGCAGGTGTGGGAATCAGTCAAGGATGGTCAAAAGGTCACTTCCTGTTCCTGTAGACACACTAGTCTGGCCTTGCTGAGCACAAACCACTAGGAAATCACTGAATTGTGTCTGCTGTTTTTTTTTTTTTTTCCCTCCTCTTGCTGCTTATCAGGCCGGAACAAGCCATTCTGGGTCTGCCTGCATGGCTTGAATTTCATTAGCCTCGTAGCAGAACAGAGTAAACCTTGACCAGATTGCCTCTCGGTTTCAAATCAGATGTGTACATTCAGAAAAAAATGAGAATGAAAGTGAGCGGAGGAGTAGTGATTTACTAACAACAATGATGATTTACAGCTTTTGTGGAACGGGAGAAGAGTGACAAACGTCTGAGAGAACAAAACAACACCAGTAAAGGAGAATTAAAGATGAAGTGACAAGATGAGAGAGACAAGAGAATATGGGCGGAAATGAGAACAAGAGGAAAGACAGGGATGAGAGTAAACCGAAAGACACAAATTAAAGAGATGGAGTAAATAAATAAAGATATGAGGAGAAAGAATGAGAAGATATGAAAAGGTAACATGAGACAAGATGAAAAGAGGTGATGAAAAAAATAGAGGAAATGTGAGACCGGTGTGAGAAATAACACAATCTGCAAAAAAAGGACAAATGAAACCAACAGAGACGAGATTGAACCAAATGCGAGAGGAGAGATGACAAGATTAGAAATGAAACCAAAATAAAAAAGGAGATATGAGAGGAAACTAAATGAGACCAGGTGAGCTTGAGACAAAATGGGAAAAGACAAGAACAGTCATGATTAAAAGAAACTGATTAAATGAGAGGAGAGACTAGATTAAAAATGTGGAGAATTAGAGATGAGAGGAGACATAAAAATGGGAAAAAAGTAAAGGAACTGAGAATAAACGAGACTTTAAATGAAAAACAACACAAGAAGAGTGATGACAAGAGGAAAAAATAAAAAAAGATGAAAGACCAGAGCCCTGTTTCAGAAAGAAGGTTAAGTGAAAACTCAGAGTATGTTAACCCTGAAATGAGAGAAACTGTTTTCCATTAGTTATGCACCTATGCGGGTCCAATACGCTTACATATTGCTTAATACACACAGGATGTACAGCAATACACAAATATATTTACATAGGAAAATAATTAAAGGATTAAAATGATTATTTTCTACATAAATATAAAAACCACTACCTCGATGCATTCTTCATGTCGGGGGGCTTTTCAGTTTATTCATGACAATTAGCATTTGTATAATGTTATTATTGTTATTAGTATTATTTAATACATGCATACAGTAGTTATATTTGTTTTAATAAAAACAAGTTTCGATTTGTCCATCTCTCGGGTTTCGGCATCACCATATGGCATACCTGCCAACACTCCCATTTTCCCGTGAGTCTCCTGTATTTCAGACCCATCTCCCATTTTGTTCTGTCTCCCGGAAAACTCTCGGAATTCCGCACTTTTGGTACAGTCCCCAGATCGCTGAGCGACCTTGGTAGTACACCACCAACAAATTCCCAAACCCTAACCCCCCTCTCTTCAGTTAGCGAATTCCCAACCAACCTCACCCCCATACTCCATGAAAGTAAAGGAGTAATGTAAAGAGTACATTACTCCATTAACACGGGGCGTCAGCGTCAACGCTTCCCATTCTTTTTGGATGGGTGACGTCAGGCGTTGTCAAACTGCATTGTGGATCTGTCGGCACCACTTCAGTGGCGTTGCTTACTGCAGAAGTTGGAACTTTCTCAACTGTTCAAGTGCCGACGGAAGTGTCAGCCAATCAGATCGCTGTATGCAAATAACACCAGCTCAGACAGTAGCCGATTGCTGACTAATTTCATTGGCTGACGCTGCTTTGACGATTGCGTCAGCCCCAACTTCAGACACGCCCTCTGTCAAGCGTTGACGCTGAAGTCCTGTGTGAATCGGACTTAAGAGTAAAGTATAGAGAAAGTAAAGAGGCCGAATGGAGGAGGCTCGTTCTGTATCCTTGCTGCAGATGGTCTGTTTAACTGTTTTCTCGCTAGTGAAGCGTTCAGTTTTTCTACTTACACCAGTCCGCCATGTAAATAGCGCCATGGTGCAACGCAACTGACTCTTAAAGGGAATGGGAGATGAGACTCTGATTGGTTAAATGAACGTTATGCTTAAAACACACCCATAACTCATTAAGAGAATAACCACAACCCTGTTAGATCATGTGCAGAGCATACTTTTCCGTCCTTAAAAATGCAACAGTGCATTGGGACACGCCCTTAATGCTTTTGTGTCATGCGCTTTAGACTTTAGAGAAAAGGTGTGAATGAAACAAGAAGACATAAAATTAAAACGGAAGACAAAATGAGAGACAATATGAGAAAAAAAAGAGAGAAGACAAAGAAAAGGAGAGAAGAATTGACAATATTTAAACACAAGATGGGATGAAAAATTAGACAAAATGAGAGGAAAAAATAGGAAAGATGAGCAGACAAAACGAGAAGGAAACAAATAAAACAAATAAGATCCAAGGAGAGAAAAAGACCACATAAAAGAAAGGAGAGACAAGAGGAGCAGAAAGGAAAACAAGGCAAAAGGAGAAAACCAAAGACGAGAGGAGACAATGATGAGAGAAAAAGATGAGGCTCAAACTGACAAAATGAGACATAAATGAGAGAAGAACAAACAAGATGAGAGGAGGAAAATCCAGCAATAAGGGGAGAGACTAAACAGGAATTGAGAGAAAAAAATGAGAATAAGAGAAGATTACATCAGAAAAGATGAAAGGAGAAACATAAAAAAATGAGAAAACATGAATGAGACAAGAACATACAAGATTAAAACAAGATGAGAGGGGGGGGAAATTGAGCAATTTGGGAAGAGGCAAAAGAGAAATTAAGAGAAAAATTGAGAATAAAACAAGATTAAAACCGAAAAGATGAATGGAGAAATGGGAAAAAATATGCAATACACTACCTGACAAAAGACTTGTCACCTGTCCCAAGTTTTAGGAACAACCAATAATTTCTAGTTGATCATTTGGTATCATAAGGGGCTTCATCTCACCCCAGACATGCTCAATAATATTCATGTCTGGTGACTGGGCTGGCCAATCCGGAGCAATCGTGGAGGCTGAAGTATGAGAAGGAGCACCATCCCCTACTGAAGAATTTGCCTACGTCTGTGGTTTGCAATGTAATGGCCAGCATAAATGTCTTGATTTCTCAGGCTGTTGATGTTGCCATCCACTCTACAGATCTCTAACACGTATGTTACCCCAAACCATGATTTTTCCTTCACCAAACTTGACTGATTTCTGTGAGAATCTTGGCTCCATGCGGGTTCCAATAGGTATTCTGCAGTATTTGTGATAATTGGGATGCAGTTCACTTTTCCAAATGATCAACTAGAAGTCAAGTTATTATTTGTTGCTCTTACAACTGGGATTGACGACAAGACTTTTGTCAGGTAGTGTATATGCAAATGTAAGACAAAGAAAGGAAACAATAGAAAAAAATCCAACAAAATGAGAGAGACAAAAGACAAAAAGCCAATAGATGAGACAAGAAGAGATGAGATGAGGCCAGATAAGGATAAAACAAACTAAATGAGAGGAAAAGAAAGATGAAAGAAACCAAGACAGGACACAAAATTCTGAGGTTCAAACAAAGACGAAACGAGGAGACAGGAGGATGTGATGTGAATGAGACTAAAAGAGAAACAACGAGAACAAGATGAGACAAGACAAAAAGAGGGAAGATAACAGATTAACAGACTAAATGAGCGAATGCCATAGAAATGCATCAACAGTGCAGTACCTCTATGAAGTTTGATGTTCTCCACCGCAGGCAGGGTGTTCCTCCTGGGGATGACGGACGCTGTGGACACCTCTCCGTTCTGAGCCCCTGTGGACAGCGGGCCGCCCCACCGTGACTCTGAGCCCTGGCTGGGTTTTGGAGGTCTTGGAGGAGGCGCGCTTGTGGAGTCAGCACTGGACGGCATCAGGGCGTTGTGGTTCTTGTCAAACGTACGGGGGATCTGGTAAACCGGTAAATCATAGTTATCGAGAGCCCGCTGCTCATTGGTTTGGGGCGCCGCTAGAGTGTTATTGGGGGTCTTAAATGTGTACACGTCTTCCGAATCGAGCTCGGATGCCCCTTCAGAGCTGTAGTTCCTGGGAAGAACGTAGCATGCTTCCTGTGAGTCGGTCCTCGAGGGGGGCTGCTGATGCTTGCCGGGTTTGGGGAGGCTGTAGAAACCGTGAAGCTGGGCACCCATGCCATTCAAACAGTGGGAGAAACCATGAGTGAGTCTCTGAACTGCCGAGTCACTTCCCACCAGAAGACTGCTGCGTGAGGCCTGCGAGAAACTGGCACTCCTTTGAAAACAAAATTCCATCGGATTGTTAATTTATGATCAATCATATAGACATTACTGCTATCATAACTCAAGAGATTGATCTAATCCAGAGATGTCCAAACTAGGGCCTGCGGTAACCTTTGATTTGGCCCGCCATGCCATCTGAGAATGGTTTAGAGATTGTCATTTCAAATTTGATGTAACCTTATATTTCTTTGTTTTATTGCTATACAACATTTATTTATAAGCTACAAAAAAGCTATCTGAAATGAAATGTTTCAATTTAAATGGTGTAAATTAATCAGATTTAGTTTAAATTGTACATACGACGAATAGAGAGACTTTTGTGAGCGAACCAAGGCAAATTCTGCTTGACTAGTCTATTCAGCATGAACCTCCATTGTTATAAATGTGATTGTTAATGTTTTTATAGCAAAAAGTTATAATTAAAAAGTTATACAGCATTAGTTAATATGATTCAAACTAATGTTTTCTAAAATAAATTTTAATATTATGAAATTAATTAGGAAATTACCCATGGCGACTTTAATGTAAAATAGTTTGCTATATTTATCTTTAACCCACGGCTATCGATGATATTTGGTTTTTGGCCCTTCATACGAAAAAGTTTGGGCACCACTAATCTAATCTATAATAGAATATACTATAACTATTAGCAGCCCAGGTTATACATATAATAACAAACAATCATTCAAATGTTGACTAGGCAATCTATGTTTAAGATCTTGAGGTTAAATCGTTAAATATTGCCCTCATCAATGTATGTTTATTCATACCAGGAGGTAGTTTAATGCTTGAGTCTAAGTGGCTGATGAACATTATAAGGTGTGCAATTATTTTCATATAAACACTCTATCTATCTATCTATCTATCTATCTATCTATCTATCTATCTATCTATCTATCTATCTATCTATCTATCTATCTATCTATCTATCTATCTATCTATCTATCTATCTATCTATCTATCTATCTATCTATCTATCTATCTATCAGAGATGCCACAATTCTCAATACAATATTGAACCGTTCGGTACGACATCCACGGTTCAATACGCGCTTGTGAATTGCGTTTTTTCCGGTTTTACGTTTAAATAATTTATGTGCGTTTTATTACTCTCCGAATAGACTGTTTGTGTGTGCCTGCAAGTCTACGGGCTGAGATGAGGAAAGTCCTCCCCGCGAGTAAATATTCAATCACTATGCTCTAAAGTTAGGGGGTGCTCCACCATCATTCCACACTTTAACATGGCGAGCGGCAGTGAAGTGATGGAGCAATTGGAAGCGCCGGTGTCTTTCAAATCCGCGGTGGTGGGACATTTCGGTTACACGTATAGACTAATCGAACGGAAACACTTCCAACATGACTGCACATCTGCGGCGCCATCACCCAGCAATATCACTGTCTGAAGGCAGAATAGCAGAGAAGGTAATGAAGACCTCCATAAAACAACAATCCCTCACTGAATCCTTCCAGCAAACATACCCAACTGGTTCCGAAAGACACATAAAAATAACAAAGGCAGTGTTAAGTTTAATTAAGATGGTTTATTTATATTTACTGAAGTACAAAAATGTTTATTTGAAATGGTCAATTTATGTTCATTAACTTCACATGCATGTTTATTTTTAAAATGTAGGAATTTATGTGTTGCCCAGTTTGTACATGGGCTACCAGCAGCTGTGAGATTTCAGTGTTAATTTTTTTATTATACAATACACTAGGAACTAGTGTACCTTTCTTGGCTTTGAAGTAAAATAAAGGAGTATTGCAATAAATCGTTTTCTTACTGTTCCTATTGCCTAAGCATAGAATAACAATAAAAAAAAAAAAACACTTATGTGTTAAGCCATCAGAACCGAACCGAACCGAACCAAAAACCGTGTTAAAAAACCGAGGTATGTATTGAACCGTAAGCTAACTGTATTGTTGCATCCCTACTATCTATCTATCTGTCTATCTGTCTATCTATCTATCTATCTATCTATCTATCTATCTATCTATCTATCTATCTATCTATCTATCTATCTATCTATCTGTCTGTCTGTCTGTCTGTCTGTCTGTCTGTCTGTCTGTCTGTCTGTCTGTCTGTCTGTCTGTCTGTCTGTCTATCTATCTAGCTGTCTGTCTATCTAGCTGTCTGTCTGTCTGTCTGTCTGTCTGTCTGTCTGTCTGTCTGTCTGTCTGTCTGTCTATCTATCACATTCATTTCACATTTTAGGTGCTTTATTGGCATGACAAATAACTGTACATTCGTATTGCCAAAGCAGTGCAGTGTCGCTGCGTACAAACAAGACAGTGCAAAAAGGGCAGTAGTGCAAACAAATATGAATATGAAATATAATATAGAGAAAACACAGATAGAAATAAAATAAAATAAGAAAATAGAAAAATAGGTTAATAAAAATAAAAATAGATTAACAAAAAAAATTAAATAAAATAAAAAAATGTATTAATAAAAATAAAAAATATATTAATGGTAATATATTAAACAGAATAAAGGTAATGGCAGTAGTAAGTCCACAAGTAAAGAGTTCCAGTTGTTGTGTGTTGGAGACAGTGGAGCGGGTCATTGTTGGTTCCTCAGGTGGTGGCAGGAGTGCACAAACTGAGCTGCTAACACACAGCAGCACACACACTCCCCCAGTAAGATGGGCAGTTTCTCACTGTTCGACAGGGACTCAAAGTTGTTGTGTATGTGTGTGAGTTTCGGGTAGAACTTCTCCCGGATCTCGGAGTATTTCGTGCACTCAGTGAGGAAGTGCAACTCCGTCTCATTCAGCTGCTGAGGGCAGTGTGGGCACAGCCGCTCCTCCACCGGCAGCCATGTTTGTCTGTGCCGTCCCGTCTCTATGGCCAGCTGGTGTCCGCTGAGTCTGTTTCTAGTCAGGGTGTTCATCAGACCTTTATCTGTCATTGTGTGATAGTCTGCCAGAGTATATTGCCTCTTCAGGGCCAGATAACACTGCATTTTGCTTTGCAGTTGTGTTTGAGTTTCCCAGTGATGTGTATAGCTGTTCTTGATCTGATTTGTGATCTGATTCAGTGGATCGATCTATCTATCTATCTATTGATCTATCTAATATACTGTACAGTTAGGTCTATAAATATTTGGACATCGACACAATTCTAACATTTTTGTCTCTCTACACCAACACAATAGATTTGAAATGAAACAAACAGGATGTGCTTTAACTGCAGACTGTCAATTAGTTAATTTGAGGGTATTTACGTCCAAATCAGGTGAACGGTGTAGGAATTACAACAGTTTGCATATGTGCCTCCCACTTGTTAAGGGTCCAAAAGTAATTGGACAATTGGCTTCTAAGTTGTTCCATGGCCAGATGTGTGTTATTGCTTCATTATCCCAATTACAACGAGCAGATAAAAGGTCCAGAGTTCACTTCAAGTGTGCTATTTGCATTTGGAATCTGTTACTGTCAACTCTCAAGATGAGATTCAAAAAGCTGTCACTATCAGTCAAGCAAGCCATCATTAGGCTGAAAATTGGCCAAAAGCACTGTTTGGGACATTCTTAAAACGAAAGAACGCACCAGCGAACTTAGCAACACTCAGAAGACGATGAAAACAATTGTGGTGGATGACCAAACAAGTATTTCTCTAGTGAAGAAAACACCCTTCACAACAGATGGCCAGATCAAGAACACTCTCTGAGAGGTAGGTGTATGTGTGTCAAAGTCAACAATCAAGAGAAGACTACACCAAAGTGAATACAGAGGGTTCACAACAAGATGTAAACCATTGGTCTCAAAAACAGCAAGGCCAGATTAGAGTTCTAAAAAAAGCCTTCACTGTTCTGAAACAACATCCTATGGACAGATGAGATGGGAAGAGAAGAGAATGGAAAAGGAAAGGAACTGCTCATAATTCTGCATAATAAGCAGTGAAGCATGGTGGTAGTAGTGACATGGCGTGGGCATGTATGGCTGTCAATGGAACTGGTTCTCTTGTATTTATTGATGATGTGACTGCTGACAAAAGCAGCAGGATGAATTCTGAAGTGTTTCAGGCAATATCTTCTGCTCATATTAAGCCAAATGCTTCAGAACTCATTGGATGGCACTTCACGGTGCAGCTGGAGAATGATCCAAAATATACTGCAAAAGCAACCAAAGAGTTTTTGAAGAAAAAGAAATGGAATGTTATGCAATGGCCAAGTCAATCGCCTGACCTGAATCCAATTGAGCATGCATTTCACTTACTGAAGACAAAACTGATGGGGAAAATGCCCCAAGAACAAACAGGAACTGAAGACAGTTGCTGTAGAGGCCTGGCAGAGCACCACCAGAAATGAAACCTAGTGTCTGCTGATGTCTATGCATTCCAGATTTCAGGCTGTAATTAACTGCAAAGGATTTGCAACCAAGTATTAAAAATGAAAGTTTGATTTATGATTATTATTCTGTCCAATTACTTTTGGCCCCTTAACAACAGGGAGGCACATATGCAAACTGTTGTAATTCCTACACCGTTCACCTGATATGGACGTAAATACCCTCAAATTAAAGCTGACAGTCTGCAGTTAAAGCACATCTTGTTCGTTAATTTCAAATCTATTGTGTTGGTGTATAGAGCCAAAAATGTTAGAATTGTGTCAATGTCCATATATGTATGGACCTAGCTGTATATAACTTTGATGACGTTTTTTGTTTAGCCTAAGATATCATCTTGATATTAAAAATGTATATTTTTTGACATTTAATCTTATGTAATGTAATGTTATAAACATAATAATGTATTCAACTCAATACAATTAAAATGAATCTGAAAGTACTGTCATTCAGAAAAAATATGCCTTTTCAACTTTTGGGGAATAAAATGATGTACAGTTGAAGTCAGAATTATTAGCCCCCTTTGATTTTTTTCCCCTTTTTTTAAATATTTCCCAAATGATGTTTAAGAGAGCAAGGAAATTTTTTCTTCTGGAGAAAGTCTTATTTGTTTTATTTAAGCTAGAGAAAAAGCAGTTTTTAATTTTTTGTAAACCATTTTGAGGACAAAATTATTAGCCCCTTTAAGCTAATTTTTTTTCCGACTGTCTACAGAGCAAACCATCGTTATACAATAACTTGCCTAATTACCCTAACCTGCCTAGTTAACCTAATTAACCTAGTTAAGGCTTTAAATGTCACTTTAAGCTGTACAGAAGTGTCTTGAAAAATATCTAGTAAAATATTATTTACTGTCATCATGGCAAAGATAATATAAATCAGTTGTTAGAAATGAGTTATTAAAACTATTATGTTTAGAAATGTGTTGAAAAAAATCTCTCTGTTAAACAGAAATTGGGGAAAAAAATAAACAGAGGGCTAATAATTCCCGGGGGCTAATAATTCTGACTTCAACTGTATATGTTTCTGGCAATGTGTGAAATCTGGCATTCTATAGAAGGCCTAGGAAATGTATAAAATGCCTGAAATCGAATGTCAGAGTATGAAATGATTGCTACTTTATACATTGCCTAGGCATTCTATAGAATGCAGAGTTGCCGTGCCGCAAAGTATGTAACTGGCCTACCCCCACCATTTTTCCCACCACTTATGTTGGCGGTGGCACTTGGGTCGTTGTTTGATGATGGCGATCAAAGCACGTAAGTGCTGAACGTTATTGTAAGACAGCGTATTGCAAGTATGAGGTTCCACTACCACATCACAGACAATATTGTAACAAATACTTCAATCTCAGTTCAGCTGTCATTGGTTTTCCGGTAAGAACATCATATGTTTATTTCATATTCCTTCCACTTTAAAATACCTAATGATTAATAAAGGCTTTTGTTGTGCTCCTCTAACACTTTACTTAAATGATACTTGTCATTTTATATAAAGCCTAGGAATTGTATGGAATGTCTAGGAAAAGTATGCAAAATCTTTACAAAAAACTGATATTTCATACTTTGCCTAAAACCATCAGGCATTCTGTACATTTTCTAGGCATTCTCTACAATACCAGGCTTTCACACATTGCCGGTAACAAATACAGTAAGGCAGATCATATACTGTATCAACTAAAAAAACTAAAGAACCCATCTAAATATTAATCAGATCGAAAACATATGAGTTGGCTCAGTTGGTTTTGAGGAAAATATGGCCTTTGGTGGTAAAAATGACATCTAAAATCTGTACAGTTTTTTTGCATTTTGGGTCTGTTATTTAATAAAAAGACAATTGTTCAGTTAAAACATTTTGTATTTGATCAGCAAACTTCTCGTTAATGAGTGAATAAAAAAAAAGTTTTGTAATTTAGCATGTTTCACCGTAGTACTACTGCATGTAACCCTTTTTATTAATAAAAAAATCGTTAAAAATTAAAATTATACACGAACCATTATGATGCCACATGTATATATGTGTGTATATCAGTGCTGGAAATAAGGGCGCTGTAAATAAACGGCGTTACTAACATGGATATTTTTTTCAGTAACGAGTGATCAATTGAATTAATGTTTTCCCTGTTACAACGCCGTTACTGACAATAAAATATACACTACTATAATTAAAAACACTGAAGCAGTTTTCATACGAGCAATGTCTCTCTCAGCCATAAGACCTCTCTATCTCTGGGGTGTGCGAGTGTCTCTTTGGGGCAGGGCCGGGACACACAACCAACCAGCAATCATGATTGGTGTGTCTGCGAACGTGGTGTAACTGAGAATGTGATGATTGGCTTAGATAGAGTACATTTCCATCGTTTGCCAATCGGAGGCAGAGTAGTGTGGATGTTCACACACAAGCACGTGCACAGTCAGTCGCACACACCAACAACCAGGAGACAGAGCGATGGCAAATCCAACAAGTTCAAAGGTAGCGTTTGCAAACTGGAAATAGCACTACTTTTCCCTCGTTGAGGTGAAAGGCACCACAACAAGGGAAAATGAGTGTATCGTGCAACTTATGCCCAGGAAAAAAAGAGTCTCTCTACGTCAGCGACAAGTAATTTAGAAATTAGCCACGTTATCAAAGCAACTAAAACTTGATTTTTCTCCACCGCAAACATTTATTACACTGTAAAAAAATTCAGGGTTCCACACAATTCATTCATGTTGTTCCAACACAAATTGATTAAGTTGACAATTTTTAACAAATTTATGTGGAATGAACATAAAAGTAATTAAGTTGTCACAATGAAATCTCAAGAATTGTGTTGTTTCAGCTCATTTTAAATAAGTAGTTTAAACGAGCAAAAAAATATACATTTTGAGTGTACTCAGAGAGAATTAAACAAAATAATATCTAATATCTATAAGTTCTAAACCATCTATTGTGTTTTATTGTGCAACTATAGTAATGATAATATTTATAATGATATGTTGAATTTGATGGTTGTCTCTCACATTGTCCCACAGCAACGTTAAAATAGTGTAGATTAGCGTACAATGTTTTATATTTATTTTATAGTCATCTGACATTGAATTTTTTTTTTAAAGTAACGCAATGGTTACTTTACCTGGTAATTAGTTACGTTTATAATTATGTAAGTCACCTACTAAAGTTACTATTTGTGAAAAGAAACTAGTAACTATAACTAATCACTCTTTTAAAGGAACATGCCCAACACTGGTGTATACAGGATATGAAATCCTATGCATCCTAAGCAGGGCTTGACATTAACACCTGCCAGCCCGCCAAATGCGGGTAGATTTCCGCTGTGGCGGGTTAGACGGGAACCCCCACTAGCCACTTTGACTGGTTGAAAATACTGCCTCGTCCCTAAAGATTAGAATTTTAGTTTAGGATTGTTTGTCAATATGCTCGCAAATGTGATCTTAGAACCTAGAAGCAACACGATTGATAACTTCTCGCGTGAGCAAAAGAAAGCAGGTGAATACCGAATGAAAGGATGATCAGGCGCACGGTGAGACAGGCGATCCTCGCTCACTGACGTTGTGAATAGTGCTTAAAAGCTCCCGTTTCCTTGCACAAAACAACCATGCCTGGAAACGCAAGTGGTGCGATTGTTTCTCTTTAAAATAGATTGGAAAAAAGCAGTGCTCATGCACCCACAGTTCTGCTGTTTTCAAGAGCTTCAGATTTTTTGTAAGCAGCAAAGGTCACTGCTTTCGCTTTTACCATTCTTTGAACAGATTATTAATGGGCCTAACGTTAACAGTGTGCACATGATCATCCTCTCACTATCGCACACAAAATGTTTTTCATCTGCTTTCTTTTGTTTGTGGTTATTTTTGTTAATATGGTTTAATTATCATCCTTTACAATAACATTGTTTTAATATGTTTTAATGAACTCTTCATTTATCTATAGTTACCTAATGATCTGGGATCTTTAGCCTTGACAAACTACTGTGTATAGTCTTAGATAAATAAGAATAATTCTTTTAAAATGTCAATTGTTTTTAAGAATATTTTTATTGAATAAGAGTGTATGTATACAGCTATATTTAGCTTGTCATGTGAAATAAAATAAAATAAAGTTAAGCTGGCATGTGGACATAACACATAATTTAAATCAAGTAATTTTAGCATGCCAAAGTCAAATTTATGCATATAAAATATATTTTCCCAACAACAAAATTGTGGCTAGTGAAAATGGCGAGTGGCTAGTAATGTTGAAAAACTACTAGCCACAGTGGCTGGTGATCAAAAAAGTTAATGTCAAACCCTGATCCTATGTAATATTACTTGTAAATATTACTAAATAACAATGCAATTGTTAGCAAATGCATATGCACCTCTTCAGAGTCAAACCGTAATACATTATGAGAGTTAAAGTTATGATCTATGTGCAGAGATGTATAGTAACGAAGTAGAACTACTTCACTACTGTACTTAAGTACTAAAATGCTGTATCTGTACTCTACTGGATTATTGTTTTTTTCTCCTACTTCTACTTTTACTTCAGTACATATTTTGGATGAGCTTAATACTTTTACTCCAGTAGATTTTTTTATGTGTTGCATAGTTACTCGTTACAATTATAAAAATGTTACGAATCAATCATTCATTGATCAGACGATCAAAGAAGACAGTGCTGCCTGCCTGCATTGAGAGCACTTCAGTTTGTTTTAGACATGGAAAACCCAGAAATTCCACCTTCAACTCCTATCTTTTAACTGTTTGTGGCGATGAGGAAAAAGACCACCCGTGACCCTATTCAGAGCCAATGTTTGCATTTGTCGGAGTGAAAGAATGAAGTGCATACTCTACAGTCGGATTTGAAGAAACATGTCAAGTTAAAGATAATATAATACACAAAACAGCAGTTTGAGCTATCCATAAGAGCTAGATAAGTTAACTACCGTTAGCTACCCGCGGTTCATATCATGCTACATTGTTCACATAACGTTAACTGTCTATCTAACTGTCTAGTAGCTGTCACGCTGAATGGTGTTTTTGACCCATCACATATATATATATATATATATATATATATATATATATATATATATATATATATATATATATATATATATATATATATATATATATATATATATATATATATATTTATTTATTTATTTATTTATTTATTTATATTATAAATCGTAAACCATGGTTCTTTTTGTTCTGCTTAATCCTGTGCCCCCCCAAAAATACTTAAAATAAACAAAACAATATGTCTTTTCACTGCTTTTTAAAAATTAACTACATAACGCAATACTTGTACTTTTACTTTCAGTACTTGAGTAGTAAATTTTTAAATAAACTACTTGCAATACTTAAGTACAAAAACTGTTGAATACTTTAGTACTTCCACTTAAGTATTGTGCTTAAAGAGCACTTCAACTTCTACTCAAGTCACTTTTTTGATAGAGCACTTGTACTTTTACTTAAGTCTGGGTCTCTAGTACTTTATACATCTCTGTCTATGTGCAATAAAATAAATACTGTAAGTAAATCATGTTTTCTTTCTATACTGTAAAAATGCTGGGTTCCACACAATCGATTGTGTTGGAACAACATGGATAAATTAAGTTAGCTTATTAGTTTTTTTAACAAATTGAAGTGATTTGAACTTAAGAATTAAGTTGTCCCCAAAAAAATCTCAAGAATTGTGTTGTTTCAGCTTATTTGAAATAAGTAATTTCTAATGTTTCTAATTTCTAATGTTTACATTTTACGTCAATCAGCAAAAACACGTTGAATAGATGTAGATGACAACACTGTTCTAGTACATACACTGTAAAAACAAAACAGCATGTGTGTAATGTGACGATTCAACCATTGGAGGCAGTGTTTCTCTGTCTCTCTTTTATAACATGTTCTGTGCCTAGTTGTTATTTTTCTGTGTGTATTGAGCATACAGGCTGTTAGAGCTTGATGGAGAATGTTTATTATGGCAATGTTTTAGGTAGTCATGAACATCATGGACATTCCCCCAGTAAAACTGGCATGGTTGGTACACATTGGATAAAGAAAAACAAAACCCATATATTTACTTTCTGTAGGAACCTCCAGCCTTAGCCAACTGGTTGTGTGAAGAGTCTCCGTTTTGAGGATAAAATGAATGTTTGTTTTGATAAGCGAGGGGCATTATAACACAACTCTGTTTCACTTGGCATTATTTCACTGGGATTATAATCAAAGGAAGAGAATCGGGGTGAAATGACTGATGAGCACATCCTGTAAGTGAATCCTTCTGCAAACATAACAATACGTCACCGCACGCTGCTGAATTTGTCAAAAGGTCTCATAGGTGTTTGTTTAATGCTGAAGTTGCTTTTTCTTATGACCTAATAACATTAATATCTCTGTAAGATGATCTCACATCGCAGTGACAGACGACAAGAGGTAAAACCAGGATAGGTTCTATGTGTAAGATTTAAGATTATCAAGATTAAGGAGATCAAGATTATATTCATAAAAAAAATTGCTAAACTTAAACCTTAACATATTTATCCTGACCTCTGTATTAATTTAAAATTTGTGAAATATTTGAACACAAAATCAAGTGGCTCTCTAGTCGATTTGCCACTTGAAATGTGCAATGAAACATACCCTTAATAACATATTTCCAAATTGCAAATAAAAAATAGACTGTGGCCTCTAATGGATTTGTCATCTGAAATGCACAACAAAATGTACCCTAAGTCAGTGGTCCTCAACCACCGAGCTGCAGACCGATACCAGTCCATGGATCAATTGGTACCGGGCTGAACAAGAAATCATTAATTTTTCCATTTTATTTAGCAATTTAGAGTCTTAGCAATCTTTTATTTAAAAAAAATATATATTTTTTTAAATTACTGTATTCTCTCGCTTTATATCTTGATTACTTGAGCACCTAAATTTAACTCACAAGCAGCAAAATGAGTAAGAAACAGACGTCTTTGGAAAGTTTCTTTGCTAAGGGGAAAAGGCCCTGTGAAGGACATACGAACTCCAAGGAATGGATCCGGAACCCATTTGTCAACAACTCTGTTGGATCCACCATGTCTGAGCAAAAAGATCAACTGCTGGAGATCGCAAATGACAGCGGCCTTTTAAAAGCAGTTTGCATATTGCGTCTTTTCTAGAGCTTGCGCAAGTTAGTTTTTTCCAATGGAAATGTGCGGCTTATGTCCTTGCGCCCTCCAGACACGCCCAGTTGAATGAATGCAGGGAGTGCAACGCGAGTCACGTGACAGGAACGGACCGATCAGCTTCAGCTTGAATGGAATATACACATTTCGGTAGACTAATTATCTCAGACAAACACAGAGCACCCAAAAACTGCGGTGCTTTCTAATTTGCTTTGTAACTTGTATCAGAGTGACAGCAATGTTTTTTCAGCTTGTCATCTTCTGAGAAAACGGTTGATGGTCCCTTAGCAACCTATGAACCAAAGCCCCCCGCTCTGTGGTAAAATTGTCAAGCGTTGACAGTAGGGGTGTCAAAATTAATTGTTTCTTCGGTGCACCGCGATGCAGACGCGGACAATTCGGTATCGGTTCAGTAATAATCATAACCGGTTATTATGTACTGACGTCATTTATCTCCTATGCACTATGTCGCGGTAGCTTACTATGGCGAGGGAGGTAAGCGTTAGCGTTTACAATGCTTCGCCTACTTGACGCACAAACTGTGCACAATTTCACTGCCTGTGTGTTTTCTGGACACTCTTTCACTGACACTTACAGCAGAAGCCCCTATTTCACTGCGATTAAGAGAATGAAAGTAAACTCCATTACTCTCTCTCTTTCTCTCTCTCGCTGTGGCCCATTTGACCTGCTGGCGTGACTTTTTCTCTCCTCGCGGCTGATATGGCGATACTTTTGGATAAAGGTCTGCATTCCCGCGGGTGTAAGGCAGGAGCCACTGGACCAGACCAGATTTCTTGCGGCGCGGAAATAAATTTCCGAATAAAGCGCGGGAGCGGTCGGTAACTCTGGTGTAAGTTGAACGGGAGCGGGCGGTCTAACAATATCGCTCCCGAGCAAGCACGTGTGTGTGTGTGTTTATGTGTGTGGACTGTGAATGAGAGAGAGCGATGCTGTGTGTTGCTGTCTATGTTTGTGTGTGCGTGTATGTGTGTGAATGAGAGGGCGTGATGCTCTGTGTCGCTTGCTTGGTGCTGTGTGTCTATGTGTGTGTGTGTGTGTGTGTTTATAGACAGCCCCAAATATAAAACTGTTTGGGGAAAGCATCGACAATGCACCGTGATGCACTGAGATATCGAATAGAACCGAATCGATGGCATGATAACCGTAACCGAACCGTGAGACCAGTGTAGGTTCACACCTCTAGTTGACAGGTCCACGGTAATAACTAAGTAACATATTTCCAATTTGTAAAAATGTCGACAGCGCTCTCTTGAGGATTTGTCATCTGAAATGGGTAAAGAAACATACCTGGAGCATGGTTTCCCCCACAGTCCAAAGACATGCGCTATAAATTAATTGGATTAACTAAGTTGGCTTTCCCAGTGATGGGTTGTGGCTGGAAGGGCATCCGCTGCGTAAAACATATGCTGGATAAGTTGGTGGTTCATTCAGCTGTGGCGACCCCAGATTTATAAAGGGACTAAGCCAAAAAGAAAATTAATGAATGAACTAAGTTGGCCGTAGTGTATGAGTGTGTGTGTGTGTTTCCCAGTACTTGATTGCGGCTGGAAGGGCATCCACTGCATAAAACATATGCTGGAATAGTTAGTGGTTCATTCCGCTGTGGTGACCCCTGATAAATAAGGGACTAAGCTGAAGCAAAATGAATGAATGAACATATCCGGAGCAATGTATTTCAGGTTTTGCAAAAATATAGGCTGATTGTGTGCCTAGTTTGAATATATGCCAGAAAGAATTAAGTAGTTCTGAAGGCAAATGCATCTAACAGGGTATATTTGAGAAAAATAAAACCAAAGTACTTCCAACATTGAACACAATAACATTTTCTTTTTTATAGGTCTGTAAGCTATAAGGAGTGTAATCTGAGCACATCCCTTGAGATCATGGCTCTTACCGTGCACTCTCGCTCTTGCGGCTCATGCATTGATGGAGGAAGAGGTAGTCCTGCGGAGCGCTGTTAGACAGGGGACCATGGGAATGGCGTACAGGTATGTCGAAAGTGAACAGCATTGGCTGACTGGAGTGGGCTGGCACAGACGTTTTACGTTCACCAATCAGTGGAGCCAGAGAGCTGTTCAGCTCATTAGTCAAGGAGCGGGAAATGCTGGACGATCGCTCATCTGTATGAAAGAACAAGAAAAACAGACCTTTAGGAATCTGACATACACAACAAACAGGAATTTGCATAACCGGTTTTGCTTTCATTTTAGGGTGCTGTGTAAGTCTACCTCATAATAACCCTTAGGCAAAACTAACAATGCCACAAAAGGACATCGATCATCCAAAACATGAGAAGTTCATTATTTGATTTATTGACTCTAAGCAACATGCTGCTTTTTCAGATCTATGAGGTCCAATAACAGAAGCCACGTTTTGTGCATTTTCCCGCAGTGATCAATGTAGTCTGGGGGGGAAAAAAGTCGATTGAGGGTTGTGCACAGTATTGTATTCAGTGAATACAGATGTCCCGTCTTGGTTTGGGACAAGAGGGAAGATTGCATCTGCATTGTACAGAATTATTACAAGCCTGCAAGTCAAGCCACTTGATTGGTATCTGTTTTTCTACGTCATGGCAGAGCTATGTGAACATCATGGCCTTTGCTTTGGGCTGTTTTCTCTGTGACATCCCTGATTTGTACAGTACGGGTTCGCCAAAGAAAAATCTCAGGCCTCTGAACTTAAAATAGACCAGGCGTTGAGCCAAAACCAGGAAGTGCATATGACCCTCCTCCTACTAGCACACCACTCTGCCCCTGAGAAGGGCAGAGAGTTGGAGACACAGGCAATGAAGGAGTAGGCAGAGTGGGCGGGAAGGCAGGTCTACTGCACTTTCACTGTTGTACTGCATACTTGCTGAAATGAGTAGCAAAAACATCTTTTCACTCATCTTGGGAATTGGTGGGCGCATTACACACTGAACTTTATCTATTCTAGAATGTTTGATAACCTAATCCTGCTGTCTGCTGTGTACAATAACTGAACCATGACATTTCGGGAATGCTATTGAAAGGATGCAACTCTGCAAAACATGCATCAAGCAAAGACTGCAGCACTCCTCATACTTAACAATGTTCGCAGTACCTCCTATTACACAGGTGTCAAAGCCAGTTCCTCAAGGGCCGCAGCCCTGCACGGTTTAGTTCCAACCCTGCTTCAACACACTTACCTGTAGGTTTCAAACAAGTCTGAAGGACTCAATTAGTTTGATCAGGTGTGTTTAATTAAGGTTGGAACTAAACTGTGCAGAGCTCCGGCCCTCCAGGAACTGGCTTTGACACATGTGTCCTATTAGCTTGTTGCTAAGTCACTTTGATAAGCAAACATACTAACAAGAGTGTGTTGCTAAGCAAAAGTGATAAGGAGCTGGTATCTAGCACCCATTGACCCTGTAACAATGGAGCCGAGGTACAACAGTGTTGAGGGTCCAAACATAGTTTATTTACAGCTTATGCCGAGTTCAGACTGCATGATTTTAGCCCCGATTTTGACTCGCTGACAAATTTTGAGAAATTGCTGACAAATGCCTGAAATCACAGGCAAATTGGTGCTCGTTTATGTAAGTAACAATCACACAGTGTGGACTATCAAAGACGCGATCTGAGAGAATCGCCATCACCGGTGAGATATTTGGCATGCTAAATATCTGGACCTGTCGGCGATTCAGAATCATGCTGTGTTAAATGTGTTCTGATTGAAAATAACACCTGCGATTACCAGAGATGGGGGACTCGAGTCATATGACTTGACTCGAATCAGACTTAAGTCACAAAATTTAGGACCTGAGACTTGCTTGACAAATATCCAAAAAAAGGACTCGACTTCACTTGGACTTGACTGTCAAGAATTGAGACTTGACTTGGACTTGAGTTAAATGACTCGAAATAATTTGTTTTTGTTAAATACAGAACCGTTTGTTATATATTGTGCATTTAACAACAAAACAAAACCGAAAGTTCTACGTCACGCATGCGCAGTATTAACAGCTCCTTAGTTCTCAGATCGGTTCAGGTTCTCTGTACTGTTCCAAATAAAGCACTGCAACCGATTCCTGACTCGAGTTGATGATTTTTTAAGTGGATAACTTGGGATATTGTTTTTTTTTTTGTTCATGTCAGAGGGAGTGCCAGGCAAGTTAAAAAGTAGGTAACTTTAAGTAATTTGTGGATTAGTGTTTATTGGAAATGCAAACCATTTTAAAAGAATCAGTTGGATTTGCTGAACTGGATCAGTCGGTTCATTAAGAAGAACCACTCAAAACGAGTCATTAGAACGATTCATTTGGACTTTACTTTGGTGGTCCACCCAGTATATTAACGGCCGCTCAAGTATATTTAGTGACACGTTTTTTTACTATTATTATCATTCTTCTACACTATTTTGTATCTGCCTAATATAATCAAACATTTGCGATCGATGTAGTGGAAAATCCTCTCTCGTTTACTCGTTTCATTCTGTGCGCACGTGAACTGACCGGTCAACACCACCGCACTGCAGACCCACAGAGACGTGCCTTTTTGGCTCTTAACAAATTCATCCGGCCGGCTTTCTAAATGTTCTAAAATGTCCGGGACTGGCCTTTGCTTTCTAAAGGTGTCGTTCGTTAATTATATGCGTTTTTGCATTATCTTTTTAAGGCTACTTTCGCTTGAGAAACAATCAATAATTCATTCTTGAATCTAAACGAAAAATTGTACTATATACTCGGAGAGGACGAAATGACTGGTCTAAACTGGCTGTAAAATATACCTACACCATTAGTAATAGTTAATCAACGCATTTACCTGATTTAAATAATCTACCGTTTTTAATCTTGTAAATATAATCATTTTTAGAGATATTGTTTTTATTCCCTTTTCTGTCATTTATTTCTTATTTGCTGCATATATTATTGATTTGCTGATGTCATTAGGCTATAATACATAGGCTATTTTACATACATATCTAAAATGCTTTTGCATTCAAGTTTGCTTTGAATCATGATTTTCATGCAGGACAATGCTCCATCACACGCGTCCAAGTACTCTACAGCGTGGCTGGCAAGAAAGGGTCTAAAAGAAGAAAAATTAATGACATGGCGTCCTTGTTCACCTGATCTGAACCCCATAGAGAACCTGTGGTCCATCATCAAATGTGAGATTTACAAGGAGGGAAAACAGTACACCTCTCTGAACAGTGTCTGGGAGGCTGTGGTTGCTGCTGCACGCAATGTTGATGGTGAACAGATCAAAACACTGACAGAATCCATGCAGGTTTTTAAGTGTCCTTGCAAAGAAAGGTGGCTATATTGGTCACTGATTTGTTTTTGTTTTGTTTTTGAATGTCAGAAATGTATATTTGTGAATGTTGAGAAAGAAACCATTTCAGATCATGGATCTCAAAACCTGTCTGTAACGTATGTGTGAAATAGGTTATACTGTATATAATATCTGGAATCTAAAGGTTCAAAATTGCCTTTAGAGTTCATTCTTAGCAATGCATATTACTAATCAAAACTTTTTTGTTGGAGTTATTGAAATGTACAAAATGTCTTTGAGGAAGATGACCTTTGCATTTAATACAATAATATTTTTTTTTTATAAAAGAAACGACAATTTTACTAAATGAATTATTTGATAATTATTTATTTTTTTTACCAAAAATGAACCTGTGCACTATAAGATTGGTTTTGCAATATAGGGTCTCATTTAATTAATAGTAAGATATTTTAATGGCTTTGAAATAAGCACACACATTCCCCTAAGCAGAAATCCATCTGATGCACTAGTGATGAAAGTGTCATTTCAAATTACAGTTTATGTATATATGTACATATATATATATATATATATATATATATATATATATATATATACATATATATATATACATATATATATACATATATATATATATATACATATATATATATATATACATATATATATATATATATATACATATATATATATATATATATATATATATATATATATACATATATATATATATATACATATATATATATATATATATATATATATATATATATATATATATACATATATATATACATATATACATATATATATATACATATATACATATATATATATATATATATATATATATATATATATATATATATATATATATATATATATATATATATATATATAATTTGATTGACTTGAAAGTGACTTGTTAGACAAAGCTACAACTTGACGTGACTTGAAATAAGCAGTGACTTGACTTGACTTGAGCCCAACAAAAATTGACTTGAGACTGCTTGTGCTTGAGACTTGAAGGTTATGACTTGAGACTTGCTTGTGACTTGCACATGTGTGACTTACTCCCACCTCTGGCGATTACCTACAGCCAATGAGAGGGCAGCATCCACTAGTATAGGTAAACGCAGGCCAGTGGGAGGTTGGACGAGAAGGTTGGCTCTCATTTTCATTTTATTTGGACCCAAGAAATGGAGGAAAAACTAGTGCAAATTTGGCAGGAGCACCCATGTCTGTTTGATGTATCATCTGAGCAATACCACAACCGGGTCAAAAAAGAAAAAAAGTTGAGAAATTACTAATTCCCTTCAAAGCGACCAGGTGAGCAAAATAAGTACATTTTCTACCCCACTAAAAAGGCTTCTTTCTCATTATGTAGTTAATAACAAAAGATATACTACGTGACCTCGCGTTGTTTCCATGTCACTTCTCGCATGTATTTGCTTGTGAGACGTAGTTCGCAGACTGAGACAAAGCAACGATTCTTCCTATTTTAAAGTCATGCAGTGTGAAACCCCCTGTCACCGATCCATCTTTCAGTGTAAACACAGCAGCAACAGAATGCTACCCCAGATAGTTATGCAGTGTGAAAACATCTGTGACAGGAATACTTTGAAAATTGTGCAGTCTGAACTCGACATTAGTCAGGCAGGCAATGGTCAACAGGAACAAACGGTATCATGAGGGTACTCCAAAAGCGTAGTCGTGTTCACGGGCAGAGGTCGGGTGCAGGCAGCAAACAGGATAAACAAAGAACAAAACAAGGGTCAGGAAACACAGCAAGACTGGACTAGGAAAGACTTTGTAAAGTTACAGGTAAACAAGACTCAGCAATGTGTGTGTACAGTATGAGAGGTGAATATATAGTCCAGGTAATCAGTCCATGATGAGTTTCCAGCTGTGAGTAATCAATCATGATGTAGAACTGCAACTGCTAGAGCGCTGGTGATTATGACAGACCCATTCTAGTTTTTTTTTCCTACTATGGAAGTTTCCTACTTTCCTGGAAGTCAATTGGTACCATCAACAAGCTTTTTTCATCTTTTGTGTTCAACGGTATAAAAAAGTAAGATTTATAACTTCCAGAGATGGTGATGTAATTTTCATTTTTGCATGAAATATCCCTTTGCATGAAATGCTTTTTAAATTTTTCACATTTTTAGAGTGCCTTGGACTGATTTTTGTTGTTTGTTTTTGATGAATCCCTTACCCAAAGAGCACCGACAAAATATTTGAGTTACCCCTGAGCGCTTTTTGTCTGTTTTTGGATAACTATCCCTTTAACTTGTTTCTTAGTTAATGTGATACTACTGATTCAGTACTTTTTTTTATTATTGTTATTGGTGTTTAACAAAAATAATAGACTGTCTTAGTTTTATTATTTTCCCACTATCCCCTCAAAATAAAATAAATAAAATTTATGAATTAAAAAGAAAAATAATAATAATAAATTAAAATTAAAAATTAATTAAAAAATAATGATTGAGCAATTTTACAAAAAAAATTAAAAAAAGTTCATGTACATTCATTCATTCATTTTCTTTTCGGCTTAGTCCCTTTATTAATCATGGGTCGCCACAGCGGAATGAACTGCCAACTTGTCCAGTTTATACTTTACGCAGCAGATGCCCTTCCAGCCGCAACCAAACACCGGGAAACACCCATACACTTACATTCACAAACATACACTACGGCCAATTTTAGTTTATTCCATTAACCTATAGCGCATGTCTTTGGACTGTGGGGGAAACCGGAGCACCCTGAGGAAACCCACATGAGCATGGGGAGAACATGCAAACTCCACACAGAAATGCCAACTGACCCAGCCGGGGCTCGAACCAGTGACCTTCTTGCTGTGAGGCGATTGTGCTACCCCCTGCGCCACCGTGCTGCCAAAAGTTAATGTTAAGGAGTCAATATTTGCTAATTCCAGTTATTTACTGTGTATTAGAGCCGATATCAATGGAACAGGGTAAGCCTTTGATAAAGTCTGAAACAGGGTTCCAGGTCTTGTAAAAAGATTTGAGAGATCCTCTAAGTAAGCATCTTAACTTCTCAAGTTTTATGCAGCTAAAGATTTCTCGGATTCACATGTCATGTAATGGAGGAAGTACCTGTTTCATTTGATAAGAATTGCTCATCTAACTAATAAGTAGAAAAAGCAATAACCTGGTGAGATGCAACAGTCAAGTCAACTCTCTCTGAAAAACAAAAAGGGCTGTCAAGGGGTTAGAGTCTAGATTTATGTTAATAGCATCATTACGTGTATTAAAAACACTGGACCAAAAATGAATGTGAGACTCTTCAAAAATACAAAATGCTTGGTGTGGTTTTAGCCAAAGGCACAAATACCACATATTAGTACCTAAAGGTTACATATTAGTACCTAAAAAGTACCTTTTTAGAAAACCTATTTAAACATACTACGATTTGGGACTACTTACTATTTTAATAGTTGGATAACCATGATTTAGAAGCACATAACCCACATAACTAAGCCTAAACTTAAATTAAACTGTAAACGTAGCCCTTAAATTTGGCTCAAATGTTGATCCAGGAACACGTCCTACTTGGTTAAATAATAATAATTCCATACATTTATATGGCGCTTTTCTGGACACTCAAAGTGCTTTACAGATTGGGGGGGAGAATCTCTTCATCCACCACTAGTGTGCAGCATCTACCTGGATGACGAGACGGCAGCCATGTTGCGCCAAACCACACACCAGCTGATTGGTGGAGAGGAGACAGAGTGATGTAGCTAATTATGATATGTGGATGGTTAGGAGGCCATGATGGACAGAGGCCAGTGGGCAAATTTGGTTAAACCCCTACTAAGGACATCCTGGGATTTTAATGACCACAGAGAGTCAGGATCTTGGTTTAACGTCTCATCCGAAAGATGCCACTCACTGCAGTATATAGTCCCCTTCACTACACTGGGGTGTTAGGACCCACACAGACCGCAGGTTAAGTGCCCCCTGCTGGTCTAACTAACGCCACTTCCAGCAGCAACCTAGCTTTCCCATGTGGTCTCCCATCCAGGTACTGACCGGGCGCAGCCCAGCTTAGCTTCAGTGGGCGACCATGTGAGAGTTGCAGAGAGCTAGCTGCCGGCAAATCACACTAACTAAATGGCCTACAACTTCCACCTAGATTCTAAAGGGGTACATTCATTGGTTTCTTTACTATCTCATGTGAGAGGATTTATGAATGGAAGTGAAGCAACACAACTCATGCTGGAAGGTCTTGTGATAATCACAACATGGTGAAGGTGGTATGTTTGAATTCCATTCATACAATTCATATTTATACTACTGTATATACAACACAAGCCTTTTTTAATGGTTGTGAAGTAGGTTCATATTCAAATATAGAACCTACTCCGTAGGCTATTTTAGACCACTTCAATAAACACACACAAATACATTGCACATACAAAAATTGAGTTACAAAATTTCACAGTTAACTAGATAAAGTTATTAAGGTTGAACTATTTGATATTTATACTTTGCGGGACTGAATACAATACAAGCATTGTTATAAAATGCCATTTCTCTTTGTAGCTCCACTGAGCTTTTAGTAGAACATTCTAGGATTGCCACAAATTGATGTCTTAGAAAGCTTAAAGACATCACCGACCATAAAACTGTCAAGCTAGGAAGTACTGGGTTGAAAGTTTATTGGGTCTGCAAGTTTAGTTAACCGCTTAATAGAGATGCTACAACTTTTCAGAGTTCTTCTTGTTCATTGGGGTCTGAATGACCACTAGGATTGTGCAACGTATATGATAACAGCTCGGTACAGAGGATGGGAGTGCTTTTGCATCATAAATAAGGTCACATCACTGCCCGGGGCACAGGGAGCGATATATGACAGAGAAGATAGAAGATAGCCGTTCTTCCTGTCTTCGAAACAGCAGAACACGAGCAGACCAGGCCTCAGTGTCAGGGGTCTGCTCTAGGTTATCAATTAGTCCATTGTTTCTCAGGAGCCCGAAGCTCCTAAGGCTAAAACGGGCAGCACTCCTCCAGTGACTTTGTATATGCGCTCAACCATGACAGGGAGCTCAGAGTCCACTAACCGCCATTTCTGTATTGATTTAGTGAAAGCGAGCACTCTGTGACCCTCTTCTGAGAGAGACAAATGAGAGATGGGGGAATGAGGTGATCAGATTGAGATGGTTTGCATCTGTCACGTAATACAGACTAATGCAATGAGGTATATTAATGCACGGCTGTGTTATGTTTGATTATCTGAAGCTAATGGCAAATGGGATGACAAGGAGTAAGTGGACGAGCCCATCAAGGACCTGTGATGGGTTATTGACAGAATTAGGATGAGTAATAGGCCTCTCTGCTTCACCAAATAAGTAGGATGCTGTTGGTTTACTGGCTTTCATTTAAAAAAAAAAACAGAAGAAAAACCCCTGCAGGCACACAACGTCATACTACGTTAATATTAGGTTAGATTTAGGTTGACATCAGGTGACCAAAATTCCAAAGTCAGCGTCTAAGGAGAATGTGTATTTTGATGTCCAATAATGACGTCAAATGACACTGATATATGGTTGATTTCAGGAAAAGTTTTGAAAAGTGACCAAACTCCAACGTTGAGCCAACATCTTAAACCAACGTCATATTGACGTCAAATACTGACATTTATTTGTCAGGTATGGCAACCAAAATCCAACGTCTGATAGACGTAGTGGTAACATCCACACAACTTCAAGCTGTAACATCATTGAATGTTGATATTTGGTTGATTTTAGGTTGGACATTGGACATTGACGTCGCTTGACTATGGGTTCTGATGTCAACCCGATTTTCATTTCCAAACAAAATGCAACGTCCCCACGGAGTTGAGGTACAACGTCAATCTGACATCATTTTAATGCCTTGTGCCTGCTGGGACGTTGTTTGTTTTTAAGCCCAAAGTATACTTTTTTATGTGTGTGTTGGCATATTCAAACAAATGTAACTTTTAAAGGGCCACGAAACCCCCTGTCTCAGCAGGGTGTTTTCACACCTCTGTTTTGAAAAAAGTCAGGAAAGTTGGGCGTGTCCAGCTCTGGGAGTGTGGGAGTGTCGGGGGAGGGAAAGAGGGTAAGATTTTGCATAGAAGGGAGTTAACATTTGGGCACGCGCTAAGTTTGACAGGCAAAACAAACACACAGAGGCTGATTTGATACGGCGAATAAGAGAAAAAAATCCTCCGCATTTCTCTGTAACTTATGTACTCGGTAGGTAGCGTCAGAAAGCCGTGTGTGTATAGACTATCCTGTCACAAATTGCAGCGAAAATCCTGCACGACGGGAATAGTTTGTGTTTACATGTTTACACTCGGAGAGCAGCATTTAAACAAAGGGCAGTCCACTGCAAACACTTACCAAATCTGTAAACAGACAATCAAACTGGAGCTGTGTCTTTTTATTAAAAGTAGATGAGGTGGCAAATCAGGATTTCACCATTTCCAGATGAGAAAAAGCTCTCGGGTAAAAATGTTCCTTACAAACGCGTTTCTGTCGCGTGTCGCGTGCACTGTAATCCACACGTGAGTCCAGCTGCTCTCTCACAAAGGGAAAATGAAAACAAAACCTTCGTTGCAACACACTAATAACACCTACGAATTTTGTCTTGAAATTCTTGTACTTTCACTTGTTTTGGCAACACAACGTGGCGTCTCTCTGCCGTCTGAACAGTGTAAACAGGTAAACAGTCTCCGGAGCTATCATGCATATTAATGAAGCTTCGCGTCATACACAATAGAGTGCGCTAATTGGTTTGAAGCACGTCTTTCTCATGAATTAATACTGCACACTCAGATACGTAAGAACGTCCTAGAAAAGACAGACAGCCTCTCTTCAGCTGGATTTACACCCAAGTATCTCATGGCCGTGACGCAGCTTCAAAAATTCTTTCAAACCGGAAGAACGAATTTGCTCAAAATAACGCAAAAACAACCAATTTTCACTTTTTAGTGCAATATATGTGTCCTAATAGTGTTTATAGCAGCATGGGACACATATATGACTGTCAACAGCTCAAAAAATGTGTTTTGGTGTTTCGTGACCCTTTAAATGATACTCCCTTAGATGCAAGCAAAACCTTCAGTAGAAACATTCATCCTTGTACAGTGTCAGGGCTTTTCCTCTCCAAAGTTGTCTGATATAAGAGTGTCTTTCGTACTCATGTAAAATTGTTGCGTATATCTTTAGTCCTCTTGCATTCTAGTTATACCTGTCAACATTGGGATGTGAAAATAAGGGATATGCCCCCCACCCTAAAAAAAAATCCCCAAATTACTAAATATGTTCTTCTGGAGCTGTAAATAAACCGTTAAAAGGCCATTAATATGTTTTATTATTATTATTTACAAAAGACAAAAAAAGTATACATTAGCAGCAAATAAATTAGCACAGTATAGCTTATTAAAAATGCACACAGGTAACATTATAATGAAAGCTTTCCTAACTTTTTATACTTATTTAGGACAAAATTAGTTATGTTTGAAAAAACCTCCTACAAGATCGACAACTTTAGATATTATTATCATTAATTATGTGTATATGTCTGTTCGAACATGCACCCAAAACCCAGACTTTCGCTTCGCTTCAAATCGCGTGTACAGAATCAGTTTGGGAAACAGCGTCTTTTTATCACTATGGAGTGCGTCAGCTGACAGTCACGCACTGCTATATGACTGTTTTGAGGATTGCATAGCAGGGGCGACGGCACCTGTATTGAAAAGTAAAGGGAATCCCGCCATTTTTATATGTAGTTCAGTGTCCCTGTATCTGTGGTTACACTTAGTAAACATCGGTGAGTTCGGTAACTGATGACCTTCACGGCCAATCACTGTCATTTCTGTTGAGCATGTAAACACAAGGGAAAATCAGCACTTTTAAGAACGCGATCAACAGCGCTCAAATGTTAGCGGGAAATGGACGTTTTTAAAATTTCAGTATCGACTGGTACCGAATTCCAGTATCGTGACAACCCTAATCTGAAGGATGTAGGCTGAAGTGATGGGAAGTTCGGATCATTTTACTGACTCGGACCTTTGAGTCTTGTACATTGAGATGAACAAATCTTTCTTCAAGTCATTTCATTCAATTTGTTTCCAAACATGTACAACTAGCCCAAACATTGATCACACTACAAACAAGCCATAACTAAAATGATATAAGCAACAGAAAATAATCATCCACTGTTTACCTGGTCTTTTGTCTATGATTAACTCAACTCATGTCTTCTGACATGTGTTGTTCATTCATGTGACACAGACAGTCCCATAGAAGCTAAATATGGCTAAATGAGCTAAACCATATACAGTCTGAGCCTAAAGGACCCATGATTATTTCACTTTTTGAGTCTTGAGGTTTTGTGTCACGTGACAGCATGCAAAGAGATCACTCAAAACTCAAGAAATGAACGGATCAAATCTTTTTCTGGCTCTGACTGCAAATGATTGGCTTCTGTCTTTCACCTGATGAAGGAATGACTTGAAAAAGGAACTAATCTTCTACCTCACCTAAACGCGTGTGCGAATGAACGAATCACTACCTGAGAGGACTCACCGTTCTCGAGTCACATAAAAGATTTGTTCAAAATGGCTGTCAAACATACATCCAGAAGTCTATAAGGGTGCTCCCGCAGCTGTCCATTACAACTTTTTAACAATGTTTAAATATGTGACACTTTTAGCCAATCACAGCAATCTAAAATCCACCACACCTATTTAAAAAAATCGATGTGTTCCGGTGGCAAAACAGCTAGGTCAGAAAATACCCTATCGCATTAAATGTATGACGTCTTTTGATGTGAAAAGCTGGATAATAAAATAAGTGGACAGAGAAGAGTACACCATGGTAATAAAAAAGGCAGTTCACGACCCCTTTAAAAAATGCCCAATTCTCCCCATCTGACCTCCAGTGTAGTCTGTGTCACATTCTGTTTCATTGGTAGGGCAATCACAATCTAATACAATTAGTTTGCTGGGTCTCAGGAGTCTGAAATTAGTAGGTCCGTTGTGGAGAGAGAGAGACAAGGCAGCCTTTATCTTCATCTCATTTCCTGCCCACGTTGCCTCACTACAAAAGTCATCCAAGGAGAGAGAATAATGTGATATATGTTGAATACAAAATTAGGTATACCGTATGACCTAATGATATAATCTGCTCATACTGTAGGGGGGATGCTGTAGAAAAAAGGAAAAAAAAAACATCTGTCCGACACAGATACTGTAGCTGTGTCCTAATTCGCATAATTATACTACGCCCTAAAAGTATGTTCTTTTGTGTGTGAAGGAAAAGTATAAACTTTTGAGTGTGTAACAGAAGCGTATGGAAGCTTTGGGACATACTACTTCCTTGTTAACAGATCATTATGCTGCTTAGTTACGTCCCCTGTCAATCATCTCAACACATCATCCACATTTCTTTCATATTTAACTACCTACCATATTGGAGAAGCAGCGGCAGGATAATCTGCGGAGTCTTTCATGCACAGAAATCTCCTCAGGTCTTTGGATAATTTTGCATTCAGAAGTTAATGTCCAAACATATCTTGAGGTAAGTCCACATTGTTGTTGCAGATGAAATTTTCCAGTTGGCTGAAAAGTAATAGTCATTCAAACAACTTCACTGAAGCCTCTTTATTTTGACGGTTGGCCTTGCGTGTACGCCATGTTTGTAGTTTATTTACACTTTTAACCCAAGTTTGTAGATGCAGAAAAGCTAGTTCATGTTTTTATGACTTTTAGGCTGGATTACTGTAATGCTTTGTTCGCTGGTTGCCCAGCATCCTCTACTAATAAACTTCAGTTAGTGCAAAATGCATCTGCCTGAGTTCTTACCAGGTCTGGAAAATATGATCATATCACCTCATATCATCTTATCCTCCTTACACTGGCTGCCTGTTAAGTTCCATATTGATTATAAAATATTGCTTCTTACCAATAAAGCTTTAAATAATCTAGCTCCTGTTTATTTAACCAACCTTCTGTCTCGCTACAATCCAACCCGCTCTTTAAGATCTCAAAACCCAGGGCTTCTGGTAGTACCTAGAATAGCAAAGTCTACTAAAGGAGGTCGAGCCTTCTCATTTATGGCTCCTAAACTCTGGAATAGCCTTCCTGATAATGTCTGAGGTTCAGACACACTCTCTCAGTTCAAAACTAGATTAAAGACCTATCTTTTAGTAAAGCATACAAACAATGCATCACACAATGGTATGATGCATGAGTGTGCTCCACGCAGATGAGCAGAGCTTGTGAAGCTGGGCATCGATGGATTTGCTCTTCAGTGTTTGTACTTTCAGAGGTGAAAATAAACTACAGTGAACTGAACTAAACTGAACTTCAACTCTTAAAACTGGATTGACACAGTTTCCATTTACTAGAACTTCTATGCTAATCTGCTTTGACACAATCTACATTATAAAAGCGCTATATAAATAAACATGAACTAAATCGAATTGAATGTGCAATGTATTAGCGGTTAGAGTATGGACGGTTCTACACTTCGTATTTTTACCAGAAATAGTAGACCATCCGGGAGCCTTTGGCATACTCTTCTCAACATACCACGGTTTGGGACACACTAATTCTACTTTCCAATACTATTTAGGACGGATTGGGACGCAGCACGTGTAAAGCCTGATTTATACTTCTGCGTGGAGTGATCAGCGTAACCTGAGTGATCAGCGGCATGCCTGCCTTGCGCGTAGCCATGCATTTATACTTTTGTGTGCTGTTTGTGTTGCTCTGCAATAACACTTCCAAAATTCTAGATGGCAGTAGGTTATGTTATGTTTCTCTGTGTTGACTTTCTTCATGGGTGTTTTCTGATCGCTACCTTAATGTACAAGTAGCTAAAACTCGCTTATTCAGAGGCAGGAACCAGCAGACGTGCAACAACTTTAATCATAAGGTGTAAACGAAACAAAAGTTTCCATTTGGAGCTCCTTCACGGGACACGACACTTGTAAACACTCGCTCTATCGGGCTTGAGGCTTTCAGGACCGCCCAAACTCGTCACAGCTACCAAGCCGACCAATCACAGAGCCTGCGCTACACATTGTTGCAATGTGTAGTTACATTTTTTGAGAGGTGCGCGTCAGCATCAGCCACGGCGTGGGGTCTGCGACCTCGCAAAGGCTGCGCCTTATATAAAGCCCTTATATAAGTATAAAGCCTTAGGCAAGATACTTTTAGGATAAAGATAAAATTATATTAGATACAATTAGCCTTGGCTATAAAATAATCAATTACTAATTATATTTTAAAATTGTATTAACTCAATAAGTAATTTAATTACTTGCCTTAATACTTCTTAAAATCTATATAAATCTTAAGGCATATAGACAGTAAAAATGAAACTCTTAATTTGATCATTGAAGTCATTTTTAAAACATCAACACATCACATTGATACATACCATTTATTCATTCATTCATTCATTCATTTTCTTGTCAGCTTTGTCCCTTGCGGGGTCGCCACAGCGGAATGAACCGCCAACTTATCCAGCACGATTTTACGCAGCGGATGCCCTTCCAGCCGCAACCCATCTCTGGGAACTTCCACACACACATTCACACTCATACACTATGGACATATTAGCTTACCCAATTCACCTGTACTGCATGTCTTTGGATTGTGGGGGAAACCGGAGCACCCGGAGGAAACCCACGCGAACCCAGGGAGAACATGCAAACTCCACACAGAAACGCCAACTGACCCAGCCCAGCCGAGGTTCGAACCTGCGACCCAGCGACGTTCTTGCTGTGAGGCAACAGCACTACCTACTGCGCCACTGGGTTGCCCTCCATTTATTAACTAATTTCTTATTTTATTGTTTCTTAGGCTTTTTTTTGACAAATCTAACATTCTTTAAACAACATTGTCTTATCATGCTAATTATATTATGAATAACAAAATGTATAAACAGTATATATGTACACAATTACTCTGCTTCTCTAAATGTATACCTTATGTCACTCAATTAATTTTATTTTCCTACGCATGTGCAATCATTCTGATAAAGGTAAACTTCTATATTTTAAATTATTATAGATGAATTATTCTGCAAAATATTTGTGTAACAAAAAACACAACTAATCTGCTCTGAATTGGTTTAGACAGAACATTTATGGCATACAGTGTCGGGTGTAATTACAGTTACTAAGTAACTGATTACTGTAATTAAATTACATGTCAGCCAAAAAAAGTAAAGTAAGGGATTACTATTTTAGCTGAAACGTAATGTAATTACAGTAACCAGTTACTTATTAACTTATTACACCCATTGCTGGATACCATAAATTGAAACTTCATTGCAGACCATATTGGTAGTGTTGTACCAGACAAGTTGTATTTTAACCCTTATGTGCTGTTGAGGATGTTTTCATCCACTCTGGAGTGATTCTGTCTTTTAATTTGGCCATAACTTGTTCTGTGTTTCAGCTAGCAGAATGATTTTTGGTGACAAATCTTTTTTTGATACATATTTTAAGAAAATGCTTTGAATTAAAAAAAATAAAACCTCAACAATACACACAGACATGTACTAACCTTTTGTTATGTTAAGGATGAAAACATCCACTGAATTAAACTGCTGTAAAAATGCATCAGATTTTTTTTTTTTTTGGCATAAATCTGTTAATCAACCTCAGTCCTGATCAAAACTACTAAATTGCTTAGACAATTACAAGAATTTAACTTTTTAATTGCCAAATTCACTGCCAAAAAAACACACAAAATAATGTATTTTTAATATAAAGTAATTGTGAACTGGAATTTGTTCTTCATTTTATCAAAGTCTTGGACATGTAAAAACATTGCCTTTGATGCATTGTTTTTGATTAATTTTCCCTTCTCCTTAATTTCTTGTTAGTGGCTGTTTTTGCTTCATTAACTTCCATTATAACCAAATTTTTTGATTACAAAACCATGACACCATATAATCATGCAGTTTTGACCTTTACGCACTTACCTTGATGTGTCTGAGAAAATCTAAATATGCATCTCAGCTCTCAGAACTACATGGAGTAAACAAAAACAAAGACTGCGTATTTATGCACCATCAAATGTGGTTAGAATGGAAGTCAATGAAGCAAAAACAGCTACCAAATGTAAATTAGGGAGAAAAAATATAAATCTAACAATGCATCAAAGCCGATGTTGTTACTAATCATTCACATGTTCAAGACTGTGATGAAAGGTCAAAAAAATTCTGTTCACAATTAATTTTTATATTAAAAATACGCCATTTTGTGTGTTTTTTTTCCAACAAATCAGTGACATCATTTGTGAACTTGGCAATTAAAGAGTTAAAATCCTGTAATTTTTAAAAACATTTGGTAGTTTTGATCAGGACTGAGGTTGATTAACAGAATTATGAAAAAATAAATATTTAAAAATATTTATCTGATGAAAAGTGGATGTTTTCATCCCTAACATAACAAAAGGGTAGTAAATTTAAACCCAAGTGTTAATAAAAGCATTGAAAATATAATAAATATAACCTTCTATAGTGAGATTGTTCATTACACTGGACACAATATTACAATAAAAACCAAAACTGCTCACCGTGATATATCAGTGATATTAATAAAACAGCCTTTTTTGGAAGGACTAACCGGGTTCACTTTCGTCCTTTTATGCCCGGCTGGTTAAAAGTGAAACGCAATTTCCCTAACAGTGTCAGCCAGAGACAGTACTTAAGGAAAAGTGCCTTCAGGGGTGGAGGGCAGAGTCCAGAAAATTGACTTCAGATATGACTTCTCCACCACAACCTAATGCCAGACAAGACAGGCTGCTATTGTCTCCCGAGTCCCATGAACACTCAGACAACAATACGTCAAATCCCAAATGGCATGCCAGGAACCATTTGCATTCCTTAAATTGGGAGAATCCATTTTCCTTAATGAGATTGACGTCAGCTCTTAATAGCATCTCTGGTCATTTTAGGGTTACTCTTCTGCATAATGGAACGGCTTATCAGGGAACAACAATACCAGTGGTGTGCATGTGCCTTCTAGTAAGCTAGTGCACATAGCGGTAATCTCAGTAAATGTAGAAGTCAATGCTTTTTATGAGGTACAGGAAAATCTATGAAGCGCCATTTTCTACTTTATGCTTTGTTATCAATATTAATACTTCAAGCCAAACTGAAGAATAAATAGGAATGGGTTCATTTAAAGTAAGGCCAAAGCAAAGTTTGTTTGGAGATTGATTCTTGAAACGTTCAGTCTGGGTGGATATCTAGCATTGGTTCATGCTAATGATGTAATATTTTGGTGTGGCTCTGTAGCTTGAATTAAATATGTAAAGCTGCTTTTATTTAAGTCTGTGAATGTAATCGGACATGACTAATGTGCCAAACTGCAAAACCTTCACAAACATTCATATTTCTTTTATGGTTGGCTATACCAAAATTTGGGATTTGGTATAATAACAGAATCTCATACCTCAGTTTTGATACTAAATCAATACCATAGGTGACAATTAACAAACAATATAAACTGAAAAAATCTGTGAAAGAACTTCTACTGTAGTAAATAAAAACAACTTATGTAGAGTTTACCTGCAAAAACAGATATAACAACTCTCTGTTTTGTTGCATACAACCAATATGGTTTGTGTATTGGTTGTGGAAAACTATTCCCAGAACACGTCTTAAGATTAAAGATGACCATACTTTCTGTGTTGTGGTTGTCTATTTGGAATCTATGCCCATAGTCTTCTTGAGGCACTTCAGGAGTTGGGCTTAGTGAGTCTACCCTCTTTTAATTCTTCCTTGCTGGCATGGGCAACTGCCTTGAATAGGAGAAGCTGGATGATCTTAAGACATGAATTTATTGAGAGGTGGTGGATTTTTTTTTTTTTTAAAGCGGGAGCTCCTGCAAGGGAAATTGACCCCTTTTACAGTTAACCCCACCTCACAGTCCAACCTCCTAGAGCTGGTTCTCCTACAGAAGCAGAGAGTGCAGAGGAAGGCATCTGCAGCCAAGGCCTTGGTAGCTCCAGCTCAGTGGCTCATGGCTCAGTGTCTGCACCACTCATATATACAGTTGACGTCAGAATTATTAGCCCCCTTTTGAATTTAGTTTAATTTTTTTAAATATTACTCAAATGTTTAACAGAGCAAGGAAATTTTCACAGTATGTCTGATAATGTTTTTTTTCTGAAGAAAGTCGTATTTGTTTTATTTCGGCTAGTATAGAAGCAGTTTTTAATTTTTTAAAAGCCATTTTAAGGACAAAAATATTAGCCGCTTTAAGCTATTTTTTTTTTCGATAGTCTACAGAACAAACCATCGTTATACAATAACTTGCCTAATTACCCTAACCTGCCTAGTTAACCTAATTAACCTAGTTAAGCCTTTAAATGTCACTTTAATCTGTATAGAAGTGTCTCATGAGATAGAAATATCTAGTAAAATATTATTTACTGTCATCATGGCAAAGATAAAATAAATCAGCTATTAAAGATGAGTTATTAAAACTATTATGTTTAGAAATGTGTTGAGAAAATCTTCTCTCTGTTAAACAGAAATTGGGGAAAAAAATAAACAGGGGTGCTAATAATTCAGGGGGGCTAATAATTCTGACTTCTACTGTATATACTATGTGTGTGTGATTTATGGAGATTATTAAAACTGGAGCTTTTTAGTTGTTTTCAAAAATGTTAAAGAGTTCAATATAACAAAAAATAGATTTCTGAAAAATTCTAAAAATGGTGGTTATCTGTTTTTGTTATTGAACTCTTCATACATTAAAGGTGCTGTATGTAAGTTTTTGACTCTTCTAAAGCATAAAAATACAATAATATGTGTGCAGATATTTAAGAAACATCCCAAGTGAACATACTTGTTTAACTGACAAACAATGCTGAAGTCAGATATTCTGCTTTGAAAATGTTTTTTTCCGTGCCGGAACACTGTCTTTGTTTAGGTAATTTTCACATGCACATGCCAGTTTAGCCAATTATAATTCAGCACCCCGGGTTGCCTTGTTGGAAAACAGCATATTTCATTCATTCATTCATTCATTCAGAAAGACTCTGAAAGCATGCGTCCATGAGCGAAATGCTACAGTGTAGTGGAAAGTATCAGATGTCAAAATGAGACAGATTCAGTTCCACATGACGTTAATTAGCAAATGACATAAATATTAGGAACGTGAGCAGGTTACATCGCGTGTCCTAACAACACGCTGTGACGAGATTGTTATGAGGGATGAGCCATTTGGCTGTTTGCACCACAAAACACGGCAGAAATTTAAATACAGCCTTTCAGAAGCACAGAATATGCACTCACTCACAAAACAGTAAGGTTTAGAATCTATTTAATACATGTTAACCCTCTTTAACATCATTAAATGTACATGCTGAATCACTCATATGTGTTTAGTTCTAAAGTTCAATTTCAAACGGTTTATTGTATTTTCCAGATCTGAGGTGAACTTTCTGCTTTCAGTATATGGTAATACACGTCATGTAAAATGCATTCAAACTCGCATTGTTAGCATTTAGCACTGAATAAAGAACACGAGGCTTACCTGAGGTGATCTGTCATAGGTTTCTGTTGTTCAGCTGTGAGAAATAGAAGCCGCTTCTAATAAATCAATTCGAGGTGTTGGTTAGAACCAAAACTCCTTTTAATATGGAGAATATTCCCTCAATCGCGTGTCGTTGCTTTTATTCAGAACACAGTTTAAAATCACTCAAACTGGCAACCCGGCGTACCTTTATTATGATTCAGGACTGCAATACCTAGTTCAACCACTGGGTGTCAAACTTACATACTGCACCTTTAATATTAATCCAAAATATATGTGCTAAAATTGTATATATTACAAAAATACTATAATATGGCTATCACTGGCCAAAGATGTATACATGTAAACAAGATTGTATTGCGGTTTTCTAATCATAACCAATAGCTTTTTCCCACATGACATCAGTAATCATAATAGAAAAGCATAAAGCATAATAGAAACAATTTCACATGTCAAAGAACCGTTTTATCTCACAAATGAACACAAGATCTTTTAAAATTTTCATAAAATGACTTTCACTAACATTGTAAATACCTCAGCTTAAAGGGACAGTTCACACACAACTGAAATTTCTGCCATCGTTTACTAACCTTTTACTCCTTTCAAACCTTTATGATGTGTTCACACCAGACGCGGTACGCACGGATAAATTGCGATATCCGCACGTAAATAGACGCGTGAACATTTTGAGTTTACTTACTTCATTTGCGTGTCAAATCCGCTTCATTCGCTCTACAAATTCACTTCCCAACAGACCGGATTCGCGTCATCGGCGGGGTTTCTGTTTGCCTGGTGACTCTAGCTTAGTTGCTAAATGGCTAACATGGATTTTATTGAAAGAATAACTGTGTTTATGTGCTTCAGGAAGACTGAAAAACAGCAAAGATTCGTTTGAAGCTGTGCCTGAGTCCACTAGATCCATTCTAAGGTGCACCCAGCTCTGTGAGCTCATAAACTCCTCCAGAAACTTAAGCTGTATGATGGAAGCTTTCAGTGGTGTTTCCGACTGAGCCGAGCCCATTTGATGAACTGTTGTCAGGTGTCAGCAGGAGGATTTTCCTCTGGGACACCAACAACAGGCTCTACGTCATAATCACTTCCCTACAAGAGAAATCTTCTAATTGGTTAATGCAGCGAGAATGTCCGATTTAGTTCAGATTTTCCAACTCGAGCGATTGGCGCGTTAATTGCGTCAATCGCATAAAACGCTCAACTCGCGCCGGCTCATTCATGGGTATTGATGTCTATTCGCGTCTTTGCATTGACATGTAAATCACTCACACTTGACGGTTCTTCCATGTCTGGTGTAAACGCAGCATTATGAAGTTCTTTTTTTTCCTGTCAAACACAAAAGAAGATATTTTGAAAAAAGCTGAAACTCTTGACTTTTCTAAGGAAGTCAATGCAGGTTTCCAGCTTTCATCAGAATATCTTATTTAGTGTTCAGCAGAATAAAGACACTTATAAAGGTTTGGAACCACATGAAAGTGGCTAAATAGTAAGTACACTTTCATTTTTGGAAGAAACCTCCCTTTTACCTCAATTTTTTGCTTTTATTTTATAGAAACGAATAAAAAATCAGTTCAGAATAAAACAGCACAACCATAGCTGCTTTTCAAACCACATGCTACTGTAGCATTTTGGCAACCAGTTTAATTGTTGTCATTTACAGTCACTAACTAGTCCAAGTCGGTCCAGATGGTCGATCAGCTGGACTCCCATATGGTAAGGCTGGGGTCGACCTGGTTGACCATCTCGGTCAAGCTGGGCAGGGCTGGTAAACCACTACAACCAACAACAATCATGTGCCAAAAAGCCATGTATTACTTCTGTATTCTATGAGGACATTTCTTCTTACGAAACTCACCGTGTCTCTAATAGCAGAATCACTTCCAGCATGTGTTGTGAAATGAGTCTACAGAAAGAGAAATAGTGAAGCGACAGAGGGCTCAGTATTTCCCCAGCCCCCTCATCATGTGAGCTCACAGCTCCATCAATTAGACTCAGTGGCTCTGACTGATCAATTGGCAGGACAGACGTGCTTGTCGGGCCCAATAAATCATCTGCTTTAGGGTGATTTCATTCCTGCAGGAGCCGCTGTGTTTCCTGCAGCACATGCTAAAGCTCTGGCAGAAACACATTCTGTTTCATACACCATTGAAAATCTCAAGCAGCTCTTTATTAATTATTATTTAGTCATTTTTGTTCTTTAAAATATAACTTAAACATTTTTTCTTTTTACTTGCATGGTCCACATTTGACTCAAACTTTAAAAATATTTGAATGTTGTCTGGCTTTGTTTGAGAGTTAGTCATTTTGAATGTTTTCTATATTTGAAAATAACCTTTCATTTAACACGTTTGATCTGCACTCAAAGTTATTTTAGCTGTTTGTTCAAACTACTTATTGAAAATGAGCTGAGACATCACCATTTTGGAGCTTTTTAGGGACAACTTAATTGTTTTATGTTCAATCCACATACATTTGTAAAAACAAGTTAATTTAAATTTGTGTGGAACCCAGCATTATTTTCAGTGTATATTTGTGCACTGTAAAAAGAGATTACTTACCTAAAGCCAGTTGACTTTACTTAAAGGTGCTGTATGTAAGTTTTTGATTCTTCTAAAGCATAAAAATACCATAATATGTTTGCAGATATTTAAGAAACATCCCAAGTGAACATACTTGTTTAACTGAAAAACAATGCTGAAGTCAGATATTCTGCTTTGAAAATGGTTTTTCCGTGCCGGAACGCTGTCTTTGTTTAGGTAAAGTTAACCTGCAGAATGCCAGTTTAGCCAATTATAATTCAGCACTCCGGGTTGCCTTGTTGGAAAACAGCGTATTTCATTCATTCATTCAGAAAGGCTCTGAAAGCATGCGCCCGTGACCGAAATGGACAGTATCAGACGTCGAAATGAGACAGATTCAGTTCCACATGAGGTTATTAATTAGCAAATGATATAAATATTACGAACGTAAACATTAGGTGAGCAGGTTACATTGTAATCTCGTGTCCTAACAACACGCAAACAGCAGTTTGACTCTTTGCACCAGACGAAACACGACAAAAATGTAAATACAGCCTTTCAGAAGCACAGAATAAGCACTCACTCACGAAACGGTAAGGTTTAGAATCCATTCAAACTCACATTGTTAGCATTTAGCACTGAATAAAACACACAAGGCTTACCTGAGGTGCACTGTCATAGGTTTCACATGTTGAGCTGTGAGAAACAGAAACCGTTTCTAATATCTCAATTCGAGGTGTTGGTTAGAACTAAAACTCCTTTTAATATGGAACATAATTCCTTCTATCGCGTGTCGTTGATTTTATTTAGAACAAGGTTTAAATCACTCGCTCCTGTGTTTAAATCACTCGCTCCTGTACTCAATCTGGCATCCCACGCGTGTGTTTATTTTGATCTAGGAGTGCAATACCTAGTTCAACCACTGGGTGTCAAACTTACATACTGCACCTTTAAAAATAATGAAAGTATACCCACGTAATTGACTTAACTTAATTACTAACTTAAGTTTTACAATTACGCCATTTTGCTTACTTTTTTAAATACAGTTAACTAATCTCTTTTACAGTGTGATAACATAACATAATGTCTTCTTAAGCCCAAATTAGTCAAACAAATATATTTCTGTTTTTTAAACATTTCATTATTTATCATTTTACCGTATACAGACGGTAACCTAACTAGGGCCAGACAGAATCTGCAGACATTTTTTGCTCTTTCTGTGCAGAATTTTGGTAGAAATCTGCGGATTTATGCGGAATGATTTGGGGAGTATCATAACTAAAACCTTAATATATGAACTAAAAAGTAATACCTTTTTAACTTGTATTTAATGTTTACAATGCAAATCCAATTAGATCCATTATTTGGTAAACAAAGCAAATCTTCAATATAATATATCTACTAAAATATATACTACTTTACAAACTGTATTGTAAATAAATTATATGAAAATTTTTATATTAGTCAATAATTATACTGAAATTAATTTTAAAACTGAATAAATATAAATTTACACAAATTTAAGTAAAGAAACAGAATCAATGATGGGCTACTTATAACTTACTAAATGCTTTTACCGTTTTAATGCTTAAACGGTTTAAACAGGGACTATATATATAAAAAAAAAACATTATATTAAAATTAGACTTATTTGCCACTTTGTCCAAATATACTGATTTGCAAATTTCTAACCTTGTCGTCGTCTTGATGAACAGCCACAAAGCCAAGAAGAACAAAATCTGCCGTGTCCTGTTGTTGTTTTACGAGCCTGTCTAAAAGTGCGAGCGGTTTCACTTTCTCCAGAGAGCTCGTCGCGCATCTATATTTGAAAAAACAAACTTCTTGAGCTCATATTAATAGGTGTGCATGATTATTGAAGCGCTTTCATATCCGATCCTTTCAGAAAGGGACATACGCGAGAGTGAAGCGCGAAAAAACAAAGGAGAAGCAGGAAAAAATAGCAGCAAAGGATGCTTTCTGCAACATGAAACATGAACAAACTGCCATGCTTATCATCGCCTTTTGGACTATTATAAACTCGGAATGACGGGATTACTTTCTAACAAGAGGTTACATGTGCTGGTGAAGATTAAAGACACAGATGAGAGGTGGGCTGTGGGCTATATTTCGTGTTGTTTTTGAACCCAAATAAGGACTAAATGTATGCTGTGTGTAGTTTTTCTGTAATTGATAACATATTGAAGACTGTAAGGGTCAGTATGTGTTCATATATGTTACATTTATTTATTTATTTTATATAACTGCAGACGTTACAGTAGGCAATTTCGCACTGATCATTGATCTGCAGTTATAATCAAATCATGTTCATAGAAAGGTTAGTAATGAACATTTATACACAAGTATTTATGTGTATAAAGCATCTGTTTTGTGAGAAGTGCTTCTCGTATGATATGTGAATGACCTGTACGGCTTTACTGTGACATTAACTTGAGTAAAAATGACGTCGTCTGAAACTTTCTGTCGTACACCACGCCCACCAAAAAGGTATCCTTTTGGCAGTGGAAACGCAAGCCTAACAAAGGCGACCTGTACCGACCCGTACCGTACCGTACTGTACCTCTCAGTGGAAACAAGCCATTAGTCATTTAATCAAAAACTTACGAATTGCCGTGAGATTGCGTTGGACAAAACAGGAGTCAAGATGTGTTGGGGAAAAAAAAGGTTGGCATCAAACATTTTTCGCCCTTATTTTCATTCATGAAATTTATCATTTTAATAAGTTAATCAGGTTTTAACCACATTTTTTAAATCACACTGTAAAAATGCTGGGTTGTGTTGGAACAACATGAAGGAATAAAGTTAACTTATTCGTTTTTACAAATTTAAGCGGATTGAACATAAAACAATGGGCTCTATGCACAGCTAGAGTTTTAAAGCCAACGATAAAGCTTAATGTGACTATTTTGTAATGGAAAGCCCTTTGGCTACCTGGCTGAAAATTAAAAATCCGTGTGAATATACCCCATTAAGTTTTCCCCCCAAAACACTCAAGAATTGCATTGTTTCATCTCAAAGTTTAACTTAATATTTTCAGTCAGTTTGATTGAAGTTGAGATGACTAGAAAGGTCAACTAAAGAATTTAAGGCAGCAAGAATTGTTTTACAGCATACACACAAGAAGTGCTACTTATACAAAGAGATTGTTAGTGTTTAGAAAAATATGAGCTAGAGTAACGAGGGGGAGAGGATTTTTCTTTTTTAAACTGCTCACTAATTAACACTGATTTCAAGCATCTTGTTTCTGATTTGTCATCCACGGGACATTCCACCAGAAACGTACATTTTCACTTATAAAAAATGTGACAGGGTCTGAACTTTAAGCTTTTCCTCCTCAAACAAATCATACAAAAACAAGCAGAAAATCCTACAATTTAATGATAGAATGCATCCTTGATCACTGTCAGCTTCTCCTCTATCAAATGATGTCACTTCTTCTGAGTCATAGCCTTAAAGGAGTATTGCACGCATTTTATTCTAAATTTAATGCAAATGTGACAGGACTGACAGAAACATGGGGAGAATTGTAAAATAGTATTTATTTGTGGATAATGTATGTTTCGGATTGAATGTCCCCCACATCCATCCTACTGTTTTCAGCTCTACAGTTTGTGTTTCATTCCAGCAGACAAAATGATCTGGAGAACATTTGTCCACATAAACTTCAGCCTTCAGTCCAGTCCTGAGTGGGAGAGATTCACCCGATCTGCCATAACATCTTCAGATAGGAAAACCAGAGGCGCTTTTTCCAGCGAAAACAGCACATTACCGTATGATTTCCACAATAACAAGCCCACATGTTCGCTGAACAATGAGCTGTGGAGCAGATGTGAGGGTCTGAGGGGAGGTTGAGCTGTGTTTGTTTGCGGTGGTCATTGTCTCTGTGCTCAGTTTGGCCACTTCCACAGATTACATTTGTCTGGTTTTGCCAGCAGTTCTGCTGACGGCTTATTAATCAACATGGATCAAATGAAGGAAAACATTAGGAAATGACTGCAGGACTGGGCAGGACAAGACTTTATGGAGATGCTTGGCAACTAAAAAAGGCGAGTGTTTAGACAGAGGCGACCGATGCCACACACAGAGTGTTTTGACTGAACATAAGCTTATGAACGAAAGGTAAACAGTGTAAAACGTGAGAGCTGATTCTGACATAAAAAGCCTTTAGTGGAAATAGAGTGTGTGTTTGTGTGGAAGAAAAGCTGCTAGCATCACTTTCAAATGAGATTTTGTTTTAAATAACAGCAATACATTAATTAAAAATAGAGAAAATGACAGCATTAAACACCAACTTGTGAAAAATTCCAATGTTTATAATAATTATAATTAATTCAAGACAACTCACTACCAATGTTTTAATTTGTGGGGTTTTAAATCAATGTTTTTGCGGAATTACGTGATTTTTAATCACAAAAAAGGTCATTTCTGAAAAACAAAATATCTCTAAATGATACCATTTTTATTGAAAATTTGAAATAAATGTCCTATATTTATCATATATTTATTGAATAAATAAAATATAAATTTGATCATCTTGACCACTTTACTCAAGCACATAAAATGCCCTATTATACACCAGGCACAATAAGGCGCAAGATGTGTTTGGCGCGATTTGTTGCTATTTTCAGACCAGCGCAACCCTAATTTTCACGTTTTACGCTTTAGACTTTGCGCCTAGAACGTTAATAAAGCCCACAATGTATATATTTTTATTATTAATATTAAAAATGTTATATTGTTATATTTAATCAATATTATCAATTATAAATAAATGAATGAAAAGAGATTAATAGAGATCTGTCTTCCAATTCAATAACTGAGATGTATTTATGTTACCTACACTGTTCAAATATATCCGAAAATTAGCAGTTTTCTGTATTTTGTGATTCATGTTTTCCCAATTTATGCTTTTGATTTGTATTCTGGGACCTTGATCTTTCTTCCAACAACTTTTAACGTTGAAAAGTTGGAAAAAGTGACTTTTATAAACATTTTAATAGTTTAAAGCAGTATTTCTCAACCACGTTCCTGGAGGACCACCAACACTGCATGTTTTGGATGTCTCCTTTGTCTGTCACACCCATTACAGCTCTTTCAGTCCCTGCTAATGAGCTGATGATCTGAATCAGGTGTGTATGGTTAAGGAGACGTGCTACATCCAAAATTGCCTACTAATCAGTATACATACTGCATTTGAATTTAAACTTACTACTCGGCCGTTAGAAAAGTATGTTGTATACAGTATGAATGTTAGTAGTATGAATGGAACTCGGACGTGCTACATCCGCCATTTTGTCATCATCACGTGGCCTACCTGCGTCAGTTTCTTCGCTTCACTCCCATTCATGAATTCACTCACTGTGCATCATGGGATAGCATAGCATCCATCCGATGCACACTTCAGAATCTCGCTGGAAGTAGTAGGTCATCCGGGTACTTTACACATAGTTTTTCGAATTTTATGAATTCGGACAAGCTACTCAGCTCACATACTGTTTTTAGCGTACTATATAGTACTCTGGAAGTATGCGATTTCAGACGCAGCCATGGAAATGTGCAGAGCTGGTGGTCTTCCAGGAACGTGGTTGAGAAACACTGGTTTAAAGAGATATATTGTCTTACTTATGTTACGCTACAAGAACCTTGCAATATACTGCCAGTACTTTTTTCTCTATATATTATTTCTTATACATTATATTATTTCAAACGACTAAAATGTCAATAAACGTCACTTTGTTAAACTGTAGAGTTGAATTTTCAACATCAAAAGTCGACAGAGCAGAAACCAAGTTCCCATAATGCAATTCACAACCTTAAATAAATGGAAAACACTTGTGAATCACAAAATACGGAACCTGTTCATTAACGGATATGTTTTGCAGGCATTTAAACCAAATTTTAATACAATTAATATTCTATCTTGCTATTTGTATTGTACCACTATTTTTCTAGGCAGTGGGTCAGTCTGAGATGACAGTATTGAAGAGACTGTGGGCATGCACTGTGGGATTCTGCAGCGGCCGCTCATGTAAACTCCTGCGTGATTGATAGAGGCTCTCTGCTCTTTCCATTTTCATTTTCACTTACTTCTCCTCCGGCCCGCTAGCCAAGACACATTTACATAAAGATCTATGAGCACAAGGCAAAATCACATCCGTCTTTTCATTGGCCACTGACAGAAATGTGATAACTGTGCTATTTCTGAAAGCATGATCTCATCAGGCATTAACAGCCAAGGCTAAAATCCCTCAGAATATGAACTCCAATATGAAACCTTTACGAACTGTATGTGAGGTGAACACAATTTGCTAGTATGAATGACATTCAGGTGTTCTACATTTGCCATGTTGTTACTGCTATGTCTCTGTTCAGTAATTGGACAAAGCAAGTAAATCGGGTTCTATTTAAAAATAATTCCATTTATCTTATTTTCTAAATGTTCTTATTGCACACTTAATCCGAATTTTTCGTTGGTAATTTTCTCACAGGGGCAACACCAACGCTATCTCACGGCAATTCGTAACTTTTTCATTAGTGGCTAATTCGTATGAATTCGTACGATCTAATTCGTACAAATTAGTACGATTTGCCCATCACCCAATGACGGTTGGGGTTAGGGGTGGGTTTAGGTGCCACGCCTCCTTTTTAAAATCGTAAATTTTCGTACGACTGAACTCGTACGAATTCGTACGAATTAGCCACTAAACTGACAAAACGTAAAATACTTATGTTTCCTCGTGAGATCAGGCTGGCAACACAGTGGCTTAGTGGTTGCCACACAGCAAGAAGGTTGCTGGTTCGAGTACCAGCTGGGTCAGTTGGCATTTTTTGTGTGGAGTTTCCTCCGGGTGCTCTGATTTCCCACACAGTCTAAAGAATAAACTAAATTGTCTGTAGTGTATGAGTATGAATGAATGTTTCCTAGTACTGAGTTGTGGCTGGAAGGGCATCGGCTGCGTAAAACATATGCTGGAATAGTTGGCAGTTCATTCCACTGTGGCAACCTCTGAAATGGAGACTAAACTGAAGGAAAATTAATGTATGAATGAATTTCTCACATTAAAAATATTTATTTCACCTCACGTTGTGTCAATCCTATTAACACACTGCCTCCGAAACTTTCATCCGTCATAAAAAAAAACATCTAATCGGGTTAGATTTTCAGTTTTTGCCACCGATGAAGGCACTACAAATAGCTAATTTCAGACAGAGTTCTCAGTCAGCATAATGATTTAATCACATACAACAGAAAAGAGGCAACAATACTTTCAACTGTTAGCATCTTACAAAGTAATTTAATAGCAATTGTTATGCGGTAACACAATCTCTGCCTCGGATAAAGGTGCTGTATGTAAGTTTTTGACTTACATAAATAAGTAAATACCAAGAAAATACCATGATATATTTGCAGATATTTAAGAGACATGCTAAGTGAACCTTCTTGTTTATCTGAAAAACAAAGCTGAAGTCAGATATTCTGCTTTGAAAATGTGCGTTACGTGCCGGAACAACTGTTTGTTTTGGTCTCTTTAACCCGCTCTAAGCCAGTTTAGCCAATTATTTTTCAGCACCCTGGGTTGCCTTGGTGGAAACCCGTATATTTCATTCATTCAGTCAGTCATGAAGGCTCTCAAAGCATGCGTTTGTGACCGAAATGTGATCTCCGGTGGACAGTATAAGACTCCGAAATGAGATGCAGATTCAGAGTTCCACATGAGGTGATTATTAATTAGCAAATAACATAAATAATACAAACGCAAACATTAGATTACATTGTAACCCCTTGTCCTAACAACTCACTATGTGACGAGATTTGCAGTAATAAGCAATTAGGCTGTTTGACCCGACAAAACACGACAGAAATTTAAATAAAGCCATTCAGAAGCACAGAATAGTGCACTCACTGCACTCCAACTAAATGGTAAGGTTTAAATCTAATTAATAAATATGAAACCTCTTTAACATTATTAAATGTAGATGCTGAATCACTGATATGTGTTGGTTTGCACTCGGTCACAGTTCTGAAGTTCAATTTCAAACAGTTTATTTTATTTTCAAGATCTGAGGTGAACTATCTGCTGCTGCTTTCAATAGTATGGTAATAAATGTAATAGTAAATGGCATTCAAACTCAAATTATTAGCATTTAACACTGAATACAGCACATGGGGTGCACCTGAGATGATCATTGTCAGTTTGTCCTGTTGTTCAGCTAAATAGAATCCATTTCTAAAATCAAAATTTGAAGTGTTGGTTAAAACAAAAACTCCTTTTAATATGGAAAATATTCCTTCTATCTTGTGCCGTTGCTTTTATTTACACCCCAGCTTAAATCAGCCTTTATGCTCGACAGTCAGGCACACTCTTTTTGATATCGTCAATCTGGCAACCTGGGCTTGCTTGTATTTTGGACCAGGTGTGCAATACCTAGTTCAACCACTGGGTGTCTAACTTACAAACTGCACCTTTAAGTTAGATCATAGACTGTAAAAGATATGGACGTAGTATCCGTGACGTCACCCATAGGTTTCTGAATAACGCAAAAGAAGCTACTCATAGCCATGGCCAACCTTCGCCAAACAAGGCCAAAAAAGCGGAGCGTGAGCGGAGCTACAGATGCCTGCTAGCATTTTGCTTAGACAGGCTTTTCTTTGGAAGAAACGCTTAATACTTCATTACCTGCGACTTGTGTTCTGACCACTTGTGCTTGGTTGTACACTATATCAATAAAGTGTTTAGACTTTTAAAAACACTGTTGTAACACATTGAGCCACTAAACATTGTTCTTATGATGTTTTTCTACAGGAGGAAAACATGAATTACTTCCAAATACTTCAAATATAGTCAGTAAATGCAAAGCTGTTTATGAAATTCAGGCATAAAACTGTATGGCAACGTTTCAGATGACTGTTTTATAGCCTACAGCTAATCAATCTGTCAGATTCTGGAGTGCTTTATAGGTCTAAAGAAAATTATAAATGATAAATGATCTTAAGTAAAACAAATACATTTATAGAGATGGTATAAGTATATAATTTCACTCACCTGGGAAATGGAGGCCACGTGAATGGTTTGTGAGCACAATTAAGTGTACACAGCATGCCATATTATCTGATAATTGTAAAAATAATTCCAAAAGGCAACTGACTGTGTAAAGCTACATAAAACAAAACAAAAATACGATGTATAGGCAGAGTTCAGCAGCTAATCAGCCGGAATCAGTTGAGGTGAAGTGACAGCGACCAGCGAGACCTAGCTGTCACTCAAGTGGACACACCCTTAATTATGCAGACTTAATAAAATTTAATAAAACGAAATGGATGAGTTATATAAAAAATTCACCCCACTCACAGTTGTCAAAAAGGGTAATAGTAGCTATATGAACCATAGCCATCTTTTTTACCAGGCTGTAAACATGTTTTTATCAGCTGTAAAATTGGCCAATTTACAATTGCAGTCAGAAATCATCGGGATTTCCTGGAGCCAGCCCCCAAAGGCGAGTCAATGAATTGCAGTTTTAGTTACTTCTGTATTGGCTTCCCAAGGGAGAGCGGGAGGTTGCCGCATGAAACTATTTCAATTATTATTTATTTATTATTATTTATTATCAAAAACTATTTATTATCAAAAATCTAAATCATTGGTCATCATATGAAGGCAAATGTATCTGTCTTTCTGTGTGTGTACACAAAAGTATAATTACCTAAGTAATCAAATAATAAAAAGTTATTATTAGTATTATTATTAGTATTATTATTATTATTATTATTATTATTATTATTATTATTATTATTATATCAATTAAAAATATATATTTGATCATTTTTTATACTTTACCAAATCAAAAACATAGGTGATCATATGAAAGAAAATGTATCTCTGTCTGTGTGCATGGAATATAAATAACATAAAGAGAACCTAAGAAATCAAATAATACAGATTATTATTATTATTATTATCATTATTATTATTATTATAAATATATCAATTAAACAATCTATTTTGTCATTTGTATTTTAATGAATACAATGCAGACTCCATTGTTAGTCATGTAAAGCTGGCCTGCAGTCTGAGAGTAATGTCGGCCCCATCGGGCAGGGGTCGGGTAACAGACCTGAAGTGTGCTGCTGTGGTGAAGGGGATTCTGGGATGCTGAGCACTGAGTGGCACAGGCAATCTGACCCCAGAGCAGCACGGCGTCTCGCTGTTTCAACTAAAATCGATACGATTGAAGGGCATTGTGTGTGTGTGTTTGTGTGTGTGTGTGTGTGTGTTAGGGAGGGGCTGTCCTCATGCTGCACTGGACCGGCTTGCCCTTGTCTAACCTTGTGTTTGTCCCATGAGCAGCAGCTTGCTATCCCATCCCCATAATACACCCCGCCAAACCCTGACAGACAGATCAGAGCATCGATAACAGCCTGCTGCTTCTGCCGCACATCCCCCACCGCAACACACACACACACACACACACACACACACACACACACACACACACACACACACACACACACACACACACACACACACACACACACACACACACACACACACACACACACACACACACACACACACACATCTAGATTGCTATTTATTTTGGGGTCTCTATAGACATAATGCTTTTTGAAAGCCTACAAACTGTATATTCTGTCCCCCTATGCCTAAACACAAGCCACAGAGGAAACATTCTGCAATTTTACTTCTCTAAAATACTTTGTTCTGTATTATTATTAAACTTTTTCACTCTAGAGACCTAATTTTGGTCCCCTCAAAATTCCCAAACTTTGCTTGCCGACATCTGTTGTTTTTTTTTTATGCTAACCAAACAAAATTTTCTATCCACCTAAACCTTAATATTACCCTCAAAGGAACAATTTCTATACACCTAAACCTTAATATTACTCTTAAAGGAACAATTTTGAATGTTTACACCATTCAGCTAAACGTCATTTCTTATTTAAATTATTTATTTTAAAATTAAACCTATTTTCCTATAGTAAATTTCCAGGTCACTGCTTAGTCCTATTTGAAGTCATCCTAACCGAGCAGTATTTAAGAAGACTTCATATGTTACAGTTTACTCTAAAGCAGGGCTGTCCAAACTCGGTCCTGGAGGGCCGGTGTCCTGCAAAGTTTAGTTCCAACCCCAATCAGACACACCTGGGCCAGCTAATCAAGCTAGGCTTTCTAGAAACATCCTTGCAGGCAAGTTGGAGCTAAAATCTGCAGGACACCAGCTCTCCAGGATCGAGTTTGGATGCCCCTGCTCTAAAGTAGAGTATAATATATATAAGTTATATGAAAAAGAGCACAGATCAAAATGAGAGAAGACTTTAATCTACACCTGGTGGTCCTTTTCTTTATTTGTCTGACAAACAAACCCTATTTAAAGGGAAAGTTCCCCCCAAAATGACAATGTTCTTGTTAATTTACTCACTCACAGGTCATCTAAGATGTACAGTAGGTGACTTTTTTTCTTCAGTAGAACATTAAATAAGATTTTTAGCTGAATTTGTGGCCCTTGGTGATTCATACACTCAAAAACCAAACAGTCAGCTTTATCAAATGAATCGAGTGTAGTTAACTCAAAATTTACCGAAAGTTAATTTTACTTATTTTAAAAGAGTTTTGAACTCAGTGTTGAAGGTAATGGATTAATTAAATACCTCATTTCTTCAGTTTAAATGGAGTAAGTTCACAGCACTCATATAGATTAGTTTTTTAACTCAAATGGTTTGTAGCAATCGGTTTCCTCAAAAGATTTGAGTTGCCTTAACTTATTAGGTTTTACAGTACTCAGTTGGTTTGAGTTCTCTTCATTAATCGGGTTTTACTGTGCTCAAGTTACTTTGTTTACTCAAATTGATTCATAGATATATACACTAGATGTCGCCTACCCTGCTATTGTCTATTAGAACGAATGCGTCAATAGAGCTGCCATTTTAGTACAGGGTAGCGCTCCTTTGAAATGAATGCGGGACCAAGGTAAAGCGGAGGACTGTGGCCATCCAAAGCCAGAGAAATACACATATACACATATATCTATGATCGGGAGTTTTCCCCGGTGGTCAGTATGCAAATATTTTTTTCAATTACGAAATATTATAATTTTACATCACTTTTCTACATTGACGGATGTGACCGCACGGGCATTCCTGACAAAAAGTGAGTGTTTGTGTGCATGGAAATGCATTACCCTCCTTCCCTGTTTAATTTGATCTAATCCATGTCCTGAAACACACCCCCTCTCCTGCTTTCACTTCTCATTCTGATGGAGGGAGCGATTCGTTTGTAAATGAATCTCCGTTATGAACGACTCGTTCACTTAGCTGACAATAATACAAGTTTCTAGCACGGCAGCATCTTCTTGTCATATTTCATAACATCGTTTGCATATTTTATTCAACAAAACTAGCATAAGTCTAGAATTTAGTGCGAGTTGGTGCTACTTTGCCTTCTGGTGAATGCAGCAAGAGACTGAATTATCATCAATAACATTACTTTTTAAGCACAAAAGTTCATAACATACAAAAACATAAAAAACAAAATCTTACCTATGAAATGTTCTGCCTTTGTGCTTTGTTTTCTTTGTTTGCTCGTTACTACAACGCAAACACAGCGCTAAAGTCCAGCATCTTCACATTGGCACACTGTCTTGACTAGTGCGGTTGAATGACGTTTGTCCTAGAAGCACTGTACCAATGTGGCGGCGCTATTGACGCATGCTCAGGGTCCCTATGCGATATCTAGTGTATATATCTATGAAATTGATTAAGTTCAGAGTACTCATTAGGATTAGTTTTTGAACTTAAATAGTTTGTTGCAATTGCGTTCCTCAAATGGTTTGAGTTACCTTAACTTTTTGGGTTTTACAGTATATAACGGCAGTGATTTGTTACAGGTTTTAAAGATTAAAGATAAACATACAAACAAATCCAAATCAATAGCCAAGGCTCCTGATGACACACATCTTGTGAAGTAAAATGATCGGTCCGTGTAAGAAATTATTCAAAACATTTACAATAATATTAGTTTTAAAACACAACCTGGTCCAACAAATATTGCATGTGTGAATGTGCAGTGCTCAGCATATGTACACCTCTCACAAATCTCTCTTTTAAATTCAAATTTTTACTAGGAAGCTATGCATCATTATATTTGTGCATATTCATTAGATTAGTCAGTACTGAAGCCAAATCTGGAGCTCATCTAACAAAATAACTCACGATAACGGTCTAAAAACTAGTACACCCAAATTTATATGTTAAAGAAAAACATTAAATACAAATTTAAAAAAAAAAGGAAAAAGTAGGTTGTAGGTTGTATTTGTTTTTGCAATACTTTGCTTGAATTTAATTGTATTATCTTTCAATTTCTAAATATTTTTGGTGACTAAAATATTATTTTAATAAATATATCTGTTTAATAAATTTGTTTTGTTTAAATGCACCAAAATACATTGCCTATATTTACTAGAAATGGATAAAAATATAAATTTTCAAAGTGGCGTGTACTCAATTATGCTGAGCACTGTAGTCTTATGACAAAAATGCAAGGGCATGCTTGGACGAAAGATTATGTGATGTAGTTTGTTGATAGATATTGGTTATTTCGTCACCAGCCCTCATGCTGTCATCATCAAATGTGACCGGACTTCAATCTGACTACATTCGCATATGCGCCAAATATTGTTTGAAACTAACCTTTGCTGAGGAGCTTTTTATGTCGATCGGGAACTGAACCAAGGTTCACTTTAGTGATGAACGCATGCTTCATTTATTCGGAATTTGATAGGAAAGATTATGTTTGTTTCCAAAATTAGATTTTTTTTCATCAATACACCACCTGACAAAAGTCTTGTCGTCTATTCAAGTTTTAGGAACAACAAATAATAACTTGACTTATAGTTTATCATTTGGTATCAGAAGTGGCTTATATGAAAGGCAAAGGCCTCTAGATTACGCTTATTTTACCAAAATAAAATATGATTATGCCTTGATTTTTAATTATTTAATTAGGACAGTAAGGTCTTACTTTGCTGAGACATTCAGGAACTTTCATGTGGAGGTTAAAGTATGAGAAGGAGCGCTATCCTGCTGAAGAATTTGCCCTCTCCTGTGGTTTGTACTGTAATGGGCAGCACAAATGCCTTGATACCTCAGGCTGTTGATGTTGCCATCTACCGTGCAAATCTCTCGCACACCCCCATACTAAATGTAACCCCAAACCATGATTTTTTTCTTCACCCAACCTGACTAATTTCTGTGAGAATATTGGGTCCATGCGGGTTTCAATAGGTCTTCTGCAGTATTTGTGATGATTGGAATGCAGTTCAACTGATGATCCATCTGAAAAATCTACCTTCTGCCACTTTTCCAAATGATCAACTAGAAGTCAAGTTATTATTTGTTGCTCTTACAACTGGGATTGACAACAAGATCTTTGTCAGGTAGTGTATGATAAAACTCTAAAGCCTTTTATTGTATGGACAATAACAGAAAATAAAGTCGGCATGAAATCAAAATGTACTCTTCTTATTAGTAGTGCTTGTTATAAACAATGTATCTGCGCACTTTGTTATGAATAATTATTAATAATAAATTAATGTCAAAAATGTATTGCCTTCATAATATTTTATCAAATACCTTAATATTTATTATTATTAATGATATATTTTCTTCATTTCTGGTTACATGGAATGCAAGTCAGGCAGGGATATCAGTCCATGTACCGCTTTAGTCCATTTGTCAATCTTCCTCCGTTTTGTTAGCAATGCCGATCTTCCAATCCAATCGGTTCCCAAAGGACGAAATCATTTCAATTGGATGTACTTCACAATATGAATAACAATGCCAATCTTAACTTCCCTTTTAAGTCGACTTCAATGTTCCACAGAAGAAAGTCATGCAGGTTTAGAAAAAAAAGTGGCACATCTTACATCCCCACCCCCGCTCCCCCCACAGTCACACTTCTCTGCTCACAGGCATGTTTGTGCATACATGAACAAAGAGAGATACTATGTGTTGCGTCAGCACAGGGAGGGAATGTCTTTCCCTACATTACTCACACAAGCTCTTCAGTAAACACTTACTGAGAAAAGCAATCCTGGAGGCAGACACACGGGCAGACAGATAAGACTAACGTCAGACTTATACGCTGAATCATTGTTTAGACTACTAGAGGACGCAGCGCTGCAGTCCTCAACATCTGCTCAAACACACAGACAAAATAACTAGCTCATCCAGGGAAACCCCAAAGCTTCCCAATTATATTTTCCCCTTTTTTTTGGCTTGGCTATGATGTAAGCTAAAAATCAAGAGAAGAAAAACTCTATAAAGGAATTTCTTTTGATTTATTTTTTTCAAGCCAGTCTATCAGGTAGTTTTGTTTATGTACAATTTGTGAGTATATATATAAAACTCATCGGGGACAGACATACTGTAACATCACTTTAAATGGCTAACAGAAGTGATCTTTTAAATGAATTGCAGACATGGAAGTTATGTAACATACCTGAAGGTACATTCATGAAACATTCCATCATTTATCTGGCATGTTTACAAACATGCAGCGTCAAAATAAAACCACATTTCCAACCTACCGTGCTTGTATAATCTGATGTCTTTTCTGGTAAAATGCGATATTTTGGGTGAAACATGTAGGATGGGATCAGGGTTGCAAATTTAAATGAATATAAATGCCCCTAAACAATTCAAAACTGGTATGGCTTATGATATGTGAAATTGAATAGAAATGGTCAATTTGTGGCATGACGTTTGGATCTGTGCATGCTGCATCAAACGCTTCTTGCCTGTTTTGGCAGCTCTGATATAACCAATCACACTTGTTTCTATTGAGATAAAAGCATCATTTAGGGCAATTCTTGTAAATAAAATTTGATGTAGAAACAATTTTCCCTAAAAAAATATAGACCCTTTCTTGCCAGCCATGCTGTGGAGTACTTGGACACGTGTGATGGAGCATTGTCCTGCATGAAAATCATGTTTTTCTTGAAGGATGCAGACTTCTTCCTGTACCACTGCTTGAAGGTGTCTTCCAGAAACTGGCAGTAGGACTGGAAGTTGAGCTTGACTCCATCCTTAACCCGAAAAGGCCCCACAAGCTCATCTTTGATGATACCAGCCCAAACCAGTACTCCACCTCCACCTTGCTGGCGTCTAAGTCGGACTGGAGCTCTCTGCCCTTTACCGATCCAGCCACGGGCCCATCATAACTCGCTCTCCTTTCATCAGTCCATAAAACCTTAGAAAAATCAGTCTTGAGATATTTCTTGGCCCAGTCTTGACGTTTCAGCTTGTGTGTCTTGTTCAGTGGTGGTCATTTTTCAGCCTTTCTTACCTTGGCCATGTCTCTGAGTATTGCACACCTTGTGCTTTTGGGCACTCCAGTGATGTTGCAGCTCTGAAATATGGCAAAACCGGTGGCAAGTGGCATCTTGGCAGCTGCACGCTTGACTTTTCTCAGTTCATGGGCAGTTATTTTGCACCTTGGTTTTTGGTTTGGTTTTTCCAGACGCTTCTTGTGACCCTGTTGACTATTTTGAATGAAACGCTTGATTGTTCGATGATCACGCTTCAGAAGCTTGGCAATTTTAAGAGTGCTGCATCCCTCTGCAAGATATCTCACTATTTTTGACTTTTCGGAGCCTGTCAAGTCCTTCTTTTGACCCATTTTGCCAAAGGAAAGGAAGTTGCCTAATAATTATGCACACCTGATATAGGGTGCTGATGTCATTAGACCACACCCCTTCTCATTACAGAGATGCACATCACCTAATATGCTTAATTGGTAGTAGGCTTTCGAGCCTATACAGCTTGGAGTAAGACAACATGCATAAAGAGGATGATGTGGTCAAAATACTCATTTGTCTAATAATTCTGCACTGCCTGTATATATATATATATATATATATATATATATATATATATATATATATATATATATATATATATATATATATATATATATATATATATTTATATATGAGCAATATCACATGAGTAGCAGTGCAAACGCAATATCACACGTCACGAGTAGCAGTGCGATATGGCTGTATATCAGCACTGGTGGGAGGCATGCAGCCTCGTGCCTTAGTGTCCCATCAGTGCTGATATACAGCCATGTCGCACTGCTACTCGTGACGTGTGATATTGCGTTTATACAACAGTTCGACGGCACATTCGTGTATATATAAAAAAAAAATCAAACACGGAGAGTCACAAAATCCTTTTGTATTAGGAACTACTTCTTTCGCCACTCATTCACATCTGTAGCTGACGTCAAAACAGCAGAAGCCTTTACTAATTCACCAACGAGCTAGTATATTAGTATAGTATACTAGTATAAAGCTAGTATTTGAATGATTCTCTACAGCGTAATGTCTAAAGTGATGACAAAACAGCTGATTTTGCTGACATTTTAAGATAAGGCTGAATGTGACATGAAATTAAAGAGAGAGCCCACAGAGCACAGAGAAATATTTTAGAAAGCTTCATGTGCACGCTTTTATAGCTTTGCACCTACCCTGTAAACCATGTGAATTATGTTTTCCCCTCTCACAAAAAAAAACACAGGAAATATCAAAGTTCTCGCAAGAATTAGAATTTTTTTTTTAATTATATTTAACTCATAAAATTTTAGTGCATATTATAAAATCATAGCATGTTATAGTGACCTCAATACCACCCAAAACAAATATGTGTAAACAAGTTTTTATATTTCTTATGTTTTATACAGCTAAAAGACCCTGGGGTCAAATTGACTCTTCGCTAAGCCCCGCCCTCCTACTGTGCCTGGCACGTCTATTACAATATGTATGCGCCGGTGTCAGATATTCCCAGGGATATACCAGGTATCAGATTTGCACAGTCCATATGCATAACGCTTTGGCTTGTTTCCCTCGCTCGGAAGCTTGACAGACCTCCTGCGCGTAGCTACGGTTGCTAAGCCACGATTGATTTGTGGCAGTTTTCGGGTGTGGCTTAGTGAAGGGTCAACTGACCCCAAAGAACACCAATGTTACGATAAGCAAAAAAAAAAAAAAACCAACGTCAACTATAAATGCACATAGGTTTCTCGTTTAAGTGCTTTGTTGTTTAGATAAGTTTGTGCAGCTCAATTTACCCGATTATTAGGAAGTCGAACGATTTTTATGAGAACTGGATTATCACACAACCTCTTGTTTTGCTAATTGCTAACAGTGTGTACTCTACGAGAACACTAGTAATTCTGAGTAGAATAGCTGTTTTTGTGTTAGTTTATGGAGGAGTTGCCACACCTGTAATTATGTTTTGAACAGTTAAGTAGTTTAAGCGTCGCATACTCTGAAGATTGTGGTATTGTTTCCATATTTCCCTTTGGTTAGGAAGTTTAGTGGGTTTGGAGTTTAGTTTAGTTTATTTATTTCTTTGTTTTGGCAACATTCATTGTTTAAATAATTAATATTGTGTATATTCATTGTTTAATATTATTGTTTAATAAATTATTTTTGTTTTGCATATCTTTTCATTGTGTTTTCTCTTATTTTCACCCAGCACCAGTAGAAACTCTCTTAATATTACGTCTCATCCAGGGGTAATTTTAGGATTTTTATTTTAGGGGGGCTCAGCTCCGTATAAGGAGGAACTGTAATGTGTTTTATATTAGTAGTTCTTTTTAAAATAAAAATAGCGAAATGTTCGTTAAGAGTTACATTTTTGGCTGGAGGAAACAGCTGTGCTGATGAGGTGAACGCAGAGTAAACCCGACTGCTCCTCCGTGACATTGGGATACAGGTGATACAAGGTTAACTATATCAAAGAACTGCAAATAAGCAGATATTATAAAAATGTATCTATAAACACACACCTCGTTCTCTCGCTGTCCACGACTGTGCTTTGCTGATCAATTGAAAAACAAAAGACGGAGAGGAGCCGAATTCTGCCGCCGTTTTCTTATCAAATTTAAAGGGGACTGAGGCGACAGTTTAGTGTACAGTTTATGAGCTAATCGCAAAAGTTTTAGGGGTGCTGAGTAAAAATATAGGGCTACAGCCCCCCTAAAATAGGTCTAGCAACGCTCATGGTCTCATCCAACATAACAACTCGCAACAGTGCGTTAACTTTTCTACACCATTCTCAACAATGCAGCCAAGACTAAACAAAATGCAAGTCATTTATACATACAAACATTTTGCCCTTGCTGGAAGAATCAAAGGTGAAATCAATGAAGCCATACTTAAAATGAGCTATAAAATCCTCCTGCCTGCTGAACCACCCACACCACTCACAGTGCAACAAAAACTGCCATATTTATAGTGTGGATGAGGCTGGTAAAACATGTTCAACAAACATCTTCTGCTGCTCAGCTACTACAGAGGCCACAACCTCAGAGATCAGCTGGGAAATTATTACAAAACACACACACGCACAAAAACCACGCAGGATCTCTCAACTGACTTTATTCCAAGTAAAATCTGTTACATATGTGAAACTCTTATCAAAATGGATTAAATATGTAGCCTTTCAATGTGCAATGGTTTATTTATTTGTAATATTTTGCAAATCAGTCACCAAATTCACATCATGCTTGCCTTCACAAACCCTTAGATTTTTCCATTGACTTTTCCATTATTTAGCCCTCCTGCACTCTAAAAAATATAAGTTTGCTGTTTGTTCAAGATGCTTATTTAAAATCAGCTGAAACAACACAATTCTTCAGGTTTTTGGAGGGACAACTTAATTGTTTTGTGTTTAACCTACTTAAATTTGTTAAAACTAGTGAGTTAACTTAATTTTTTTGTTCACAAATCAATTTGAACCTGGCATATTTTTTTTTTAGTTTTTCTTCACAGTTTGACTTACAGGTAATCCAGATACCATTTTAACAGCATAAAAAACCCAGAACAATGTTTTTTTTAAATGTTCTAAAATGATCCTAACATTAGAAAAAAAAAGGTAATTTCCTATTTTCTTATTAAATGTTGATGAATTACTACATACCGATTACATTACATTTACAGAGTTTGTGATGAATGATGAGGTTGTTTCTTCATTCAAAACAGATTGGTATTACATTTCGCTGCTTTTTCTTAAAGGTTTAGTGAAGCGAGGGTGAATTCTGATGTAAACAGAATTCTAAGACAACAGGAGGGTTATATTAGCTCTGTGACCAACTAAAGGTTATTTTTACATAAACCAAAAGCAACTTGTATACTGTAAATGCTGATGCCTTAAAACAAAACGTAGGCTATAAATGAACTACACCAGGTTCAGAAGACTTCAACATCAGCAACCGTAAAGCTTCTGACAACTCTTTCAATTTTTATTTAAAGCATGGCAACTGTTTCAATAGGGTATATGCACATGGACTTTTCATTTCAGCCAGCCAGCCTCTGCGCTTGTCTTTCTATTACAAAATTGCCACGTTTAATGTGATTTCTTAAAAAAATCAGTGATCTTCACTGCCTGATAGATATACGATATGAAGTGGGTCTCAGACTGAACAAGCAGCACTGCTTTAAAGTCTATTTTCCCCCGCCATGTCTTTAAAATATGACAGTTTATTTTACCCCAGTATTTTCAACGGAGTTTCTGTGCTCGCCTGCTGATCCTGACGGAGCTAGCGGTTACACGGTCTTTCTTCTCATTTTACACTTGAACAACTAAATAAATGCTGAAGTTTATTTAACTAAATGTATTTTAATTACATTACAATGCTCTAAAAAGAACCTTATGAAAATGAAAATAGTCACATTAAGCCTTTACCGGAAGTTTATTATTGGCTGAAAAACACTAGCTGTGCGTATACCCCATTTGAATAAATTGCAAGAGTGCAATAACATACAACACAACTGTAAAAGTGACTAGATGATTGGATGAGTTAATGCAAGAGACTCATGTGTAGATTAGCTTACCTGTTTGGTTAAAGCATATAAAAATGAATAAGCTATGATGGCTCAGAACAGGCAAGTAGCCACAAAAAGAGGATAAAGTACATCCTGGAGGATGTTTTTGCAGAATAAAGCCCTTCAGTCTTATACAACAGATATGATGATGGACGGTAAGCCTGTCGAGCGTTATTCTGAGAAAACAACCACCTACTTACTATATTTATTTCATAATTAACTTTTTTTTAATTGTGATGTCCCTTTGTATGTTTTTCCCCCAAGATTTTTTTCAACACATTTCTAAACATAATAGCTTTTCTAACTAATTTCTAATTTCTAACTAATTTCTTTTATCGTTGCCATGATGACAGTAGATACTATTTTACTAGATATTTTTTAAGATAAAAGTATTCTGCTTAAAGTGCAATTTAAAGGCTAAACTAGGTTAATTAGGCAAGTTAGGGTAATTAGCCCTTGTGCGCAGTTCAGATTTACTACCCTTTTGTTATGTTAGGGATGAAAATATCCACTGAATTAAACTGCTGTAAAAATGCATTAGATACAATTTTTTTTTTTTTTTGCATAAATCTGTTAATCAACCTCAGTCCTGATCAAAACTACTAAACTGTTTAGACAATTACAGGATTTTAACTGTTTAAATGGCAAATACATAAATGATGCCACTGATTTGGTGATAAAAACAAACAAAATGATGTATTTTCAATATAAAAAGTAGTTGTGGACTGGATTTTTTTTATTTTTTTTTTACTTTTTATCAGTCTTAGACATGTGCATAATTAGTAACATCATTGGCTTTGATCCATTGTTAGATTTTCTTTTTTTTTTCTCCTAATTTACTGTTGGTGGCTGTTTCTGCCACATTAACTTCCATTAACTTCTAACCACATTTGATGGTGCCTAAATACACAGTCTTTGTTTTTATTTACTCCATTTAGTTCTGAGAGCTGAGATGCATATTTAGATTTTCTCAGACACATCAAGGTAAGTGCATAAAGGTCACCCTCACACTCACAGACTCACATACAGTACACACACTTTAATTTGCTGTTATACTCCATATAAAATCCAGAAACTAAGCTTTTTTATTGCACAGGCCTGTCTAAAGGGTTAATGGTGCCAACTGATGATCAACAGTAAAAATTACAAATTTTACCTCGTCCCAACAGGGAAAACCACCAACAATCAAAACTGCATGATTATATGGTGTCATGGTTTACAATAAAAAATGCGGTTGTCATGGAAGTTAATGGGGCAAAAACAGCCACCAAATGTAAATTAGGGATGACAAAATGAATATCTAACAATGCATCAAAGCCGATGTTGTTACTAATCATTTACATGTCCAACACTGTGTCAAAAGGTTAAAAAAAAATCCAGTCCACAATTACTTTTTATATTGAAAATACGTCATTTTGTGTGTTTTGTCAACAAATCAGTGACATCATTTATGAATTTGGCAATCAAAGAGTTAAAATCTTGTAATTGTCTAAACAATTTAGTAGTTTTGATCAGGACTGAGGTTGATTAACAGATTTATGCAAATAAAAATTGAAAAAAAAAATGATCTGATGCATTTTTACAGCAGTTTAATTCAGTGGATGTTTTCATCCCCAACAAAACAAAAGGGTAGTACATTTTCCCAGAGTGTATCATTAATTTTTATTTATTTTTTTTTCAAAGCATTTTCTCAAAATATGTGTCAAAATAAGATTTGTCACCAAAAATAATTTGCTAGCTGAAACACAGAAAGAGTTATGGCCAAATTAATGCTCAAATTCACGCCAGTGTGGATGAAAACATCCCCAACAGTACACAAGGGTTAGGCAAATCATTCTATAATGATGGTTTATTCTGTAGACAGTCAAAAAATAAATAGCTTAAAGGGGCTAATAATATTGACCTTACATAGTTTTTTAAAAAAATGGACAAACTGCTTTTATTTTATCCAAAATTAAACAAATAAGACTTTTTCCAGAAGAAAAAAAAATATAGAATCCTGTGAAAATTGTCTTGCTTTGTTAAACATAATTTGGGAAATATTTAAAAAAGAAAAATTCTATAATTATTTACAGAGTTATAAACTGTTGGGTACAAATTGAACAATTTTAAAAACAATATCAGAATTATGGGATTACAAACTCACTAATACTTTTCATTATATTGTTCTATCTGGAGATGAGCTTCTAACTAAAGACCAAAGACCAACATGTATTGTTTTCAGGATGATGGAACACAGTACATGTTAAAATGTTACCATTTCGTTTGACATATAGCACCATGGTGCTCACTGCGACCCGAGTTCGATTCCTGGCTCGAGGTCCTTTGCCAACCCTTCCCCTCCCTCTGCTCCCAATACTTTCCTGCCTGAAATCTCCACTGTTCTATCTCAATTAAAGATGAAAACCCCCCAAAAAATTATTATTAAAAAAAATTAAAAGTTTTTTCTGGGTTTTGGTCAACAAAAATTCATCATCTTGCAACACTTCGTTGTGTGGCTGAAATCATGATCAGCGATGGCCGGAGAGCAGACCTCCAGACACTTCACTGACCCCAATCAATATGCTGGACACAGAGAGCTGAGAACAGCGAAAAAATAAAACCTTCTACAGATGGATTTATTATATGAACTGTGTACAGACCAAATGAGGAACTCACTTAAATATATGAGCAATGTGTGAACATTATTAGTATACAATGTTTCTGCAAACATGTCTTGGCTATATATTAAGCAAATGAATGCCTGTGAGAACCTGATGTTTCAAACTCAGCTTCAATGGTTTATATATATATATATATATGTCTATATGAGAGGCGTCACGGTGGCGCAGTGGGTAGCACAATCGCCTCACAGCAAAAGGTCGCTGGTTCGAGTCCTGGCTGGGTCAGTTGGCATTTCTGTGTGGAGTTCGCATGTTCTCCCTGTGATCACGTGCGCTATAGGTGTATTGGGTAAGCTAAATTGTCCATAGTGAATGAGTGTGTATGGGTGTTTTCCAGTGATGGGTTGCAGCTGGAAGGGCATCCGCTGCATAAAACATATGCCGGGTAAGTTGGCAGTTCATTCCGCTGTGGCGACCCCTGATTAATAAAGGGACTAAGCCGAAAAGAAAATGAATGAATGTCTGTATGAATGCACATGTATGATTTATAGTTTCTTTTTCAAATATTTCCCAAATGTTTACCATTGCAAGGAATTTTTCACAGTATTTGCTATGATATTTTTTCTTCTGGAGAAAGTCTTATTTGTTTTATTTTGGCTACAATAAAATAAGTTTTTTTTAAACCGTTTTAAGGTCAATATTATTATTATTTTTTTCAATTGGCTACAAAACAAACCATTGTTACACAATAACTTGCCTAATTAACACAATTAACCTAGTTAAGCCTTTAAATGTCTTGAAAAATATCTAGTAAAATATTATGTACCATCATCGTCATGATCACCAGCGATCTAGCCTGTGCAGATTGCTGGAGAATTACACATGTGCCACTGATATGAACTACAACTCCCAGAAGTTTTTGCACTCATCACTCCTGCCACAGTTGACAATCATCCAGACACTGATACACAGCTGAAGTTCATGACTCGTTACTTGGACTATTTATACACCTCACATTCTCACACACTTTGCTGAGTCTTGCTCACTGTTTATCCGTAACACCACAAGGCATTTCTTTGTCTAAGTCTTTCCGTGTTTGATCCTAGCCTTTATTTTCTTGTGTATGTTGTTTGCCGCCTGTATCGAGCTCTTCGCCTGTTACTTTCACTATGCCTCTGGATTGCCCCTATGATACTTTTAAACCCATTTGACCATTGCCTGCCTGACTACTCGTATTGATAAATTGTGTGTGGATCCTCAACTCCGTTGTCAGGGTTCGACAGTTACAGTCTTCATGGCAAAGATAAAAGAAATCAGTTGTTAGAAATTAGTTATTAAAACTATTATGTTTAGAAACATGTTGAATACAATCTTCTTTCCAATGAACAGAGATTGGAGAAAAAAAATATACAGGGGGACTAATAATTCTGACTGTACGTACATAGTTTGGGCACCCCTGATAATTTTCACAATTGCAAGCCATTGCCTGCTGGCCTTTCAAATCAGCAATTTCATTTGTATACATTTATTACCTTAGAAAAAAAGCAACATTTCAGTTCTGACAACATTTATTTCATCAACAGATGCAATGCAATTTAGGTCATAACAAAAACAGACAGTTGCAAAAATTTGGGCACCCTAACAGAATAATGACATCAATCTTTTGTAGAGCCACCTTTTGCTGAAATAACACGCTTCCTATAGTCAAGAATAAATCCCTGAATTCTTTCTGAAGGCATTTTGGACTATTCTTCCTTGCACAATTTCTCCATTTCAGTCAGGTTTGATGGGTGCCGAGCATGAACAGCCCTTTTCAAATCAATTCATAAATCTTCGATGATGGTCAAGTCTGGGGACTTGAATGGCCATTCTAGACCATTGTATGGTGTCTGAGTATGGATTCCTTGGCAGATCTGGAACTGTGCTTTGGGTCATTGTCCTGCTGGAATATCCAACGCTGGCATAACTTCAGTCTCTTGACTGATTCCTGAACATTGTTCTTCAGAATCTGCTGATACTGCATTGAAGCCGTGCGACCTTTATCTCTGACAAGGTTTCCAGTATCTGTGCTTGCCACACATCATGATGAACCCACCACCATATTTTACAGTAGGGAGCATTTTCTTCTCCTGGCATGCGGTGTTCTTTTTCCGCCATGCAAAGCATCTATGGTTGTGGCATCTGTCCACAGTATATTTTTCCAAAATGATTCAGGCTTGTCTAGATGAGAGGCTTTTCTGCATTACCTTCCATTGAGCTGTTCTTTGTGAAGAGTGCGCTGAACTGTGGAATGATGTAGCAATGACATTATCAGCAGAAGGATGTTCCTGGAGCTCTGGAGGTGGTCTGTGGTTTATCTATGACCATTCTAACCATTCTTCGCCTTTGCCTTTCAGATATTTTTCTTTTTTTACCAGATCATTCCCTCGCAAGAACTGTTCCTGTGGCCTTCCATTTTCTTACTATATTTCTGACGGTGGAGATAGAGGCTTTAAACCTTTGTGATAGCTTTTTGTGTCCTTCTCCTAATTCATGTTGGTGAATTATCCTAGTTTTTAGGTCATTAGGAAGTTCTTTTGAGGTTCCCGTGTTGCTACTTTCTGATTCACAATAAGGAGAAGCACAACTAGCAATCAGCTATCTCAAATATCCTTTTTCATGGTTGATTGCACCTGTGTTAGGATTGTTAAGGTTCACTATGTCACTCAAAATAAATGTTGTACTGTAATCAATTAGCATTAAGTGACTACAGGTTTTGAAATCCACACAAAACAGAGGGTGACCATACTTTTGCATAGCCTATTTTTCAGTTTCAATTTATTTTCACACATTTAAATGCTGCTAAACTATGGATTTCTATCTGAAAAACATGACATTATCTAGCTTTCTCTAGAATCCAAATGGCATTTCACTGTGATCTTCTCTTATAAAGAAAGAACACATTACTATGCAGCCACAGAGGGGTGCGCAATTTTTTTTGCATAAAACTGTATGTATACTGTGTGTGTGTACATGCATATAAATGTATATTATTTGATTGCTTTTGTTTATAACAGGTGAGGTTTGCGATGTGGAAGAGCTTTAGTGTCTGCAGTTGTGTTTTTTGTTTTGCTGTCATGTCTTTATTGGACTCCTTCCAGCCATGTGACATAAAAATAACCATGCCTAATACACATACACTTCATAAACATTAACAATAAACAACCACATCTTAGAAAGGCAGACTCTGTGTATTTGCTCCTGGCACACTTTTGCTTCATCTACATCACATGTGCGATTGATGTCTCTAATGCTCCAGCACAAGACACACTGCACTGCAGTGACTCTCAGTGTTAAACTCCTCTAAGGAAAACTGGACTCCATTTTTCATGCTCACAGCGCAGATGACAACTTGATACTTGCTTGGGGAAAGATAGGTGGAGCGGAGCATTTATCTGGGGAAAAGAAGAGCCATTCCTTCAGGGTTACAGTTTGTGTTTTGTTTTATAAGAGACTGAAGATGTACGTCTGAAAAACATGGTTTTATTTCATTTCCAACGCAATCTCACGGCAATTCGTAACTTTTTGATTTAGTGGCTAATTCGTATAAAGTCGTAAGATCTAATTTGTAAAATTTAGTACGATTTGCTCATCACCCAATGACGGTTGGGATTAGGGGTGGGGTTAGGTGCCACACCTAAATCGTACATTTTCATACGACTCAACTCGTACGAATTAGCCACTAAACTGACAAAACGTAAAATACTTATTTTACGTTCATTTCAGCATTTTCATTCCAGTGCTGGTAAAGGGATATTATATTGGCCTAAGCTTGGAGGACTGCATCCATACATTTCTGCAATTACTCAAATAACTTAATAAAGTCATCTGGAATGGCAAAGTAAGCGTTCTTGCAGGACTCCCAGAGTTCATCAAGATTCTTTGGATTCATATTCAATGCCTGAGCTTCTTTGCTTTCAGGAACTTTGATGTGGAGGCTGAAGTATGAAAAAAAGTGTGGTTTGTAACGTAATGGGCAGCACAAATTAGAGCTGCACGATTCTGGCTAAAATGAGAATCGCGATTTTTTCGCTTAAAATGAAGATCATGATTTTGTCACGATTCTGTAGATGTAAAATAAAGGTTAATGAGTCTGCTATTATTATTGTTATTCTCAAACATATGATAAAACAACAATAATAACATTATGTGTAGGTCTACTGGTTAAAATGCTAAACTTTGAATAGACTTTCAATGGAGTACTTAAACAGACTTTACATTTGTCCTGGTCATTAATGCACAGTGAAGTGATGACATCAGAATACAATTATTCATAATTCTGGTGTTGAATTATTATGTTTGAGACATATGCTTGCTCCCAGAGATGGGTTGCGGCTGGAAGGGCATCCGCTGCGTAAAAAATCGTGCTGTATAAGTTGGTGGTTCATTCCACTGTGGCGACCCCGCAAGGGACAAAGCCGACAAGAAAATGAATAAATGAATGACATATGCTTGCAATCTGTCATTGACAACATTATTAGGCCATTTATTCACTGCTAAAATCAGACATTTGTCATTATCAGATTCCCTCTTACATTATATTCAACATTATATAGGCTAGAGTAGGTATACTGACAATGTTAAGCATTTATTTTCATGCACAACACTCTGTGTTCACTACGAAAGAAAAACACATTAAATGCTTGTAATCATAACTCTAAAATGCGATATGATCATTTAAATGATGTGCGCGCTTTCGGTTTCCTTTTCACTGCTAAGTGCTGTTCATACTTCCCGCAAGGCTCCCAAATGATCACTCTGTGACACAAACTGAATGTTATTTACAACTTTATTACCTGTTATTCACAGCCTATGCAGGTTCTGTTTCCTAAAGTGTGATTTCGCGTCCGCAAATACATCATTACATTAGGACAGAAATTACATTTTTGGTGAATTATACCTTATAAATACAGTATGTGACTCTTTCAACATCATTTGGAGGTGTCCATGTCGCTGAGCAACGTATGTGAAACAATGTGAAGACTTGTGCAGCCGTCTTTGCTTCTCTCCTGAACTTAAAAATATGATTGGTAGAATCGTAGAAATGCTGAATTAAGATCGTCTAGGGGGTCGAATCGAGATCGCGATTTTTTTCCGTGCAGCTCTAGCACAAATGTCTTGATACCTCAGGCTGTTGATATTGCAATCCACTCTGCAGATCTCTCGCACGCCCCCATACTGAATGTAACCCCAAACCATGATTTTTCCTTCACCAAACTTGATTGATTTCTATGAGAATCTTCCATGTGGGGGTTCCAATAGGTCTTCTGCAGTATTTGTGATGATTGGGATGCAGTTCAACAGATGATTCATCAAAAAAAAAAAAACTTTCTGCCACTTTTCCAAATGTATAGTAGCATATGCAGTAATTAAAATAAACGTTGGCACCAATTGCCTTTTTCCCAAAAATTAAATCTTAAAAAAATAATAAAATAATCTGCAGTTTAAAAAAATAAAATAATTTATCTTGTAGTTTAAATTAAAAAGGAATTAATTGATGAATTTGAATGAAATTTGATTACATTTAAAAATCTAGATGTAAAGACACCTTTTTACAGAACTGTGTATTTGTACGAGCTGTGTGATCCAGAGGTCAAGTGCTGCTGGCTGGCCTGTAGAAGAAGGTCAGAATAGACTCTCATGTTTTAAATAATGTCTGCCAAAAATCACACATAGCTTTCTCATTACCACATCCATCACCTCAACCTCTATTGCTCATCCAGTGAAAATGTACACACCTCAGTGGATGGAAACTGATCTGTTGATCAAGAAAACATGGAGCAAATCATGACAGCACCAGCGCTACAGTTCACAATCATCAGCTAAAAGAACTCATTTTAACAATGCCAACCTATTCTGAATGATTTCAGAGGAGAATCTGCTTAAAAACAGTCAAAAAGAAGGATACAGAGAGAGAGAACAGACTGTACCTGACACAAACTGCCCTTGATGATAAAGATGAGAGATAATCATAAACACCAACTGCTCAGCTCACTTGTTTTGTCAGTTACGCAGGAAGGGTGCAGAATGTTCTTAGCTTTCTTCATTTTTTAACTTAATTTTAGGCCAAAAGTATTGAATAAAATTGAATAATATTTAGTAGTGGCTATTTTTGCAAGGATCCTGCTTGTTTTGTGACCCCATATAGATTTCTGCTATAAACTAGACAGACTTACAATGGCTGTTGGCTTGTGACAGCCTAGCCTGAAAGCTACAAATAGTTCAACATTTTTTTTTTTAAAACCCTAACATGTTCTGAGTGAGGTATAGTCTACATGTCAGATTCTGTGGTGAATGAAATCTGAAATCTGACAAGAGTCCAAAATAAAGAAGCTTTATTTTTATGATTTATGTCATTGTGTCAGATTGCACACCTAACATAGGCTACCTAATATGGTAAATAATAAATTAATATATATATATCAAATAATTTATATATATACATATATATATATATATATATACATATATATATATATATATATATATATATATATATATATATATATATATATATATATATATATATATATATATATATATATATATATATATATATATATATATATATATACAGGCAGTGCAGAATTATTAGACAAATGAGTATTTTGACCACATCGTCCTCTTTATGCATGTTGTCTTACTCCAAGCTGTATAGGCTCGAAAGCCTACTACCAATTAAGAATATTAGGTGATGTGCATCTCTGTAATGAGAAGGGGTGTGGTCTAATGACATCAACACCCTATATCAGGTGTGCATAATTAGTAGGCAACTTCCTTTCCTTTGGCAAAATGGGTCAAAATAATGACTTGACAGGCTCCGAAAAGTCAAAAATAGTGAGATATCTTGCAGAGGGATGCAGCACTCCTAAAATTGCCAAGCTTCTGAAGCGTGATCATTGAACAATCAAGCGTTTCATTCAAAATAGTCAACAGGGTCGCAAGAAGCGTCTGGAAAAACCAAGGCGCAAAATAAACTGCCCATGAACTGAGAAAAGTCAAGCGTACAGCTGCCAAGATGTCAAGATGCCACTTGCCACCAGTTTTGCCATATTTCAGAGCTGCAACATCACTGGAGTGCCCAAAAGCACAAGGTGTGCAATACTCAGAGACATGGCCAAGGTAAGAAAGGCTGAAAAACGACCACCACTGAACAAGACACACAAGCTGAAGCGTCAAGACTGGGCCAAGAAATATCTCAAGACTAAGGTTCTAAGGTTTTATGGACTGATGAAATGAGAGTGAGACTTGATGGGCCCGTGGCTGGATCGGTAAAGGGCAGAGCGCTCCAGTCCGACTCAGACGCCAGCAAGGTGGAGGTGGAGTACTGGTTTGGGCTGGTATCATCAAAGATGAGCTTGTGGGGCCTTTTCAGGTTGAGGATGGAGTCAAGCTCAACTCCCAGTCCTACTGCCAGTTTCTGGAAGACACCTTCAAGCAGTGGTACAGGAAGAAGTCTGCATCCTTCAAGAAAAACATGATTTTCATGCAGGACAATGCTCCATCACACGTGTCCAAGTACTCCACAGCTTGGCTGACAAGAAAGGGTCTAAAAGAAGATCTGAACCCCATAGAGAACCTGTGGTCCAACATCAAATGTGAGATTTACAAGGAGGGAAAACAGTACACCTCTCTGAACAGTGTCTGGGAGGCTGTGGTTGCTGCTGCACGCAATGTTGATGGATTCTGTCAGTGTTTTAATCTGTTCACCATGGATGGCAGGCTTTTGAGTGTCCTTGCAAAAAAAGGTGGCTATATTGGTCACTGATTTTTTTTTGTTTTGTTTTTGAATGTCAGAAATGTATATTTGTCAATGTTGAGATGTTATATTGGTTTCACTGGTGAAAATAAATAATTGAAATGGGTATATATTTGTTTTTTGTTAAGTTGCCTAATAATTATGCACAGTAATAGTCACCTGCACACACAGATATCCTCCTAAAATAGCTAAAACTAAAAACAAACTAAAAACTACTTCCAAAAATATTCAGCTTTGATATTAATGAGTTTTTTTTGGGTTCATTGAGAACATGGTTGTTGTTCAATAATAAAATTAATCCTCAAAAATACAACTTGCCTAATAATTCTGCACTCCCTGTATATGTATGTATATATATATATATATATATATATATATATATATATATATATATATATATATATATATATAGTTGCAATCAGAATTATTCAACCCCCTGATTTATTAGCCCCCCTGTTTATTTTTTTCCCCAATTTCTGTTTAACGGAGAGAAAATGTTTTCAACACATTTCTAAACATAATAGTTTTAATAACTCATCTCTAATAACTGATTTTTTTTTATCTTTGCCATGATGACAGTAAATAATATTTGACTAGATATTTTTCAAGACACTTCTCTACAGCTTAAAGTGACATTTAAAGGCTTAACTAGGTTAATTAGGTTAACTAGGCAGGTTAGGGTAATTAGGCAAGTTATTGTATAATGATGGTTTGTTCTGTAGACTATTGAAAAACTACAGTATATAGCTTAAAGGGGCTAATAATTTTGACCTTAAAATGGGTTTAAAAAAATTAAAAACTGGTTTTATTCTAGCCGAAACAAAACAAATAAGACCTTCTCTAGAAGAAAAAATATTATCAGACATACTGTGAAAATTTTCTTGTTCTGTTAAACATAATTTGGGAAATATTTAAAAAAGAAAAAAAAATTCAAAGGGGGGGCGAATAATTCTGATTGCAACTGTATATATATATATATATATATATATATATATATATATATATATATATATATATATATATATATATATATATATATATATATATATATTTGTGCATATACATTAGATTAGTCAGTACAGAAGTCAAATTTGGAGCTTATCTAACAAAATATTAAATACAAATTTAAAAAGAGGAAAAATTAAAAGGAGCAAAAAAATGTAAAAATTTTGTTGAAATTTTGTAGGTTGTAATTTTTTTTTGCTTGAATTTAATTGTATTATCTTTCAATTTCTAAATATGTTTGGTGACTAAAATATTATTTTAATAAATATATCTGTTTATAAATCTGTTTTGTTTAGATGCACCAAAATACACTGCCTATATTCACTAGAAATAGATAAAAATATTAATTTTCAGAATGGGGTGTACTCAATTATGCTGAGCCCTGTAAATAGAGTTGTGTTACCTTTTTATTGAGATGTATTGTTGGTGATTGTATACTATACAGGTGTTTGCATGATTGGGTATGGACATTAGACAATGAAGACCCATTTAAAATGATTTAAGACATACAAATCAATAGCTGTGTCCGAAACCCCCTACTACTCAGTAGATACTGCATTTGAATTCAAATGTACTACCCGGCCATTAGAAAAGTACGTACTACATCCACCATTTTGTCATGGTCACGTGACCTACTTGTGTAAGTTGTTTTGCTTATATTGGGATAGCGCAGCGTGCATGGGATGTGCACTTCAGAATCTCTCCGGAGGTAGTAGGTCATACAGGTACTTCTCGCATATTGGGAATTCGGACATATACTCGGCTCGCATACTGATTTTAGCGTACTATATAGTATGGAAGTATGCGATTTCGGACGCATCCAATATTTCCGTGAATTTAAGACTTTTAAAGGTCTAAAATTTTATTTTAAGACCCCGCAGATACCCTGTGTACCCTGCTGTTTTTGATCATTTATTCTTCTTCTTCTTCTTCTTCTTCTTATTATTATTATTATTATTATTATAGTGATGGGTTGCAGCTGGAAAAGGATCTTCTGCGTAAAACATATGCTGGATAAGTTGGCGGTTCATTCTACTGTGGTGACATCAGATTAATAAAGGGACTAAGCCGAAAAGAAAATGAATGAATGATTGAATAGCATTTATTTTTTTTGTAACAGTTACAAAATTGTATTTCGAAATGTATAGAAAGTCAGCTAAACATCTTTCTCTTGTGCATAGCTCTGTATTGTAATTGTTGACAATTGACAACAAATGTGATATGTGACAGTGAACACAAGATCTGTACACATATGAAGGACAAACCTCACTTGAATTATACAACATCTGAACAGTGCCTTTAGATGTGATTACTGTATTGGCTCTCAGTTGTGCATTATTATTTAATAAAATGTTGTTTATTCATTAAATATTCATATAGATTTTTATATTGTTATTTTCTCTACATCAGAAACACACATTTAATTGTCTCTAGAATAAACAGCAACACCGTGCCTGCAATGATGGGCAGCGTTCACTGCCTTTTCTTTAACAAAACAAATGAGAGGAAAAAAAAAAGAAAATCAATAAACCTTTCAGACACTGCATCCATTTGGCAGAGCCGCTCCAACCCAACTTTCTCAAATGACAGAGAAAAGAGGAGGTGGGGAAAAAGGGAAAGCAATAAGAAATGCTATCAGGTTACTACCTATCTGTGCGATCATCAGCTCAGAGAAAGAAATAGAAGATTGCTGCAGATGAGCACACAGTTACTGTAAAACACAGATCATGGCATGAGAATGTTGAACGTGTTTGCTCTGATAACAAATCTTTTCCCTAATCCTTATGATACTAATTTCATGTTAAAATACTAAGCATAATGTTATTTAAAGCAGGGGTTCTCAACCTTTTTCACTTAAGGGCCCACTTCTTTTTTCGGTCAATTTTTTGACAATTTTCACTAAAATGTTTGTATGAAAGGCTCATTTAAACCTTTATTTATTAACAAATATTATATTATATTATATTATATTATATTATATTATATTATATTATATTATATTATATTATATTATATTATATTATATTATATTATATTATATTATATTATATTATAACAAATGTATATTATACATTTGTTGTGCCTTCTATTATTTTCTATTATCAGCATTTAAAAAAAATATATAATTTTATTTAAATTTAATTATATATAAAACTAAAACTATATATTATATATAATTTTATTTATTTATTTATTTATTAATACTATTATTTTCAAACACACAGATTCAAAGAGAACCACAGGTCAACAGGGAGATTGCAAAAGACCAGCTTGTGCTTTAAAGTGAACTGACTGAATATCTACTTATCTATTTATAAAGAATATCTAAAGTTTATAGGTATAATTTATACTTCAAAATATTTATTGCGGGCCCCTAGATTTCCTAGGGTCCTAAGCGGCCGCATATCACGCTTATTGGTTAAATCCACCCCTGCTTTGCACTATCCTCACTGAATCAGAACTAGCCATCACCTGTGAATTGATGTCAAATGATGTGCCTCACTGAGACGAGTACTTAGTACTTTGGTCTGCCCTGAGTTCACAGGTCAGATGTCCGACTTCTAGCATCGTTCTAGATGTTATTTCCAAGTAGGAAAACTCAAAATTCCAAATCAGCATATGCTAACAAAAACAAACCACATTGGTTACGACATCATCATGTCTTGTGTCTCTTGACGCACCAAAAATTCAAATGCAGGTATTATTTAGTATTTATATTTTTTTATAAATTTGAGAAATGTATAAAATTAGACTTTTTTTTTCAACCCTAGTTCCCCTCAATCACTCACTTTCAAGAGTTCACACTTGTGATTGATAAGTAAAAAGCAAGTTTGGCATGCTGTCCCAGGAGAGAGAGCCCTGAGCTTGGAAGATCCTCGAGCCTGGGGCTCCCTCCCGTTTCATTAAGAGAGAGGGGGGTCTGAGGCCAAGTAGGAGCTCCTGCATATTTAGTTAAGAAGGAGGGGAAGGAGGGCTGGATGGGGGGATTCTTAAAGACGCAGATGACTAAGGTAGGGAAATTTGGCTATTTATTCATCTGATTGGTATATCATGTGATTGCTAATACGGGACCCACTGTGGTCAATCATAAGCATGTGATCCTCTCGAAATTAGTTTATATATACTGTAAACTTCACATAATTTGGCTTAGTCCCTGATTTATCAGGGGTCACCACAGCGGAATGAACTGGCAATTGCAGGCCATATGTTTTATGTGGCAGATGCCCTTCCAGCCATAATCCAGCACTGGGAAACACCAATACACTCTCTCAATCACACACACACACTCATGCACTACGGCCAATTTAGTTTAACCAATTCTCCTGTATAAAGGACAGAGATCAGTGGTTCTTGAGGTCAAAAAAATAATGAAGAACTAAGATGTGCAAATTTGTGTATATTTTTCCACAGCAAAACAACTAAAGAAATTCTGGAAATATTGCCGTATATTTTGAGAAAATTTGCCACCAAATCAGTAATTTAGGCCAAAATAATCAAAAAGTTTCCACACAAAATCCAAGAGGAACACAAAGTATTTAACAGCTACAGCCTGGCGACCTCATTTGAAAGGTAGTGTAAAAAATTGTAAAAAGAATAAAATGGCAGTGTAAAATAGCCTAACCAGCATGATAATAAACACGGTATAAAAAAAAACTTGAATTTGAAACAATCTGACAAACAGAAATCGCTGATATTCCATGACTTGGACAAGTAATATAAAATTCCCTGACTTTCAAAGTCTAAAATGGACATTGTAAGAAGTTCTATGACCATGGGAACCCAGTAAATTCATCATCATCATCATCATCATCATCATCATCAGCATGTTGACTCTGGACGCAAGTAGATGTGGTTCTCCTACCGTGATGGTTCTCCTCCGACTGGTTGAATCCGCACAGCTGGCAGATGGAGCGGACCCAGCGGTTCATCTCCTCCTCGGTTTCGGCCACCAGGTAGAAGGTCCTCTCTGCCGTCTTAATGTCAAAGACGAAGCTGTCCTGAAACTCCTTGCGCTTGAACGTGAGGCCTGCGTCCACCTGCTCGCAGCAGTGCAGGTCAATGATGCGGATGGGCTTTTTGGCATGATCGCTCTTGTAATACTCCAACACGTCTGGGTCTCCGCTCATGCGCCCGCTGCGCAGGATAAACCAGCGCTTCTTCCATGCCTGAGGAGAAATAAGAACAATCATGATTGAGGATACAATCAATTTAGATGACACTGAAGAACGATTTGCCAACCATTATATTCAAAGCACTAGATTAGAAAAAAGTCAAGACAAACTTTGATGTTGGCTTGACCATCACACTGTTAACAATTTACTGTAGAATCTACAGTAACTTACAGGCAGCAGTTCGCCAGTAACTTACTGTTAATCAGAGGATCTCAAACTTTTTCATCCATCCATCCATCCATCCATCTATCTATCTACCTACCTACCTACCTACCTACCTACCTACCTAGCTAGCTAGCTACCTACCTACCTATCTACCTACCTACCTACCTACCTACCTACCTACCTACCTACCTACCTACCTAGAGAGAGAGAGAGAGAGAGAGAGAGAGAGAGAGAGAGAGAGATAGATAGATAGATAGATAGATAGATAGATAGATAGATAGATAGATAGATAGATAGATAGATAGATAGATAGATAGATAGATAGATAGATAGATAGATAGATAGATAGATAGATAGATAGATAGATAGATAGATAGATAGATAGATAGATAGATAGATAGATAGATAGATAGATAGATAGATAGATAGATAGATAGATAGATAGATAGATAGATAGATAGATAGATAGATAGATAGATAGATAGATAGATAGATAGATAGATAGATAGATAGATAGATAGATAGATAGATAGATAGATAGATAGATAGATAGATAGATAGATAGATAGATAGATAGATAGATAGATAGATAGATAGATAGATAGATAGATAGATAGATAGATGTGAGGCTGTTTTTGCACCGAGTTCGAAGTAATCAGAAAACAAGAAATGCCATTACTTCGATCATTTTAATATAACATATTCAATAATAAAATTAAACAATGAACCCTTTTCACAAGCCTGCTATGATGCTTTTAACGATAATCAGCATCTTAAATCCTTGAAAGTTTTAAATAGTTAGATTTTTTAAAAGGCGAATGAACATTTGTATGTATTTATGCATGTAGTATATCATCTATGCATCAAATTACAAAACAAATTTGATTACAAATTACAAAATATTTTACGTTTTGTCAGTGGCTAATTTGTTCAAATTCATACGAGTTCAGTCGTACGAAAAATGTACCATTTTAAAAATAAGGCGTGGCACCCAACCCCGCCCCTAAACCCAACCATCATTGGGTGATGAGCAAATTGTACATATTAGGTTGTACGAATTCATATAAATTTGTCACTAAATCAAAAAGTTTTGAATTGCCATGAGATTGCGTTGGACAGGACAGTAAATTTGATGTTATTTTTTCCTCTGCCTGCCGTCATCAGTCGCATACATTTTTTTTTCTTTATTCTGAAAGTCTTGATAACACCATTGAGGAGATTTTCTTTTATTATTTGATCAAATAGGATTGTAAAAAATATATATTTGTTGTATTCTCCTATTCACTGTGTTCTCCTATTCACTACGTTTTCCAAACTATGATGACTTCTGCTACTGAGAAACCCGGAAATGTGAAAATGTGTCTGTCATAGTTTAATATTTAAACCACTGAGGCCTCAGTGATCCTACAGGTGAGCTGCTTAAAATTAACTTAAATATTAAACAATAATTGTTTGATTTCATTCTCAATTCACCGGTTGAGAATCCCTACTGTAAATCAATTACAGCAAAAAAAAAAAAAAAATGCATTTACATTTACGGCACCATTTATCTTGCTGTATGTGCATTTACAGTATTGCATATTTTACTGTAAAATATACAGTCATATTCACACTGCGACTTTAAAATACATTAACTGTCTTATGCTGCGTTCACACCAGACGCGGAAGAAGCGTCAAGCGCGAGTGATTTACATGTTAAGTCAATGCAAACGCGCGAATAGGCATCCTGTGGCGCGATAGGCGCGAATGGCGCGGCGCGAATTAATTGCAAACCTGAAAATACAATTGTGGATGTAAAATATCAATTTAGAAAGAGAACATTTTTTTTTATTTGAGTGATTTTAGTCATCTTAAATAAAGAATTCAACAAAAAAAAAGAAAAGTTCCTGTTTTTTACATCACCCCAGCCAATCCAAGATGTGGGTAACTTTTTTTTTTTCTTCAGTAGAACAGTAAAGAATATTTGAAACTAAAGCACCTGTGGTCTTTGATAAGTTAGCAGATGAAAGTTAGTCAACAAAGACCACAGTTTAAGTTCATTTTCTTTACTGTTCTACTGAAGAAAAGTTCTGACTTCCACGTTCTGATTGTCTTTTAGGTTTCTTACTTTTTTCCCCCCTTTTCTTTTACTTGCCTGTGCCTTTTTAATTTTTTTATGAAATGATGCATAATATACATTTTGTTTTATTGTTTTGTTTCAGGACACCTGTGGGGAAACGGACCAGCAGGACATTGGAGAGCACATACCGAAAATTGTGACCATTCACACACATACACTACGGACAATTTAGCCTACCCAATTCCCCTATACCGCATGTCTTTGGACTTTTGGGGGAAGCCGGAGCACCCAGAGGAAATCCACGCCAACACGGGGAGAACATGCAAACTCCACACAGAAACACCAACTGACCCAGCCGGGGCTCAAACCAGCGACCTTCTTGCTGTGAGGCAATTGTGCTACCCATTGCGCCACAGTGACGCCCAGTAATGTATATTATCTTTTTTATATTATCTTTTTGTTTTCTTTTTTGGTGGCCATTGAATGTTTGACAAGCACAGCTTTAAACGCTACTTTTAAGAATACTCTTTAAACCGTTTTTGAACAATTGTTTCTATTAAAGCAGTACATTTTTGAAAATGTTTGCAACTTTTTGAACAACTAAAAATTTTTAAGAAATGTTTTAAGATGCATTGACAAGTTCTTTACTTTAATACTCCCCTGTTATCTGTTGTTTCTTCCACCCTTTGTGGAATATAGCTAATTGTAAGTTAACTGATAAGTGACTTGGTATTTTAAAGTTAAAGAACTTAACATTTTCAATTAAAATGAAAAATAAATAAATAGAACTTTAATGGTGGAAATAACTTAAATTTGTGAACAAAAACTGCTTAATATATTGTGTTACACCAACCAACCACCAAACAAAACCCTTTGCTAGTATACTCAAAAAATTAAGCATCCCCAACTAAAGATTTTTGGCTAATATTGCTTTAAATTTAATGTGAAAATTGCTTAAAAAGAGGGATGCAAAAATGATGCACTATATGCTTAAGTAAATCTAGCATATTATTTTTTTCAGTGTATATTTCTAGTATGGATTAGTATGTTGTTAGCATGAATTGGTATGTTATTAGAATGTCCAATGTAAAGTCAATGGCAGTTTTTTTTTTTTTTTTTACAATAGAAGTCTATGGGACAGTTAACAGGTGTTGTAAGTGGTTGCTAGGGTGTGGCTAGTAAGTTGAAAGGTCATCAGTGATTGGCAGATTGGTAGTCTGAGCTAAATGAGCCCAACCTTAAGTCTATATGACAGTCTGGTGGAAAGTTATGAGGTCACAAAGTTTGGTCCAATGTTAAGTGAATGGGACTTTTCAGAATTTTCCGGGTCAGTTTTCGGAAAACCGTAAGTCAGATCAGTTGGAAAAGATATAGCAATTTAATTCAGTATAGTTTGGAGGTTTGAAGTTAGTTTGGTGGTTGTAGTATGAAAAGTCTAGGAGGAGATGCGTTCTTAAAATAGTCTAAGAAGACGGAAGAATAATACGTTTGTGTAGTATAACAGTATGCTGGCTTTCTCAAGCCACCATAATATCTGAACATAAATATAGCTGATTGTAGCATTTAGAGGCTTTTGCATCTGAACTTTTTAACTGTCACAGTATTTTAGCTTCAAAATCAAATGAAAGATAAAGCTATTATTTTTTGTAGTTAACATTTAGTGGCAAAATCGTGGCAAAATATATGTGCATGTTTCTTTCATTTTCAATAAAGGCAATTGTATTTCTTCATCTCATTTTACTGTTCATTTAAACACAGAAACATGAAGCCCCCCATTCAACATAAAGCCAGTAGTTAACCAAGTCTTCAGTTTGTGTTTGTGCTTCGTTTACACTGATCAAAACAACGATTTGGTGTGTTTCTGTGGGTGTGTGTTCCACTTTAAGTGTGTGTTTTATTTGAGACAGGTGCAACTCCCACACAGTTTCCTGCTCAGACAGAGCTCTGAGGGGGGAGACAAAAACACGCACAACGCACGCACACACAATTGAGTGTGTCTGCTGTTTGATGATCCATAAAATCTGACGTGACTCACAAACACACATTACGCTTCATCGGCAAACACCAGGATTTCCCAATTGTCCACAAACACACAGGTGCTCCATGTGTAGTAGACGGGAATTTCCCTCATTTGAATGTAAATTGACGCCTCTGCTATATAAAGAGGCAGAAAAACATCCTATGCCAAAGCAGTTATTAAATAAAAATAAATAAAATTGATGTATTTTGGGCAGTTTAGGGCTGCAGCCAATTAGAAAGTGGAGCACAGGTGAGGGTGGGGCTGTGTCTGAAGCTTGGTCGTCGTGCACTGACATGAAAACAGTTTTGTAATGATGCTTTTGTCTTACTGACATCTCTTTACAATTCGACAGATTACTAGATTGTTATGTTCTTTGTTAAGTTACATATTCAGAGTTGGGGAAAGTTACTTTAGAAAATAATGCATTACAATATGGAGTTACTCCCCAAAAAAGTAACTAGTTGCATTACTTATTTACTTTTTATGGTACTGTAAGTAATGCGTTACATTACTTCTGAGTTACTTTTACCTAACTTTTTCTGACCTGGCTGAGGCTTGATCTCTTTCAGAACTTACAGGGGTTTTCTTCTTTGTCTTTTTTTTTTTAAATAGAGGAGTAAACAACATAGTGTACAACCTTCATTTACCTTAAAAAAAAAAAAAAAAAAAAAAAACATAAAACAATTAATGTAGGATAATGTTATCTTCTGAGAACTTCCTGACGCCAGAGCTATACATGCCATATACACTCACCGGCCACTTTATTAGGTACACCTTACTATCTTAGTCCTTAATCCTTCATGGCATAGATTCAATATTCCTCAGAGATTTTGCTCCATATTGACATGATAGCATCACGTAGTAGCTGCAGATTTGTCGGCTGCACATCCATGATGCGAATCTCCCGTTCCACCACATCCCAAAGGTGCTATTATGGATTGAGATCTGGTGACTGTGGAGGCCATTTGAGTACAGTGAACTCATAGTCATGTTCAAGAAACCAGTCTGAGATGAAATGGTACGTTATTCTGCTGGAAGTAGCCAGCCATCAGACCAGGCAACGTTTTTGTCTAATTTTAATGAGCCTGTGCGAATTGTAGCCTCAGTTTCCTGTTCTTAGCTGACAGAAGTGACACCGAGTGTGGTCACATCTGCTGCTGTAGCCCATCCGCCTCAAGGTTGGATGTGTTGTGCGTTCAAATATGCTCTTCACGGTTGTAACGAGTGGTTATTTACTGTAGCATAACATAGGTTAATAATTTAGGTAACATAGCTTTTCTATTCCCACAGTTGATTCTGTCATCACCCCCTCACCTCAGGTTAAGAGTCTGGGTGTCATCTTCGACAGCACCCTATCATTTACTGCACATGTTAATAATGTCACCCGGTCCGCTTATTTCCACCTTCGAAATATAAATCGCTTACGTCCTTCCCTCACACCTCATTCAACTACCATTCTTGTTCATAGTTTAGTCACATCCAGTTTAGATTACTGTAATTCCCTTCTGTTTGGCCTCCCTAATAAAACTCTTCATAAATTACAACTGGTACAAAACGCTGCAGCCCGTATTATTACAAAAAAACCCTCCATCTGTCACATCACACCCATTCTACAACAGCTTCACTGGCTTCCCATCTTTTTCAGAATTAATTATAAAATACTTCTTCTCACTTTTAAAGCCATCCACAATCTTGCTCCTCCATACCTTACTAGTCTTGTTCATATCGCCACACCTTCTCGAACACTCAGGTCTTCTTCTTCCATTCACCTCACTGTTCCCTCTGTCCGCCTTGTCACCATGGGGAGCAGATCCTTCAGCCATTCTGCTCCTCAGCTTTGGAATTCACTTCCACCTGATCTCCGTAATTTAGACTCTCTTTCACAATTTAAATCCAAACTCAAAACACATCTCTGTAGAACAGCTTATTCTCTTTAACTCGACTGCATTTTTAAAATTTGTATTGTATTCTATTGACTTTTATTGTGTTTTTATTTGAACTGATTGTTCTTGCTGTCCTGTACGGTGACCTTGAGTGTCATGAAAGGCGCCTTTAAATAAAATGCATTATTATTATTATTTGAGTTACTGTTGCCTTTCTATCAGCTCGAACCAGTCTGACCATTCTCCTTTGACCTCTGGCATCAACAAGACATTTGCGCCCACAGAACTGCCACTCACTGGATATTTTCTTTTTTTCGGACGATTTTTTGTAAGCCCTAGAGATGGTTGTGCTTGAAAATCCCAGTAGATCCGCAGTTTCTGAAATATTTAGACCAGCCCATCTGGCACTAACAACCATGCCACTTAAATCACCTTTCTTCCCCATTATGCTTGATTTAAACAGTAGCAGATCGTTTTGACCATGTCTACATGCCTAAATGCATTGAGTTGCTGCCATGTGATTAGCTGAACAGAAATTTGGGTTGACGAGCAGTTGGACAGGTGTGCCTTATAAAGTGGCCGGTGAGTGTATATAGATTAATACAACTTTTGTACTTTAAGTCTTATTAAAAAGTAAAATCACTGTCCATTCAGATGATTCTCTTTTCCTTTTCTTCAATGCCTTCTTAATTTCAGTCTGTTCCTGCATTCTCTCATTGCGTGTAGGATTTAACATGTTTATTTTTAAAAAAAGCGAATTCATTAAACTAAAAAATAACTCACATAAATTTTTTTTTGAAAAGTAAATCAAATATTTTTACTTAATTTTTAAAAGTAATGTGCTACTTTACTCGTTACTTAGAAAAGTAATATTATTACGTAACGCATTACCCCCAACACTGATTTAAATAATAAATAAATTATTCTGGCAGCTGATATCTATTTGGGAGGGGGCTTGGATTCCATGCTGACTCCATCCAAGGGAGCGACCCAGTTGGAATGTTGTTTACAAAAAATGTTTTGATATAAAACATTTCAATTTACATGAGGTGCACTGCAAACCTCTGTTAATGAACAATTTCCGCATTTTGTGATTTACAGGTGTTTTTTTGTTTATTTACGGTTGTAAATTGCATTATGGGAAATTTATCTTTGCTCTGTCTACTTTTGATGTTGAAAATTCAACTCTACATTTTAACAAAGTCACATTTATTGACATTTTAGTACAACACCAACCAGACAATGGCCCAATCCCAATTCTATTTTTGTACCCCTTCCCCTTGGCCCTTAAAACCAAGTGTGAAGGGGAAGGGCTTTAAAATGTACAACTAATTAGAAATGGGACAGCACTACAGCACCTGCACACGTCATCAGATGTCATCGCGATCTCTTGCTTCATATGAGATCAGACGATCGCGACTGCTGTAGTTATTCCAGTTGTGTTATTTTTTGGTATCTATCTTCAGGAAATCACTGAAGGCATGTATTATGTTATCATAATGATCTAATCTGGCAATAAGATCATAACTATACTGCGCATTTACACAGTGGCCATAATCATCTATGTAAACACACAAAAAACAACATTAACATTATAGCAGACACTGTAAAAAGCTCATTTCCAGCCACTAGACTTTTCTGACAGGGTATTTGAGTGTCATCGAGTGTCAGAATGTTGTGGGACTGCAGTACAGGAGTTATGATTATGGATTATAGATCGCGAAATTTAGCGGTTTTTATTTTAGCGCTTTTTTTTTTTTTAAAGCATGACGGTAAAACACGTACGCGTTTATGAATATATTAAAACATGTGCTTGTTTGTTGTAAAAACTTGTAATAATAACAAAAAATACTAATTTGTGGATCTCCTTACTTCCGGGTGCAACTATCCTGCCATTGAGGCTAGTGTATTCTGGGATATTTTCTTACTCCTTGGTTTCGAGTGTGGTCCTGAAAAGTCTACCCCTTCCCCTTAGCCCTACGCCTTCAAGCTAAAGAGAACTGGGACAGGGGGAAGGCTAAGGGGTAGAATTGGGATTGGGCCAATATATCACTTCAAACTATTAAAAACGTCAATAAAAGTCAATTTTTCAAACTTTTCAACATCAAGCACCCTAACATACACCAGGTGCAATAAGGCCTGTATGGCGCAATTTGTTGCTATTTTCAGAATACATTTGTGTCACTTTGTGGGTGTGCTGGTCTGAAAAGGAGATGTGTTAAGGCGCATTGTTGGTGCGTTGCTATTTTGAGGAAGTGAAATAGAGCGCACCATTGACCAACTTAAAGCAGGTCTAAAGATTGTTTCAGTTTATTCATGACAATTTGCATTTGTATAATGTTATTATTATTATTATTAGCAGTATTATTTATTATATGCATGCTTAGATTTGTCCACTTGTCGGGTTTTGGAGACGTATGCATCACCATATATAACTCAGTTTTTTTTGACCACACTTTGTATATTATAGTTCATTTATTCATTCGCTGGAAATTAGAACTGAATTTAGAAATAGTTTTGAAACAAATATTTGCACTTAACAAACAAAATTTTATATGTAAGCTAATGGATGTCTTTAGTGGAGTGAGTTTCCACCGTTTTCTTACTACACAAAAGTAAAGGAGTAAAGTAAAAAGGCTGAATGGAGGGGGCTCGTTCTTTATCCTTGCGCTGCAGTTTTCTCGCTAGAGAATCGTTCAGTTTTTCCACTTACAAAGTCAGCCCTGTAAATAGCAAATGCACCATGGCGTGACCCACCTAACTCTTAAGGGAATGAGAGATGATACTCTGATTGGTTTAATGCACGTTATGCTCAAAACACACCCATAACTCATTAGGAGAATAAGCAAAAGTGGATTCGGACACGCTCTTAATGCTTAATGCACTTTAGACTTTGCGCCTAGATCATTAAAATAGTGCCATATTAAAATAATGCCATAATGCAACTCAAAAGCAGAAATAAGTAAAAAAAAAAAACACAAAATAAGGAAAACTGTCAATTTACAGATATTTTTTACAGCGTACTCTTTAAAAAATGAATAATGCTGCAAAAAATGATCAGCACATTATCCGATAAAAATGTTAGATTGCTTGATAGATTGTCTAACAGATTATAAATATAAAAAGAAAAACTAATTACAAAACTATGTTTGTCTATGTTAAGACACACAAAAACATGCATGCAGACTTCTATGCAAGCATGAAAAGGTAGACTTTAGATGTGTGTTATGTCCTATGCTGAGAGTTATTTCAGTCCGGACAGAAAGTACAGAGAGAAACAGCCCGGATGATGGAAAGAGGTTGAGTGGCCCAATGCCAGAAGTTTACTTCCGCCCCACATCTCTCTCTCTCTCTTTGCTGACACACAGGATCCCACAGGCTCTCTTTCCTCCATCAACACACACACACACAAACACAGAGATGGAGCTCCTCCACCAAGGCCAGTGTTTGAGTGAGCGATAGTTGCTCTACACCCCCGCTCTTCCCGCATCAGCCTCACTGTCCAGCTCAGAAGAGTCGACACACATCCTGTGTTTTCTCAAGCCTGCTGCTGACCTCCTCTCACTGTCTAGTGCACACTGTTTAGTGCAAGTGCACACCACATATATTTTTTGAACAATTACTTGTTTAAAACGAGTTAAAAATACACAGTGAACAATGTAAAGGGATAGTTCACCCAAAAATGCTTCCGTCCACACATTTTATTTTACACTATACAGTGGTCCCTCGTTATTCGCGGCAGTTACGTTCTAAAAATAACCTGTGATAGCTGAAATCCGCAAAGTAGCTTTATTTTTTACAATTATTATCGATATTTAAGGCTGTAAAACCCCTCACTACACACTTTATACACTTTTCTCAGATGGGCATTAACATTTCCACACTTGGAAATGGAAGTCCAGTATTACAGAACGAAACCAAAGACCAAAACCTGTTGTCAGGCGCAAACATTCATCGCTGTCAGCAAAAGGTTCATAAAGTTTTTAGCTTTCGTGCGGATAATGTTGGCATCCAGTGTAATATTCTTTTTTCCTTCAGTCACTGATACACAAAACTAAAGCAGACTCCATACTTAAGGGGGTCACACAGTGGATGCGCTGCGCACATTACAGTAAGAAGTAACACACACCGGACGCACACATTCGCATGTGATTTAAAATGAAATTATTCAGATGGCGCTCTGTGGCGTGGCAGAAATATGAACAGTGTCCTGAGTCATAGCGGGGCACCACAGACAGCCACTGACTTGCGCGCCGGTGTGCGTACCCTGATATAAACCTATGTTTACAATTTTAAAATGTATGGTGCTGCGTAGCGTGGCGCATCCTGTGTGTCACCCCCTATTACGATGATCTTGCTGCGGACAGTTACAACCCTTTTTGCATCCTTGGTGGAACTTACACTGCTAGCAATCGAAGATTTATGTTAAGTTGGCAAGCTGAACGCATTCTGTACTGTACACAGAGAAGATTGATTGACAATGGTCTACAGCCAATCAGGACGCAGAAAACAATGTGCTGTAAAATAATAATAATATAAAAAAAAGCATGTCAAGTTGCACCAAAAAAAAAATCTGCGAAATTGCGAATAACATTGTTATTCTTAAGGTAAATAATTAATCAGTGAAATTAAGTTCATTTAATGAAAAATAAATGGTTTGTTTTGGTAATCTTCAATCAAACTCTGACCATTTGCTTTAGCGTTTGGAGTGGAAGTCCTTCTGTTGACGTCAACCTGAGGGCTTCCATAGCAACTGCATATTAATACCCTCCCTGACTGTTAGTCAGAGCCATAGAGAGAGTGAGTTGCGACAACTCCGATGACTCCAATGGAATTTTTTTTCAACAGCAATGGCGGCTCAAAAAGCCTCTCAATAGTTCCTGGTATTTAGCACTTCTTACAGCCGAGCTACTGCTGAAGATGGCTAGTTTTGCACTTTTGAAAGGTACGAAGCTTCTGAAAATAAGATGTGTGTGTTTTAACGTTATCTAACATTATTTGAATTAACCGCAAAGCACTTACTGGAACAATTTGAGTCTACATGAATCACGTGACTACTGTATCTAACATTTTGGACTTCCATTGTCACAACTCTCTTTCTCTATGGCTCTGCTGTCAGTGTTGCCAGATATAACTGACCTATTCTAGCCCAACACACAACACACAAAAAAACGGCCAAAATATTAGATTAATATTATATTTAATTTTAATTTATTTAAATCGAAATTAACCTAGTTACTTTAACTGTCATAGTTTTTAACCATACAGCAACCAACACCAGCACTCACAGAACCACAACATAACCGGATCACATCGAAACTCTTCCCCTTCTTACTCACACACTGCACTTAATGTTGTGTAGATTGCACTACCTATTAGAGTATGTTTTACTTTCGAAATGGGGAATAAATTCGTCATATTTGACTTTAAATTCTTTTGAACATAATTAGGTGCTGCTTGTCAATCAGACAATACTTCTACTGTATGTTTGATCTTGCTGTCAATTGTGGAAAAAAATGATCGATAAAGTGTCATGATAAATCGCTGTGTTTAACTGCAGGCTTGCGTGATGCGCGTGCAGGGGAGTCAGATTTGTCCGGGGAGTCAGATTTTGGTACAACTCTCCTTCACCTCCTCTTGTGGGTGGGCCCACGTGGTTTGTGCTATGGACTGGTCACTACTAAGTGAATGGATTAGGAGCACTCAGTTATGTTTTGTTAAATAAGCTGCATATAAAAAAGTTCGTCAACCCACCAATGCCATTTTTTACCTGCACAATCAAATTTAAAACCGCCCAATCCGTTTGTTTGCGCTTTAGAGAAAAGAAAGCCCTGCCCCCTACTCAATTTTCCATTTCAGCTGGAAGTACATCAACATACTGAAATAGAAGTCTCAGCATCTTTAACAAAAACAGCAAGATGACACATGTGGAAACACATTTACTGATTAAATTGCAGCTTGTGCATCAAAAAAGTCATGTGATTTTGTTTTAACAGGTGTACATAGCCAATTTATACAGTGCAATGGCTTTACCACATTACACAACATCTGTAATGTCATTTTGGTCATTCTAAAACGCCTTTCCCAAAGTGGTATGAAATAGGTCAGTATAGACCTATTTCACATTTACGGGTTTCTCAGTAACGGAAGTGGTCATAGTTGGGAAAACTGAGAACGCAGTAAATGGGAGAATACAACAAATAATGTTTTTTCAATCCTATTTGCTGAAATAATAAAAGAAAAACTCCACGATGATGTCATAAAGACTTTCAGAAAAAGGAAAAAAAATAGTGTGAGACTGGTGACGGCAGCCAGAGGAGAAAATAACGTCAAATTTACTGTCCTGTTCCATAGACACTGCATTAGAAACGCCTCGCATAAGCGGTAATATGTTTTTTGTCATCAGAAGCAAAGAGGATATAATACATCCATAAATACATATAAATGTTCATACTTAAAAAAAAAAAAAAATCAAAATATTAAACACTTTCAAGAATTTAAGATGCTGATGATCGTTAAACACGTCATAACGGTCTTGTGAAAAGGGTCCGTTATTACCTGCCAGAACTGTCTTGAGCGCCTGCGCTCCCATTGGGCGGCATTCATTGAATTTATACTCTATTTACTATTTATAGGCGCATGCAATTTATTATATTATGGGTTAACGCTGCCAACTGATGATCAACAGTATAAACAGTACACATTTTACCGCTTTCCAACAGGGAAAACCAGCAACCATCAAGAATGCATTTTATATGGTGTCATGGCTTTGAAATCAAAAGATGTCATTGAAGTCAATGGGGCAAAAACACAAGGAAAGGGTAGTAAATTTTCCCAGAGTGTTGAGTTTTTGAAAATTGTCAAAGCATTTTCCCAAAATACATGTCAAAATAAGATTTGTCACTAAAAATCATTCCATTTGCTGAAACACAGAGAAAGTTATGGCCAAATTAAGACTCTAAATCACCCCAGAGTGGATGAAAACATCCCCAACTGCATTCGAGGGTTAAAAACTGGCCCAATATGTTCCTCTTTTATTACAGTAAATTATAATTCCTTGCCTAATTCTGAAGTTTATTATAACGTTAATATTTAACTTCCCGAGTGTTAAAAATGGGTTTGCCGAATGCTGAACAATTTAGGGAAATAGGAATATTAGTTGGTCGTCTAACAGAAATGTTGCACTCTGTTTACCGTTTACGGAAATAATATTTGTGCTTCTGCATGAAATAACCCACAGTATATGAGCATTATCCCCTCTGTAACCTGTGAATCTGACCACTATCAAATACTCAGAAGTGAGGATGTGTTGACAGATTATTTCTGCAGAACAGGAAATTACCATTGACTCAGAGTTTAGATGCTATTTAAATTTGAAATATTGAAGAAGTGACGTTATTTTGGCCTCTGTTTTGCTTCACGCTTTACACTGCACAATGGTAAACATGCCCGCTAATTGTTTTGTTTGACAGTCCATGAAATTTTACGACACACGTGTCTTTTCCTCGTACACACTCATGTGCAAACACACAGGTGCGTCATGTGTAGTAGATGGGATTGTCCCTCATTTGAATGTAAATGGACAGTTTTGCTTTAAGAACAGAAATGGAATGAACAATGAAGCTCAACATGGCATTTTTTACCAGTCATACAAAAGATGAATTACTTTGCTACAATAACTGTGACTGTATGAAAAACAAAATCTCGTCAAATTGACTAACTTAGTAACAGGCAACAATTTTCCAGTAGTTGCTGTATTTCATAAAATTACTGTAAAAATTACTACATTATTAGTTAGCACACTGTAAAATTAAATACAGCATTTTACTTTTTTTTTTTACCATGTTAAGTACAGTATTGCTTTGTTGCTTTCAAATAATACTATACATAGTTATACAGTAATTTTACCAAGCAAAGTGTGTGTTTGTGTTTTTTAATTTGCATTATATTTTTATATGTACAGTAGCTGATCATTTCGCATCGTATATCTAGTAAGGATGCACCGATATGGATATTTGGGCCGATACCGATAACCGATAAAACTTCAGATTTGGAGGCCGATAACCGATATATGTTCTGTATGCTGTTGTTCGCATGTTAAAATAAATCAGTATTTTAAAACGCAAAATTGAATGTGTCAGACACAAAATAGACATGTCAATTATTATTTTTATTAAATAATAATTTAATATCAATCTGACCAGTTAACGGTTAATATTTAGTTAATGAGCAGTTGTCAATTGGGAAAATTACCCAAATGTTTACACATGTAGTATTTTTTCCTGAGGCAATTTAAACCAAAATACACCATGGCACTCTATCAAACATATCTACAATGATAAGGAATATGGTTACTTACTGAGATCCTAACACACAGCAATACCACACAAAGACAGGACAAACTTTGAAGGAATAAACAATGTGAGGAAAGCTCCATTATAGTGCACCAGACAAGTCTGAAGGTCGAACCATGTATGTGCGAGACAAGCAGTTATGTACAATTACATAATCTATCGGCCTAATATTGATATCGGACCAATAACAATAACATTAAAAAGAGCATTTATCGACCGATATCGATATTGCTGCCGATATATTGTGCATCCCTAATCTACAGTAACATGCTGTAAATATACAGTACAGAACTGTTGAGCATAGTCAAGGTCCCTTTAAGGCAAGTCATTTCACTTGGCGACCATCTTTGAAATGCCTCTTGGGCAGTATGCTCGGGCATTCTGTTTGAATGAGGAAACATCAAATTCTCCAAAAGTACTTGTTAATATTACGGTTACGTTACATATTATGAATAACCAATAAAATTAAACAACAACTGTCTATTTAAGTTCATTTCTAAGTGTTCGTATCACACAAAATCTGCAGAAACTCACGTCTAGTACAAGCCCCTCCCCCGGAGAATTCTCATTCTACAGCGATCGCTGATTGGCTCCTGTACTAGAAGGCGGGCTTTATTCCCCATATAGCGATCGCTGATTGGCTCCTGTACTAGAAGGCAGGGCTTCATTCGCCAAATTGACTGTTACACTTTTCCCCATTCAAAAGTATATGAGTGACACGTCTTGTGTATTCTATAGTCTTTGGCATAGTGTAATAATACTAAAAATAACATGTACAGTAGCATGCTGTAAGTGGATTACAACAAGAAACTGTTGAGAAAAACAGTGTTATACTATAGTATGAAAACATCAAAAAATCATGTATAGTGTTTGGCAAATTAAGGAATATGTGGAAATGAAATATTGATTTAAGTTAAAATCATGTTATTATGTAAGAAGTATGAGTAAACTACATTTATTTTAATGAATCACTTATGAGAATTATTTACCAAAAATAACTGTGAGACACGTACAAAATACTAATTAGTTGTCATTTCAAATCTTTATGCTTTCTATCCTTGAAACAAACTAGTTTGCAGGAATTTTTTACTTTTTAAAATAAGAAAAATATTGTTTGCTTGCTTATTCTTTAATTTATTTTGTTTATATTTAAAGCATATTTTGAGATTTAGTTTTTTTATAGACAAAATAGGCAATTTATTTGATTTTGACATGCTTTTTTTTATGTATATAAGTCATTCATTCATTTTCGGCTTAGTCCCTTTATTAATCAGGGTTCGCCACAGCGGAATGAACCGCCAACTTATCCAGCATATGTTTTACACAGTGGATGCCCTTTTCGCTGTAACCCAGTACTGGGAAACTGGAGCACCCGGAGGAAACCCACGCCAACACGAAGAGAACATGCAAACTCCACACAGAAATGCCAACTGACCCAGCATGGGCTCGAACCAGCGACCTTCTTGCTGTGATGCGACAGTGCAAACCACTGAGCCACCGTGTAGCCACATGCACACACAAATAAGTAAATAAACAAACCCAGTATGTTGTTTGCTGTAATATTTTCGGTATATTCAGTAGGTCTATCATGATGATGAACCAAGTTAATAAACTCAAATACGTGACTGCAGGAAGCCACACTGATTAACTGATTATCAGATGAAAATATTTCAGAGATGCGTAATAATTTCCACCACAAACAACCTGATTTGATCAAATTCTATTTTTGAACCATCAGACAAGCAAAAGTTCTGATAAACACACACACACGCACACATGCGCACACACACACTCTCTCTCATCATGTGCCTGAGTTTGTGCGTTTCAGATGGCTAATAACACTATAGACATGACAAGCTCCACACGAGCAACTCCTGTAGAGCACTTCATACTTGAGGTGTAATACACACCTTACTGGAAATGCATCACTTTCTGATAATATTTGTAACAAATACTTTAGATTTTAAATGGAGGTGTGCCCCTAGCCCCAAATTTCATACACCGAAATATATATACAGGGAGTGCAGAATTATTAGGCAAGTTGTATTTTTGAGGATTAATTTTATTATTGAACAACAACCATGTTCTCAATGAACCCAGAAAACTCATTAATATCAAAGCTGAACATTTTTGGAAGTAGTTTTTAGTTTGTTTTTAGTTTTAGCTATTTTAGGAGGATAGTTGTGTGTGCAGGTGACTATTACTGTGCATAATTATTAGGCAACTTAACAAAAAACAAATATATACCCATTTCAATTATTTATTTTCACCAGTGAAACCAATATAACATCTCAACATTCACAAATATACATTACTGACATTCAAAAACAAAACAAAAACAAATCAGTGACCAATATAGCCACCTTTCTTTGCAAGGACACTCAAAAGCCTGCCATCCATGGTGAACGGATCAAAACACTGACAGAATCCATCAACATTGCGTGCAGCAGCAACCACAGCCTCCCAGACACTGTTCAGAGAGGTGTACTGTTTTCCCTCCTTGTAAATCTCACATTTGATGATGGACCACAGATTCTCTATGGGGTTCAGTCAGGTGAACAAGGAAGCCATGTCAATTGTTTTTCTTCTTTTAGACCCTTTCTTGCCACCCAAGCTGTGGAGTACTTGGATGCATGTGATGGAGCATTGTCCTGCATGAAAATCATGTTTTTTTTTGAAGGATGCAGACTTCTTCCTGTACCACTGCTTGAAGGTGTCTTCCAGAAACTGGCAGTAGGACTGGGAGTTGAGCTTGACTCCATTCTCAACGCGAAAAGGCCCCACAAGCTCATCTTTGATGATACCAGCCCAAACCAGTACTCCCCCTCCACCTTGCTGGCATCTGAGTTGGACTGGAGCTCTCTGCCCTTTACCGATCCAGCCACGGGCCCATCAAGACTCTCATTTCATCAGTCCATAAAACCTTAGAAAAATCAGTCTTGAGATATTTCTTGGCCCAGTCTTGACGCTTCAGCTTGTGTGTCTTGTTCAGTGGTGGTCGTTTTTCAGCCTTTCTTACCTTGGCCATGTCTCTGAGTATTGCACACCTTGTGCTTTTGGGCACTCCAGTGATGTTGCAGCTCTGAAATATGGCAAAACTGGTGGCAAGTGGCATCTTGGCAGCTGCACGCTTGACTTTTCTCAGTTCATGGGCAGTTTATTTTGCGTCTTGGTTTTTCCACACGCTTCTTGTGACCCTGTTGACTATTTTGAATGAAACGCTTGATTGTTCGATGATCATGCTTCAGAAGCTTGGCAATTTTACAGAGATGCACATCCCTAATATGCTTAATTGGTAGTAGGCTTTCGAGTCTATACAGCTTGGAGTAAGACAACATGCAAAAAGAGGATGATGTGGTCAAAATAGTCATTTGCCTAATAATTCTGCACTGCATGTATATATATATATTTTTTTATTTTTTTTTTTTGCTTTTCTGTTGGCATTTTTTTTTACTTATTTAAAATGAGTTTAAACAACACAATTTTGGAGATTTTTGGGGGAAACTTCTTTTTTTTTTTACTACTGTTGTCATGATAATGGAATTTCCAACTTTGAAAAGATACCTTGAAAAATATTAATATTAATATTTGATACCATTTTCGATACCACGAAGAACAAATTCCACAACATTACCAGAATACAAATGAGGTAAAAAAGGAGAAAAAAACTAAACCATACAATATTTTGCATTTTCAAGTCAAATTAAATTTTAAACCAGGTATGTCAGCAGTAAAAGGCAATACATTACTTGAAAGTAAATTAGTGCAATCTGACTAAAACAAAAGTGTTACCATAACATTACTAATTCTTATAACTTAATTGACCAGAGATAACAGCAGTGGTGGAAAGAGTACTAAAAAAATCATACTCAAGAAAAAGTACCATTACTTGCCTAAAAATGTATCGCAAGTAGAGTAAAAGTATCTGATGTAAATATTACTCAAAATATGAGCAAAAAGTAGCCCTTTCAAAAGTACTCAAGAGTAGTGAGTATTATGCTGTAAAAAGCTGATGCATTTATATGTAGTTTGTGGATGTGTGTAAACGTAACATTCTGTAGTGCATTTAGTTATTGCCCAGCAGGCACACAATTTCATAAGATGTTAATATTAGGTAAGATTAAGGTTGAAAATTCAACGTCTAGCCAGTGTCTAATGCTGTGTTCACACCAGACGTGGAACGCGCTGATAAATCGTGCTCTTTGTGCGTAAATAGATGCTTGAACATTTTGCGTTTAGTCACTTCATTCGCGCGTCAAAATTACTTCACAACAGACGCGGATTCGCATGAAGGGCAGGGCTTCTGTCTGCCCGGTGACTGTAGCTCCGTAGCTAAATGGCTAACATAGATTTTATTGAGAGAATAACTGTGTTTATGTGCTTTATGAAAGCTGAAAAACAGCGTTGATTCATTTGGAGCAGTGTCTGAGTCCACTAGATCCTTTCAGAGGTGCACCCAGCTATGTGAATTCATAAACTTCACACAGACTATTTTCAGTCACTTTTCTGAAGACTGAATACTGATGGTATTCAGTCTATAAAAAAAGTGACTGTGAAAATCTGTATGCTGCTTTCACAGACACTGTTAAGCACTAACAGATTTTCTGTGTTTAACAAGTTTGTAACAACTAGAATGAGAAACAATCCATTAAAAGGAAAACAGATCACTCAGACAGAGGTGTTTAATGTCTCAGCACAACATGTTTCACTTTCAGTTCAATCAATCATCTTTACGGATCTGCTCAAATCAATTTCAGCCTGTTTTTCTGGAAACGTCTCACCTCTCGCTCTGAATAATGTCAGTTTAACTGGACTCGGAGGATCTCTGATGGGTTCGTGTTGTTGTTTAAACACATCCGTAGCAGATCCTTGTTTGTGGTTTTTGGTGTGGCGGCTTTTTTGTGGTTTAAAAAGCCCCGCCCCTCATGAATATCTGACCGCACCCGCTCAAAACAGAGCACAACACACCAAACACAAACAGACATGACGTCACGTTCACCTGATCACCCGGTAAGTGCACTAAACCATCAGCTCTGATCCATTTAACCGATTGGATTATTTTACGAGCGAGAGAGTAAGATGATGTGGGGAGGGAGAAAACACGCAATCTCTTTAGTGCATCTCGGCCTCCTCTCATCTGAATTTATGGTACTGTAACATGACTGGATGAGATTTGGAGCAAAGCCCAGATGTGCTGAAGGAGCTCTGCATGACCCAGTGCCTCACAGATACTGCATTCAGCACACGTGTCTCTCTCACACACTCAGCCTTTAGGAGCTTTACACACTTTAAAAGCACCCAGATTTGTTTCTTTTTATATATTCTATTTATTCAATATCTGGACTAATGTTTTCCACTAAAACATCTGAATAACACTGAAAATTATTCTTCCAAAACTCAGAAATCTCAGGGTAACACCGAAAAGTATGAGCATACGTCTCCTCTGAACTCTTGCATCTGTCACATAGGAGAAACTGAAGGTAACACTTTAAATTGTATCAGTTAATCTTGTGTTGAGGTATGAATTCGCTTCAGCCCCTCTTTCCAGATACCATTTGAAATGTTAATTCCAATATCCTAGTCCCATGCCAATTGATGGTGATCAGAAGACATGGCAAATTGAGAAACAAACTGTGTCACTAAATGTTTGGCCATAGGAGGTTGACTCAAAAGACTGTATGTATTATGGTCCCGTGATAATTCCTGATACAAGTGTTCAAAAGTGGCAAATTTCACTATATCGATAGAATATATATAATTTGCTTTTCCAATGTGAAAATATCTTATCTGACAAGCCAAGCCAGATAAAACATTACAACAAAATTGTTATAACAAATTTGTTCCTTTGCAACAGTTTTTTGCAGTACTGGGCTAAGATTAATTATGTGCGCACTGTGTATTTATTTGTATATATATATATATATATCAAGGTTTCCGCTACATTCATTCTTTCGTGGCGGGCCGCCACGCCAAATTCCATCCCGCCACGGCTACATTACAGCTTCTTATTTAAAACATTTAGTCGTGTTTTTTATAGCGGATTATAATCGCACCAAAACATATTAGAGGTAAAGAGCGCAAACTTTTCTGTAACCGTAGTGCTGTGCGCTATTTGTTCAAAGTGACATGCTGACTGACTCTCTGACAGACTGACTGACAGGTGCGTGAGTCTAACAAACACCGCGTAGCTTTCCGTTAAGATGAACACAGTTTCCATAAGTATATTTTATTTATAAAGGTCAATGGCTCTGCATACAATGACTTTATCTTGCTGGAGTTTATAGCTGTTTCATTTTACTTCAGGACGCGTTAATGTCGGAAAACGCACAAAAACACACTAAATCGCGCTTCAGCAGCGCTTACTGGAGAGCGCACGAGAAGATCTGCACTTGAACGTGTAAATTTGAGTGCGTGCAAGAAGTTCTGTGCTCGAACAGAGGAAATCGGCGGGCAAGCAAAGAGATTCACATGCTCGTATTACATGAATGCTATCTCGACTTGTTGTACTTGTAATATTTGTCTTTGAAATAGTTGGCAGATCTGTGTAAAAAAAAAGTCCTGCCGCCACTGCTGGAAAAAATCCTAGAGGAAACACTGTATATATATATATTATATATATATATATATATATATATATATATATATATATATATATATATATATATATATATATATATATATATATATATATATATATACACACACACACACAAATGCATTCATATATTTGAGAAAATGTTTATTAATTATATAATTTATATTTATATCGCTAAATATTTATATAGCTGTGCGATATTCCCATATTAACAGCACTCGTACAGCCTCCTAACTCGTACAGCCCCCCCAACTTTACCCTTGTGTATTACTCTGCCCACATAGAGTGACATTAGATGAATAAACTCACTACAATATTGCATCTGTTGGACAACAATGTACTTTTGAGGCTTTTTCAGGTGAGAATGTAGTTGTTTAGATTGTGCAGTTTTTTTTTATAAGGATAGTGCCTATATTTATAATTTCGGAGATTCAGTGCATTCACGGCCATCAGTCTGGCATACTGAGCAGAGCAAAGACGGTTGATGTTACGCCACAAGATGGCGACAGAGACCACATAATAAGTCCTTAGAGGAGAAAAATAGCACTTTTTTCAGTGTACCTTTCAAACTACAGCTGAACAAATCATTACAGACTGATAAGTGACATTCTAAGTCGATCTCTCTCTTTTGTATGTTGTGGTGCTGTATTTATACCATAGTAATCTGGTAGTGTTTGCTTTGCTTTGGCACTTTACTTTTGTCACTGGGGCAGTACCTTTTTATGGAACAGAATTCTACCTTAAGACAAAGAAACACATTTGTACCATTGCAGTTTGTACCTTTAAGGACATGATTTGTACCATAAGAAACCAAAATGTACCTTTGGTTTTTAAAACATGCAAATACAATATTGTACCTTCATCAAAGGTACAATCTGATCCATGAAGGTACCACTACAGTGACAAGACACTTTGTACCTTAACAGTGTCAAATGTGTTCCTTCAAGAACTATTTAAAGGCATTTTGCTATATCCAAAATGTGTCAATTTATTTTCAGGAAATACAAAACATCAAATACATTTTTAAACAATGCTTTTAAAAAAAGTTTCTTTTTTTATAAATGCACCTTTTCCATTTACAATAAAGAATAAAAATACTTTAACATAAATCAAAAAGATCTATTTTTTGCTAAACATTTCACAACACTGTATGCAAAAATGTTACAGAAATACATTCTCCCATGTACAATATAAAACATTTTTTTCTTCAATTTTCACACAATACCTTTGTAATCACTCAAAAGTTAATTTAATTACTTTAATTTAAAAAAAAAATTGAATTATGAAAAAGTATTGTAAGGAGATATGCACAATGTTTGATTAGTTTTACAATACTAAAATGTCTGCATGAACACTTTGCATATGAAGGACTTGCCAGCTCACATGCGTAGTGGAAAGCAAACACCAAAAGGTGCGGATATCAATAATGAAAATGTATTTATCAGAAAATGCTTACCAAATGTTTAATAAAAATGACTTAAATGTTTAGTTTACAATACCTTTAGTTTTGTTTTACCAGTTGTTTTGTATTATAAATCTTAATAATTAATGTTTATGAGTTTATTTAAACCTATGCTTTTAAATTATGATTCATGTTTTAATATGGAAATTATTCATAAAATCACTTTGCCTTTTGTATAAACGCAATATCACATGAGTAGCAGAGCAATATGGCTGTATAACGTCACTGGTGGAGGGGCCTGCGGCCTCGAGCCAAGGCACGCCTCCTACCAGTGCCGATATACAGCCATACTGCACTGCTACTCATGTATATATATATATATATATATATATATATATATATATATATATATATATATATATATATATATATATATATATATACAGTTGAAATCAGAATTATTAGCCTCCCTTTGATTTTTTTTTCTTTTTAAATATTTCCCAAATGATGTTTAACAGAGCAAGGAAATTTTCACAGTATGTCTGATAATATTTTTTCTTCTGGAGAAAGTCTTATTTGTTTTATTTCGGCTAGAATAAAAGCAGTTTTTATTTTTATTTTTTAAACTATTTTAAGGTCAAAATTATTAGCCCCTGTAAGCTATATATTTTTTCGATAGTCAACAGAACAAACCATCATTATACAATAACTTACCCTAACTTGCCTAGTTAACCTAATTAACCTTGTTAAGCCTTAAAATGTCACTTTAAGCTATATAGAAGTGTCTTGAAAAATATCTAGTCAAATATTATTTACTGTCATCATGGCAAGTATAAAATAAATCAGTTATTAGAAATGAATTATTAAAACTATTATGTTTAGAAATGTGCTGAAAAAAACTTCTCTCTGTTAAACAGAAATTAAGGAAAAAAATAAACAGGGGGCTAATAATTCTGACTTCAACTCTACATATATATATATATATATATATATATATATATATATATTATATATATATATATATATATATATATATAGATATATACACACACACAGAATTATATATAAATTTAAATATCTATGGAACAAAAAATTTTGTATATATTTGTATAATATATATCAAAAACTCAATATATATATATATATATATATATATATATATATATATATATATATATATATATATATATATATATATATATATATATATATATATATATATACTGCCAAATTGTATTATTTTTATTTTGGATGCAATTAATCATGATTAATCTTTGTCTAGCGCTAGTTTTTTGTTTTGTGTGTGTGTGTGCGTGCTCTGTAAAAATTTGCATTGAAAAAGTCTAACAGAGACCCACTGTTTTCCATTAAAACAGTAATTTACTGTAGAAATTATTGAATTCTGGACCACGATTAGCATTTTATAAAACTATTTACAAATTTGTTTAAACAATTTACGGGCAATTTGAAACAGAAATTGGCGGCTTTTATGTGATACAGATTTTTATTTACCTAAAGTTATAATAGCTCAGCACCTATCTCAAATGACAATTCATGCCTCCTTACAGTACTGTTATAAAATACAAGAAAAAACGTTTGGAACAATTGAATGTTCGACATGTTCTTTTTATTGGAAACTGCATGTCTGTCTGTGTGTGCACTTTAGAATGTGTGCCATTTTAAAGAAGAGCATGTTTTGATTTGTATCCATATGACAAAAATTACTTTGAGAAAATGCATTCAGAAGCAATACTGAGGAGTACGTTCTATGATAAATAATGATGGCGGCACTCATTCGACTGATATTTGTCCTTTCCCATTAGCTGCTCATAGTGAAATGAATGCAGAAGCAGATTATTGATGAGCTGCTTTGCCAAACACACACCAGACCCGATGAAAACACTGAAGGATCAATCATTTGTGATCATACGCCAAATAAACACACACTCATCCCTCAGTCATCAGCACAGCTCAGGCTATTTCAGATCCCCACTCAAGGAAACACAGAAGGAAATGGCAGAATCTGGACTGTTTTGAAGGAGTCGTCTGCTAAAATTAGATGGCCAAAGCCCCTGTTTATTCTCTGGCCAAAAGCCTTTGTCTCTCAAACTCTATTAATAGAAGCGCTAAACAATACTGAAGGAGAAACAAACAAACAGGACAAACTCTTCTGCTCATTGAGACAGAGAGAGAGAGAGAGAGAGAGAGAGAGAGAGAGAGAGAGAGAGAGAGAGAGAGAGAGAGAGAGAGAGAGAGAGAGAGAGAGAGAAATAAGTACAATCAAAAGATTAAAAATGTGTCTTTAATTTTTTCATAATATCTTAGGTTTTAATATACACATAAATATATATTAATAAACACATGTATCATTTAGAAAGAAATATAGATAAATATGCATTATTATTATTATTATTATTATCATTCATTTATTCATTTTCCTTCAGCTTAGGTCCTTAGTCCTGTTTTACACTGTGATGCTCTACCAGCTGCAACTATTATTATTATTATTATTATTATTATTATTATTATTATTATTATTATTATTATTATTATTAATAATAATATTTGGGCTAAACGGTTATTTAGAATAATACTTGTAATGAGAATCCTTTATTTGTACTGTATTGTAGTAATAAGGTCTATTATTGTTATATTTATTTTATTTTGTATTAGTTTTCTATATTTCATGTGTTTAAAAATAATATTGTAATCAACATTATTATTATTATTAATAACTTTCTCTATTTTATTCAAGTGCAAATATTATTTAGTCATTTATTATTTTATATATATTTTTTTCAATTTTATTTATTATACAGTAATTTTGATGGTTTTCTTTATTAATCTTTTTAATATGTATTACTATAAATCAACATTATTATTATTATTATTATTATTATTATTATTATTATTATTATTATTTGGGCTAGATGGTTATTTAAAATAATACTTGTAATGAGAATCATTTACTGTACTGTATTCTAGTAATAAGGTCTATTATTTTTAAATTTACTTTATTTTGTATTAGTTTTCTATATTTCATGTGTTAAAAATATTATTATAATCAACATTATTATTATTATTTATAACTTTATTTTATTCAGGTGAAAATATTATTTTAGTCATTTATTATTTTATAGATTTTTATTTTATTTTATTTTATTTACTATACAGTAATTTTGATGGTTTTCTTTATTAATCTTTTTAATATTTCTTTTTATAAATCAACATTATTATTATTATTATTATTAACTATTTTACTCAATCTGTGTATTTTACAGTGAAATATTATTAATTTATTAATTTATAGTATTTCTTATATTTTTATTTACTACAATACTTTTGATGGTTTTCTTTATTAATCTTTTTAATTTTTATTTATTTATTATTATAACTAACATTATTATTCATTCATTCATTTTCTTTTCGACTTAGTCCCTTTATTAATCCGGGGTCGCCACAGCGGAATGAACCGCCAACTTATCCAGCACATGTTTTATGCAGCGGATGCTCTTCCAGCTGCAACCCCAGTACTGGGAAAAAACATTATTATTATTAATATTAAAATTATTATCATTATTATTAACTTTCTCTATTTTACTCAATCTGTATTTTTTACAGTGAAATACTATTCATTTATTCTTTATTTCTTATAATTTTATTTACTATACAGTCATTTTGATGGTTTTCTTTATTAATCTTTAAAATTGTATTTATTTATTAATATAAATAACATTATTATTATTATTATTATTATTAATATTATTAACTTTCTCTATTTTACTCAATCTGTATTTTTTACAGTGAAATACTATACTGTATATACTAATAATTTATTCTTTATTTCTTATATTTTTATTTACTATACAGTCATTTTGATGGTTTTCTTTATACATTTGTTATGTTTATTAATTTATTATAATCAACATTAATATCATTATTATTATTACTATTATTATTATTAACTTTCTCTATTTTACTCAATCTGTATATTTTACAGTGAAAAATTATTCATTTATTATTTTATAGTATTTTTTATATTTTTATTGACTACATAATTTAGATTTTTAATATTTTTAATATTTCTTATTGTGTATCCATTTGGTCATTTTATGTTGTTTAATTGTTTGATAATATTATTATGTTGCTATTAATAGTTATTGAATGTAATAATTAATTTTTTTTGTAATTACATTTTTTCTCATACAATAAAACACTTTTTTATTTTACCATATAAAACGAATGATTGGTTTGTTTACATTTTTATTATTATAGCAAGAGTAATATATAGTAATACTTTTTATTTTATTATTATTTAGGAATTTTTCACCTTTGAATTGAATTGGAAAGGACAGTGAAGATTACAGACAGGAAAGTATTGGGAGCAGAGAGAGGGAAAGGGGCGGCAATTAACCTCGAGCTGGGAATCGAACTCGGGTCGCCGTGAGCAAAACAGTACTATATGTCAGCAGCCTCAACTACTATGCTATTGGGTCCGACAGTAATATTATAGTATATACAGTATAGTATATATATATACAGTAAGTATATAATATATACATGTTAATAATAAAAAGTAACAAAAAAAAAACTATAGGAATTATTAACACTGAAATAAAATTATTAACAATTATTAACAATGAAAATATATTTATTATTATTTCTTATTTACAACTCCAAATTTTAAATAGGTTAAATTCTATTTTTTTCCTATACACAATACACACATATACATTTTTTTTCCCACTAAATGATTATTATATTATACTACAGCAATATTTTTGCAGTGTCACTTAAACAGTGATTTCACTTTTTTTGTAATTTTAAATGCGTGCATAAAAACATGATAATATTTTACCCATATTGTATAAATCACAAATCTTTGCCCAAATGATTATTACTTTAGTACTATTTTTAGGGACATTTGAATGGACTTTCATTCTAGACTAGGAGCCCCATTATGAGTCCAGTCATCAGCACTGCTGTTTCCAGGTGTCTGAAGAGTCTCACCTGCGCTACCTGTTCCTACACACACAAACACACACTCACAGCTGAGCAAACAACCGTCGCTCATCCACACAACACACACACACACACACACACACACACACACACACACACACACACACACACACACACACACACACACACACACACACACACACACACACACACACACACACACACACACACGACACGACACGACTCTTTGTTTTACAGCTTCAGGAAAGCAGCTGCTGTTAGTGACTCGTCCACTCATAAGTTCACTAAAATTAATCCATAACAGGGCACATGACGACACTAAGAATGGAGAAATGAAAGACGGAGAAATAAAAAGACACATACACACACACAGAGAGATGTGCTGAATGCAAACAATGTAAGATTTTTATAGTATATATAGAAATAGTTGTTTTGTTTTTAAGTTACTTGTATATTTTTCTGTTTTTACGTCTAGTCATTATCATTCATATTTTTTATTAAATGTTACATTTCATTAAGTATCAGTATTTTTGGAATTACTTTTTTTGATTTGTTATAAAAAATTTTTTTTTTTTATATTTTTAAAATGATTTCATTACGTTTTATTTAATTATGCAGCAAACACTACAACAGTAATATTTATTTAATTTTTACATCATTTTAGTAGTTTGTATTTTTACTTTTACTATTATTATCATTTTGATATTATTCATTCATTCATTCATTTTCTTTTCAGCTTAGTGCCTTTATTAATCCGTGGTCGCCACAGCGGAATGAACCGCCAACTTATCCAGCACGTTTTACGCAGCGGATGCCCTTCCAGCCGCAACCCATCTCTGGGAAACATCCATACACACTCATTCACACTCATACACTACAGTCAATTTAGCCTACTCAATTCACCTGTACTGCATGTCTTTGGACTGTGGGGGAAACCGGAGCACTCAGAGGAAACCAACGCGAACGCAGGGAGAACATGCAAACTCCACACAGAAATGCCAACTGACCCAGCCGAGGCTCAAACCAGCAACCTTCTTGCTGTGAGGCGACAGCACTACCTACTGCGCCACTGCGTCGCCATATTATTATTATTATTATTATCATTATTATTATAATATTAATATTAATATTATTATTATATTATTATTTTATTATTATTATCATCATCATCATCATCATCATCATCCTCATTATCATCATTATTATTATTATTAAGTATTACTATAATCACATTTTAAATATAAATGAATCACTTAATGAATGAATGAATAAATGAATGAATGAATGAAGTACTGCAAGGTAATTAATATACATTACAGAATAGCAAACAAATAAATGTTTAATTCATTATTATTATTATTATTTTATTTTTAATACTACTACTACTACTAATAATAATAATAATAATAAATAATAATTATTATTATCATTATTATTATTATTTATAATACTACTACTACTCCTACTACTATTAATAATACTAATTATTATTATTATTATTATTATTATTATTATGTGAATTATTAATCATCAAGATTATTATTATGTTAGGAAATATGAACAACCTTATATCATTTGTTATTGTTACTGATTTAAAATATCTTATTAATTATTTAAATTTATATTCTGATAAATATTTTTATATTTTCAGTTTTCATTTGATTTGCTGTGTTATTGATTTATGTTTTGGTGGGGATTTATTTAAGTTTTAGTCATTTTATACCTTCAACAAACACTTCTGATTTAAGCAATAATTAACTTCCTTCAGTAACTCGTTGAAATCAGCAAATGCTTTTTATAATTGGGTTGGGTCGATAGACGATGCCATCGTCCATCGCCGATGGCTGATAGACATCACGATGCTGAGCCGACATTGCGATCCTCCGCACCGCCCCAATAGCAGCAGCAGCAACCCGCTCGAGAAAAATACACCCTCAGGCCCCGTTTACACTAATACGTTTAAGTTTTAAAATGGCATTTTAGAACAAAAATCATCTACGTTCGCACTGGCATTTCACCTAGAAATTCTGAAAAGCCCTCCTTACACACTATACTGCTGAAAACGCACATGACGTGACCACACACACGAACACACTCTGTCATGTGCTGCAGCGTACGCACGCGTCTGAGCTCCAGCAGTCAGCGGGTGCTTTTGAGCAAAACCCACAGAGCAGTGCACATCGCACAGTTTGTCAAGGATGTACCGCTGGATTGCATCTCACTATAGTTGTTAAAGGTGATATTGAATTCATCTTGTCTCTATCTAACGACTCTTTGGTCTTTTGAATCTATCAGGTAATGTGTCACAGCGTCAGTACACTGCTTCAATTTTTTGCTTTCACGCTTGTACTTAATAATTTTAGCGAAAACCTCAGATACTGTTGGTTGGTTCCTGTTGGTTGTGCACCTCTTTTACCAACCAAGTTTGTCGACGCCATTATAACGACACAGATCATTCTGCCTATTTAGGCCATGAGTCCCATGAGAAATATGATTGACAGGTGGTAATTTGTTTATTTATTTATGATTTGGTAATGGGTAAAACAAAGATTATGTGGGTCAGGCAGTTGAAATGATAGGCGACAAATAATGAATTCGTTATGAATTAATTAATTATTCATAAATAATTAATTCACCGCTGCCTACAATGACGATGCCATCATCCATCAAGATGTTTCACATTAGACATCGTTCGATTCCAAATTGGTCAACATCGGCCAGCTCTAATTCGAACTCTTCATTTATCAAACTCAAAAGTCAGACAAGCAGAAATAAACACTCTTCTATGCAAACAGCATAAGACCAGATCATTAACAGTGTCAGCCTGTCTGGATTCTGACTCTTCCATGGAAAGAGGGAGTTAAAAACATTTCGACAGAACAAAAAAAGCAAAAGGTTCTTGTGTGAGTAAGACCAATGCTGAACTCCCACGTCATGTTTGTTGAAGAAAGAGGAACATGCACTTTAAGTCTACATTATGCAAGACTTTTAAAAGCATTTTCAAATATCAGTAAGAGCAGCTCTGAGGCCAGTGATAATGCAGTGTGAACGCTACAGTTAAGTGTGAGTTAACACAATTACGCTGCCTCAGAACTACAGCTGTCCTGAAGCCTGGATTATATGAACGTGTTGTATAACATCACACTGTACACCCACAATCAGACAGTTTAGAGTCACTATGAAAAAAAAAATCTTATTTCTTATGGAATAGCAGAACTTGTTGTTGATTCTTCAAATCAAAAATCTTGTGTCCAAATAATGGACCCTTTTCACAAGACTATTATGATGCATTTAATGATCATCAGCATCCTAAATCCTTGAAAGTAGAGCCGGGCAAAAATCCAGGTTCTGGGTCTGTGACATCGTTTACTTCCGCATTCTTTAAATTTTAAAGGTCAGTATTGACTCAATACCGCCATAAGGTATTGTTCTCTCACCAGTTGGAATAGAATAACTTTTGCATAGATTATGATAGAGACACTTTTCCTTTTTCCTGTGATTACTGACATGTCAACGCAATCTCACGGCAATTTGTAACTTTTTGATTTAGTTGCTAATTCGTATGAATTTGTACGATCTAATTCGTACAAATTAGTACGATTTGCTCATCACCCAATGATGGTTGGGGTTAGGGGTGGGGTTAGGTGCCACGCCTCCTTTTAAAATCGTACATTTTCGTACGACTGAACTTGTACGAATTCGTATGAATTAGCCACTAAACTGACAAAGCGTAAAATACGTTTCCTCGTGAGATCAGGCTGGACATGTGCAGGAATCAACTAAATTAATTACAACAACCTATAGACCACACAAAACTTAAATGGTACACTTTCAAATTTGAGTTTGCAAAAAAATTTGAGTTTGCCTCTTTTTTGGAGGGGTTTATTATAACACTGACAACATACAATTATTTTAATCACTTTCAACAATGTTTTATGAAAATTCTAAGGGATTTCTTGAAAATGATACACCAAACTTGTGCATGTACACCTTTGCATGTGGATTTGGGAAGCTTTTGAATTTGGGTAGGCTGACATCCAGGCTAAAAGCCCAAAATAGCACTTGACTTTAAATAACTGCCCCTCCCCTTTTGAAAACATCTGATTGGTGTTTACATTTGTAAGAGGCGGGATCAGCCTGTCATTCAAATTAGATCCAGCAATAACAAACCATAAGCATTCAATCAAATTCCAACAGAAAAATTAATGAAGACCAGCCATATTTGTTCTTGCTTACAAAGTCGTTTCACTTGAATAGGGAAGTTTTTACAATTTAAAGTAATGTGTTTGAGTAAAAGTAATATTTTGCTTCATTCTGCATAATTCTATTTTGTTCTCATTCCTTTTACATTAAAAATAAAAATTTCATTTGGAGGATAAAACGACAGTTGGAGTTCAGTAGTACACAAAGCACTTGAGTAAAAATACAAATGCCCTACTGAAATATTACTCCAGTAAAACTATAAAGTACTTTCTATCAATATTGTGTGAGTACTTCATTGTTAATGTATTTAAAATGATAATTCAACCAAAAATGACAATTAACTCACTATTTGCTCACCCTCAAGTCGTTATAAACTTGAGTTTCTTTATTTTGTTGAATACAAAAGAAGATATTTTGAAGAAAGACAAAAAACCATTGTGGTAACCATTGACTTTCATATTTAGCAAAACAAATACTATGGAAGTCAATAGTTACATATACCTTTACATATTTTCAATTCATCTTTATTTCTATAGCGCTTTTACAATGTAGAGTGTGTCAAGGTAGCTTATCATAGAACTTCTGGTAAATTCAACCTGTTTCAGTCCAGTTTTCAGAGTTGAAGTTCAGTTTAGTTCAGTTCAGTGTGGTTTAATTTTCACTGCTGAAAGTCCAAACACTGAAGAGCAAATCCAGCAATGCACAGTTTCACAAGTTTCAAAACCAAGCAAGCCAGTGGCAACAGCGCCGAGGAACAAATCTCACCAATTGACAAAATTGAAGGAAAAAAAACCTTGTGAGAAACCAGGCTCAGTTGAACAGGACCATTTTTCCTCTGGCCAAACTGCTTGTGCAGAACTGCAGTATAGGCGCCAAAGACTGGAGAACGCTGGACGTCCATCTTGAAGAAGCTGTGAGTAGGTCACCTTTAGTCACATTTATGACATGTATACTTAACTGAGTCAAATCACATTGAATTAAAGTAGAAATCAGAATTCTACACTCCTCTCCTGCCTGCCTGATTTGATGAAATGTTCTACAATCTGAAATAATGTAATGACTGTTTAATTCTATATTCTTCATTAGGTTTCTTTGACAATCCACATTGTAAAAAGCACTATATAAATAAAGATGAATTGCATTTCAGCAGTTGCAGAATTATGCTATAATGTTTTACACTTTAAAACAATCTGTTAATTAACAGGTGATCATTTCATGATCTATAGTTTTTTTCTGTTTATTTATGGTTGTGAGTTGTATTATGTGAGGTTGATCTCTGCTCTGTTGACTTTTGATGATGAAAACTCAACTGTGCATTTTATCAAAGTGATCATTGCTAAAAGTTCTAGTAATTTGAGACAATGGCTGCATCCGAAACCGCATACTTCCATACTATATACTACGCTAAAATCAGTATGCGAGCCGCGTAGTATGTCCGAATTCATAGAATTTGAAAATCAGTATGCGAGAAGTACCCAGATGACTTACTACTTCTGGCGAGATTTTGAAGTGCGCATCCCATGCACGCTGCGCTTTCCCATGATGCCCCGCGAGAGAATTTATGAATGGGAGTGAAGCGACGCAACTGACGCAGGTAGGTCACGTGACCATGACAAAATGGCGGATGTAGTACGTCTGAATTCCATTCATACTTCTCACATTCCTACTGTAGAGAACATACTTTTCTAACGGCCGAGTAGTACGATTAAATTCAAATGCAGTACCTACTGAGTAGTAGACGGTTTCGGACGCAGCCAATAAGTTGTATAATAAATAATACATAGAGAATTAAGTCTCTAAAATAACAGAAAAAGTAGTGGCAGCTTATTATTAGGTTTTTGCATCATAATTAAAACAAATGTTAATAAAAGTGTTGTTGGAGGAAAGATCAATGTCCCACAAAGCTATTAAAAAGTACAACATATTAAACTAGTGATGCTTCGATCAGGATTTTTGCAGCCGATACTGAGTACTGATTCCATGTCATGGTGATTGTGCCAATACAGAGCACCGATATAACGCACATTTTCCCTTTAAATATGACAGAGGGCGTGTCTGAAGTTGGGGCTGACGCGATCTTTATAGCAGGGTCAGCCAATCAAAATTAGTCTGCAATCGTCTACTTTCTGAGCTGGTGTATTTGCATACAGCGATCTGATTTGCTGATGCTTCCGTTGGACCTTGAAAAGTTAAGAAAGTCCCAACTTCTGCAGCGAGCAGTTCCACTGAAGCGGTGCCGACGGATCCACAATTCAGTTCAGCAACTATTGAAGTCACCTATTCAAAGTGAATGAGAGCGTTGACGCTGATGCCTCGTGTGAATGGGCCGTCAGTGGAGCTTTCTTTTTACGTAAAAGAATAAATTAAGGTTAATCTCTTAAACATATCTCTTTTATCTGGATGCGCACGTGCATCTTATAAACTCATTAAAAAACACTTGCGATCGGTTCATGAGATCGGCCACATTCACGAGTACTGATGGAGTCATAGAATGTGATTATCGGCCGATGCTGATCTTCGGCCGATCGATCCGAGCATCCCTATATTAAACATAGAATTGTTAAATTAAGGATATTTTTTAAAGTGTAGTTAGTCTGTTTATTGTTGTTTTTATATAATAATAATTATTCTTATTCTTATTTGTAGAATTTCTTTACAGCTCATCTATCAACTATGCATAGTCACAGATTTTCTTGGTTGCATCAATTTAAAATCTTAAGCTTGTTTACACTAGTGCATTTTACAAAGATCAAATATGTTAAAATAAAGTCCTCAAGTTGAAAATGCAACCTTTGTTTTATTTTTCTGTCCATTTTTTTGATGGCTAGATCTTGCATTTTAACAAAGTTGAGGTTAGGGATCTTAACGTCCATTCACATGGAAGTCATTCATTCATTCATTCAACAGGAGGTGGCGAGCTCCAGCGAAAGTGGTGCGGTGCTGAATATTAATATTCTTAACCAGGGCTTGACATTAACACCCGCCAAATGCAGGTAGATTTCAGCTGTGGTGGGTTAGACAGCCGCACTCACTAGCCACTTTGGCTGGTTAAAAATAATTTAAAAAATTTGTTAGTGCTGGCTCATCACTGAAGATTAGAATGTTTATGACCGCTTGTCAATATGCGTGCACATGTGATCTTTAAATCAAGCAGCATGACTGACAAAAATAAATGTTCGCGTGAGCAAAAGAAAGCAGGTAAATAACGAATGAGAGGATCACGAACACGGTGAGAGCCGTGCAATTGGTTCTCTTTGAAATAGACTGGGAAAAATGCGATCTTCGTTCACCCACTGTCCTGCTACTTGCGAGAGTTTGAGATTCTTTGTAAGCAGCAGCGGCTGCTGCTTTCATAGATTATTAATGGGCCTAATGTTAACCATGTGCGAATGATCATCCTTTCATTATCGCAATGTTTTTCACCTGCTTTCTTTTGCTTACAGTTATTTTTGTTAATGGTTTAATTATAAACCCTTTACAATAACATAGCTTTAATAGGAGATTAACTCTCCATTTATGTATAGTTAACTGATGATCTGGGACCTTTAGACTGGACAGACTACTGTGCATAGTTTTAGATACATGACAGTATTTTTTTAAATGTCAATTGCTTTTTAAAAACACATTTTTGTTGCTATACAGCTATATTTTGCTTGTTTTAACACATTATTTTAAATGTATGGCAAGTAAATAATTAGTTTGGTGTGGCCAGAGAAATAAAATAATATCAATACTAATAATACTAATTGCAACGCGACACTATGAAACCACAGCCCATACACAACACACACAGACACACACACACACACACACAACAAAAGTGAAATAAACGAGGAGGCATGTGAACATAACAAAATTTAAATCAAGTAATTTTAGCACGCCAAAGTCAAATTTATGCATATAAAATATATTTTCCCAACAACAAAATTGTAGCTAGTGAAAATGGCAAGTGGCAAGTAACATTGGAAAACTCCTAGCCACAGTGGCAGTGATTACAAAAGTGAATGTCAAGCCCTGTTCTTAACCATGTTAGTTTGCTACAGGTATATTTAAATAATGTGCAATAGAAAGCCCCAGCCCCTGCTCAACATTTTGTTTTAACATACTGAAATGAAAATCTCAGCAGCTTCCGGTTGATGCAGACTTTAAGGTTTTGCTTTCTTAAATCCAGACACCAGCAACAGTGTATGCGGTCATTGCACTATAACACCATTCTGTCAGATTTAGTACTCAAAACTTCCCCATTTGGCCAAAATCAGCTTTGAATGAAACCAAGCTGCCAGCATGTCCTGTTTTGGAGTTTGTCTCAATATGACATTATAGGTTAATAAAACTCCTCTTCAGAAGATCAATGCTTATTTGTACACTGCCTCTTTAGCTCCGCCCACTGACTCATGAAAATAATAGTAGGGGAATAAATGCTAAAACCATAAACACAGGATAAATCCAGCCAAAAAAACAAAAGTATTTGCACTTAGGCATTCTGACGGTATGATAACCTTGGATAAAAATATCACGGTGTCACTGTATTGCGATTGCTGCTCTAAAATAATTTCTTTTTTTAAATGTCTGGGTAAAAAACAAAAACTTTTTTCCCTATTGAACACGATATATTTTATTTTGTGAAAGATTTCATATATTTTGGAGCAGTAAACATGTCAGGCTAAATAATTCAAATGAATCATTGACTTCTGCTGTCTTCATTGGTTTGAAATACACAGATTTCTTTACAATTTTAAACGACATCTTTGCATATCTTTTCTGCTGGAGATACTGTTAAAAAATAAATAAAAAATCTTACACATACCTTAGGAATGGTATTACAGAATTTTTTTAAAACCTTGACTTTTCCAAACCTCGGTATACCTTGAAAACGGTTATCGTCCCATGCCTATTGCACTGTTTTTTCATCGCTTTATCTCTGATAATAACTCATGGACATGACCAAATGACTGTTGCCTGAAGTAGTTTGAATCTGAGCTCTTGGTGTGCATCAGAAATAGAGCAGGATTTTCTTTTTTTAAACAAGAGGCTTAAAATAAAAATGATTCAGTGCAGACTGTATTGGATCAGACAGTAATGTTGAGACACAGTTGTGAGTAACAGCTTTTTGCCATGTGTCATTCCTGTTTTGTCTGTTACAGACCATGTGATGTGTACTGTGTGTCTATACATTTTTTTATAAAAATAAAAATGACCCAAATGGGCTCTCTGCACAGCTAGAGTTTTAAAGCCAACGATAAACATCCGGTGAAAGCTTAATCTGAGTATTTTCAATTTCAGAAGGTTGTTTTTACAGCATCGATGTTGTAATGTAATTACAATACGTTCAGTTAAATAGACTTAAGCATTCATTTAGTTGTTTAAGTGTAAAACGAGATGAAAGACTGTGTAACCGCTACCGCCGCCAGTAGCGCAGAAATTCCATTGAAAATACTGGGGTAAAAGAAACTGTCACATTTTAAAGACATGGCAGGGGGAAATGGAATTTAGTTCAGTGCTTCTTGTCCGATCTGAGATCCACTTCATATCGTATATATCTAACAGGCAGTGAGAATGACTGATTTTGAAAGAAATCAGATCTTAAACGTAACAATTTTGTAATGGAAAGACAGTTCACCAAAAGCCCTTGGGCTGCCTGGCTGTAAACTAAAAGTCAGTGTGCATATAGCCCATTGTGTATATTATTACTTTATATGTAATATGGCTTCCCAGACAGTGCAGCTATGATTACTTCCAAGTCCTTAATATGTAATGTCTATTAGCAATATGTAATAGCCTATTACTTTTATTTAGTTCCTTTATTTTTATTTTTTATATTGTGCTAACAATATGAAATAAAAATATACAATTTCTCTAACAAAAACAGACATCAGAAAACAATAAAATAATAATGTTATATTTATTATTAGCATATGGGCGATACAGTAGGTCAGTTGGCATTTCTGTGTTCTCCCGTGGGTTTCCTCCGGGTGCTCCAGTTTCCCCCACAGTCCAAAGACAAGTTTTGTTACGAAACACCAACATGATGCAGCTAAATATCAACTTCGATATTAATGATTCTGGGAGCAAGCAAGTAAATTAAGTAGTAAATGTAGTAATTAAATATATTTGCTACATATGTAATGATATATATTTACTGTAGTTGAAGGCCAAATTTATTAGTCTTCCTCTGAAATTTTGTATTCTTTTTAAAAATGTTTTCCAAGCATAATGTAGGGAACTTTTTAACATTTTTAAACATGGTAGTTTTTATAATTTATTTCTAATAACTAATTTGTTTTTGTCTTAGCCATGGTGACAGTACATAATATTTTACTACTTATTTTGCAAGATACTAGTATTTAGTTGAAATTAAAGCGAAATCTACAGACTTAGCTACATTATCGAGGTTAACTAGGCAGTGCTAATAATTGACCTTAATATTTTATTGTTTTTTTTTTCTTTAAAGGGCCATGAAACCCCCCTCTTTCGGTTCAAGTCTACCTCAGAATTTTTTTAAAAAATGCTCCGAAATGGGCGTGGAGCACTGCAAGCAGAGCGAGGAGTGGGCATGGCCAGCAGAGCAGGGGAAAAAGAGGTGAGCGAACAACTGTTGTCAGTTGGCTCACAAAATGAGACACAAACCGTGAGGAGATGCATGATTTTATAGTTTACAAAGTTAAAATGCAAATAAAATAAACAGTAATTTAATGTCCTGCTACATTTGTTATTCGTAATTTGATATACACATAACCACAATTTATTATATCATTATAAAGACAATCGTGTTTATATAAACACTATAAATGAAGAGGAATTCTCTCCTCCTGAATCCCCGGGTCTGAATGCAGACACAGTGGATAGGAGTGCAGCAGGTCTTTTGCTCTGTTAATTCCAACTGTAAGCCCTACCGGTAATCGGGAGGATTTTAAACATAGGCGAACACAGCAGCACGGATAGGCGATGTGTCTGAATGGTAACGAACTCAACTGATAAAATACAAAGTGTGCCATTCTCCAATTCTCGTACAGCTCTCCCGAAAAAAATGCTTGCTGCAAACTAACAGCTTTGCTCAGGGCTTAATTTGTGCTGGAACACGCCGCATCCAGGAACCTCTGAAATCTGATCCGGCACCTGATTTTACCGATCCCCCTCCTCAACCGCCCTCCTCCGCTGTTCACTTTCACTTTCTTCCGCGACTCCCCAACCCTCTTCACTTTCGTCCACAATATCCCTCCGCCATCACATTTTCATTGTGTAGTTTACATGTTCCCTCATCACCTGTGTGCTTTTGCATTGATTTGTGGCTAGAATCAGTTGTTTTGGACTTTCCCCTTCACACTCCTTTTAACAGACGTGTCTAGTAGATGTTTTGCATGCACACCACACACACACACACACACACACACACACACACACACACACACACACACACACACACACACACACACACACACACACACACACACACACACACACACACACACACACACACACACAGCTGGATGTGACTGATTCAGGCTAGTTCCTGCAAGCTGAGCAGGTGTCGAGTCTCTCTTTTACATAAGTGACATCAGTTTGACACTGGAAAGTCGTTAAAATCAACTCAACATTATCTTGGCACATGATGTTAATGCCACATAATTTGCATGTCCTCAAAGCTGGTGTGCATACTCTTTTCCAGAGAAACTGGCCTTAAATTGGGTTCACAGAAAGTGAAATGCTTGATTCTTGCTTTAAGATGTGTGTACAGTCCTCTTCTGATTTTTTTTTTCTCTTTTTTAAAATTTTCCCAATGGATGTTTAACAGAGCAAGACATTTTTCACAGTATTTCCTATAATATTTTTTCTTCTGGAGAAAGTCTCATTTGTTTTATTTCAGCTAGAATACAAGTATTGTTTTTCAAACCATTTTAAGATCAATATTAATAGCCCCCTTAAGCAAAATTTTTTTTCAATTGTCAACAGAACAAACCATTGTTATAAGGCTGCACAATATATATATAGTTTCAGCATCAATATTACAATGTACGCATTCACAATAGTCACATCGCAAGATATGCAATGTTGAGTCTGAACTACAGTTGACTAGGAGCTACAGAAATGTATTTATTTACTGTATTTATTTACACAGAATCTTTATGATTTATATATATATATATATATATATATATATATATATATATATTTATATAAAAAAGAGGTTTTCTCACATTTCATCTTGTTTTTGGTACAAATATCTACATTTCAAAGCCAAAATTAGATTATTTTAACTTACCCCACTGGCTGTTCTTTTTAAGAAAAAAACTCTTAATTTTGACCGATTTCTCTTGAAGTTAAAAACAAAACAATATTGTTACTTGATCTAAGAATTTTTTGATATTTGGCTTAAAAACGAGATAAATCAAAGTAAGAAAAGCATGTTTTGCATTGTGATTATTGAATTTCTGTACCTGAATACTGTTAGACCCCCCCAGAAATCTTTTTGTGAATCTTGTGAAACTCTATTTATATTGTAATATTTATTGCAGAAAAATAAAATATCACAATATCAGATTTTTCCCAATATCGTGCAGCCCTGCACTGTTCTACAATGATTTGCCTAATTACCCTAACTTGTCTAATTAACCTAGATGAGCCTTTAAATTGCACTTTAGGCTGAATACCATTATCTAGTACTTGAAATTAAAAAGGGATATTAGTGTACATTTAGCTACAAAAATATATACAGTTGAAGTCAGAATTATTAGACCCTCATTGATTTTTCCAGGAAATCTTCATAGTATGTCTGATAATATTTTTTCCTCTGGAGAAAATCTTATTTGTTTCATTTCACCTAAAATAAAAGCAATTTTAATTTTTTTTAAAAAACTATTTTAAGGTAAAAATTATTAGCATCTTTAAGTTATATATTTTTCGATAGTCCAACAGAACAAACCATCGTTATACAATAACTTGCCTAATTACCCTAACTTGCCTAGTTAACCTAATTAACCTAGTTAAGCCTTTAAATGTCACTTTAAGCTGTATAGAAGTGTCTTGAAAAATATCTAGTAAAATATTATTTACTGTCATCATGGCAAGATAAAATAAATCAGTTATTAGAAATGAGGTATTAAAACTATTATCTTTAGAAATGTGTTGAAAAAATCTTCTCTCTGTTAAACAGAAATTGGGGAAAAAATAAACGGGTGGCTAATAATTCTGACTTCAACTGTACAATATATGTAAGAGATAATTCATCACTAAATTATTTAAATGGATGACATGGAGGCAAAGAACCACTCAACACAAAGCAAAGTGCTTTAAAATCCCTTAATGCACAGCTAGCTATGGATTATTCTGATTATATCATGGTCATTTGCAAACACTGACAAGTTAAGGCTTAATGAATAATGGTTAAAAAATAATGGTTAATTTTGTCACTTATGAATTGTAACAAAAATCCAAATAAGAATTGGGTTACCCTTTATTTTAAAGTGTAACAGTGTAAATATTCATTTGGGGGGACTACTGAGTTATATGTACTTAATACATGGTTAGGTTTAGTTGCATGTAATTTAGGGCTGCACAATATATCGAAAAATTATTATAATCGTGATAATAGTATTTGCAATATCCATATGGCAGAGAAGTGAAATAAATTAAATTACGTTTATGTGCCAAGTATTTGTATGTGGCATGCTTAGGTTGTTTATCCAAATTGGACCAATCAGATGGGGCTTTTACTATCTTTATCCCCACCTCTTCAGTAGATCCTGTTGGGTGAAGCTAGAGCTGAAAACAAATACTAATGTCAGGAGACAAAAAAAAGAAAATGACAACAGCCCATAAGAATCAGGATTTCTGCTAAGGCCATTTGTGAAGGATTGGCCAGCCCAGTCACCAACATGAACATTATTGAGCATGTCTTGGGTAAGATGAAGGAGGAGACATTAAAGATGAATCCAAAGAATCTTGATGAACTCTGAGAGTCCTGCAAAAACGCTTTCTTTGCCATTCTAGATGACTTTATTAATAAGTTATTTGAGTCATTGCAAAGATGTATGGATGCAGCCCTCCAAGCTTATAGGAGTCTTACACAATAGTAATTCTTTTTCCACTGCAGCATGACTTTATATTTTATACTGGTCAATATTTCTGTTAAGTGACGAGACTTTTGTCTAAGCAAAGTCAGATCCTAATTAAATAATTAAAAATCCTTTCATATGCCTTTCATATAAGCCACTTCTGATATCAAATGATCAACAAGAAGTCAAGTTATTATTTGTTGTTCCTAAAACCTTTATAGGCGACAAGACTTTTCACCAGGTAGTGTACATAATTAATTAAAGTTACTATAGTAAGTACATAAACAATGTGTAACAATTAAGGACACCCTAAAATAAAGTCTTACCAAGTGTGATAGTCATTGTTTTTTGTCCACAGAACAAAAATAGGACACATTTTAACATACAGAAGAAGAAAAAACTTGCATTACATGAACGGGCCTCCTTCTTAATATACACACAGCCAGAGACATAAAGTAAAGGGGAGGTTAAATATTGTGTCTCAGGATATTCCGCTCATGAAGGTAATGTTTGCGAGCCCCACTGGCATTCACATTAAAACTCTCTAGTTCCCCAATAGTCAAAACAGAGCTGTTTAAGGTTTAGCAGCTGTGGTTTGTTCCACATGTAGATAAACCTCTTAACCTCACGCGCTCACACACATACACTCAAGACGCAGACCTCAGAGACCAGCAGTTGCAGATCTCAACATCTTAACAGAGTTAACATCCCTGCAACAAGCACATATTTGATATGATCTATGCATGGCATCATTTATAGTGATCTTCATAAGGCAATGACAAGTTTGCAAGTTCTAGTTACGAGTTCTACAAATATGTGAACTCTGAGTTAGAACCCAAACCAAATTTATCAGTGCTTAATTTGAGCCGGATCTTGTCGGATCCTGTTCCAGAAAATGTCAAATTTTCGTGTTTTGCGTTCCGTTATTTGTTTTAATTGATCCGGCATTAACTTGTGCGTGATGAATACCTGCATATGTGTGTGTGCGTGTGTGTGTGTGTGAGAGAGAGAGAGAAATGTGAATGAGTGCAAGCAAAAAATACCAAACAATGCTGTGTGCATTGTGTGAGCAACTTTAGCCGAAGTAAATCAAATCAAATCAAATCACTTTTATTGTCACATCATCAGCAGCACGTGTGCTATGATGAGTGAAAAGCTTAGGTGCTGGCTCCAGACAGTGCAAAATACAGACAGTGTAAATACAACCACAGTGCAAAATACAGACAGTGCAAAATACAGACAGTGCAATATACAGACAGTGCAAAAATACAGACAGTGCAGGATACAGACAGTGCAGTATACAACAACATACTCACAAAAAAACAAGACAATGTAAAATTGGCAATGTTGACAGCGATACGTAGGCAGTATTGTTTTAAGTATGGATTTGTTAAAGTGCAGTGCATGCTACATCTTGACGGTGTGCAGTGCGGGGTATGGAAGGGTTTGTGTGGGGTGTGTTAAGTGTTCATCAGCCTGATAGTCTGAGGGAAGAAACTTTCCTTCAGTCGGCTGGTGCGTGACCGGATGCTGCGGAACCGTCTGCCTGAGGGTAGCAGAGAGAAAAGTCTATGGCTTGGGTGGCTGGAGTCGCTGATGATTCTCTTGGCTTTCCTCATGCACCTCCTGGTGTAGATGTCCTGGAGGGAGGGAAGCTCACCTCCTACTACACGTCCAGCAGTTCGCACGATCCTTTGTAGACCTTTGCGATTGCTGCTGGTGCTGCTTCCGTACCAGGTGGTGATGCAGCCAGTGAGGATGCTCTCCACAGTGCAGGTGTAGAACGAGCGGAGGATGTGGGGGGCTCATTCCAAACCTCCTGAGACGCCTGAGGAAGAAGAGACGTTGTTGTGCCTTCCTCAGCACTGCGTCTGTGTGGGCAGTCCATGTCAGATCCTCAGCGATGTGTACTCCAAGAAACTTGAAAGTGCTGACTCTCTCCACTGGTGTCCCGTTGATGGTGATGGGAGTGTGTTCTCTCTTCTCTCTCCTGAAATCCACCACCAGCTCCTTGGTTTTGCTGATGTTGAGTGAGAGGTGGTTTTCCTGACACCACTGCGTCAGAGCGTACACCTCCTCTCTGTAGGCCGTCTCATCATTATCGGTGATTAGGCCCACCACCGTTGTGTCATCAGCAAATTTAACGATGACATTGGAGCTGTGTTTGGATGTACAGTCATGTGTGTACAGGGAGTACAGGAGTGGGCTGAGAACACAGCCCTGTGGAGCACCAGTGTTGAGGATCAGTGTGGATGAGGTGATGTTGTTCATTCTGACCACCTGGCGTCTGCTTGACAGGAAGTCCAGGATCCAGTTGCACAGAGAGCTGTGTAGGCCCAGAGCCTGGAGCTTCACCACCAGCTTGGCAGGCACTATGGTGTTGAATGCTGAGCTGTAGTCCACAAACAGCATTCTCACATATGTGTTTTTGTTTTCCAGGTGAGACAGAGCAGTGTGCAAGGTGAAAGCAATAGCATCATCTGTGGAGCGGTTGTTTCTGTATGCAAATTGCAGAGGGTCAGTGTTAGCGGGCAGTACAGAGCAGATGTGGTTTTTAATCAGCTTCTCAAAGCACTTGCTGAAGATGGGTGTCAGTGCAACCGGACGCCAGTCATTCAAGCATGTGGTTTTAGCTGATTTCGGTATTGGCACAATAGTAGCTGTCTTAAAGCATGTAGGAACCACAGACCGAGAGAGCGAGAGGTTAAAGATGTCCGTGAAAACCCCCGCTAGCTGGTGTGCGCATGCTTTAAGTACACGTCCAGGGATGCCATCTGGGCCCGTAGCTTTTCGGATGTTCACGCGACGGAAAGATCTCGTTACATCCGCTACAGAAACGGAGAGTGTGCTGGCGGTTTCTGTGTCGGCCGCGGGAGCGCGCTGCGTGTGTGCGCTGTCCTGGGCTTCAGAGCGGGCGCGCTGTGTATGTGCGCTGTCCTGGGCTTCAGAGCGGGCGCGTTGTGTATGTGCGCTGTCCTGGGCTTCAGAGCGGGCGCGCGGTGTATGTGCGCTGTCCTGGGCTTCAGAGCGGGCGCGCTGTGTATGTGCGCTGTCCTGGGCTTCAAAGCGGGCGTAGAACGAGTTGAGTTCGTCCGGGAGAGACGCAGCAATGTTCACAGTGGCGGATTTATTACTTTTAAAGTCCGTGATGTAATTAAGTCCCTGCCACATGCTCCTTGCATTATCGGTGTTAAATTGACCCTCTACCTTGTCTTTGTATTGACGTTTTGCTGCTTTGATCGTTTTCCTGAGGTTGTAGTTTGCTTGTTTTAGTTCCTCAGCATTTCTGGATTTATAGGCGGAAGTTCGCACTGATAGGGCTGTTCGAACTTCGCGATTGATCCATGGTTTTTGGTTAGGGTAGATACGGACAGTTTTTGTTGGGACTACGTCTTCTATGCACTTTCTGATGAAGCACGTAACTGTATCTGAGTACACTTCGATGTCGTCATCAGAAGCTGCCCGGAACATCTCCCAGTCAACGTCATCAAAACAGTCTTGAAGTATGGAATCCGATTGGTCTGACCAGCTCTGAAACGTCCTGAGGGTGGGAGGTTCCCGTTTCAGTTTCTGCCTGTAAGCAGGCAAGAGCAGAACAGAAGAGTGATCTGATTTGCCAAATGGTGGGCGGGGGAGGGATTTGTAAGCATCCCGGAACGGAGAGTAGCAATGGTCCAAAATACGATCCCCACGCGTGTTTGTGGTGATATGTTGAAAGTATTTTGGAGCGATTTTCCTGAGGTTGGCGTTGTTAAAGTCCCCTGTAACAATAAACGCTGCCTCCGGGTGTGCGGTTTCCTGCTCGTTTATGCTCCCATACAGTTCCCTGAGCGCCTGCTCTGTGTTGGCTTGAGGGGGGATGTAAACAGCCGTAATAATCACCGATGTGAATTCCCTTGGTAGCCAGTATGGTCGACACCGAAGCATAAGGTATTCCAGATCAGGAGAACAAAATGATCTAACTGAGTGTATGTTTCTCTCATCACACCATAAGTTGTTAATAAAGAAACAAACACCTCCTCCTTTGCTTTTCCCTGTGAGTTCCTTCGTTCTATCCGCGCGGTGCACGGAGAACCCCGAAAGTTCAGCAGCTGTGTCTGGTACCTCCGCAGATAGCCAGGTTTCTGTAAGACAGATAATGCAGCAGTTTCTTGTTTCCCGTTGGAAGGAAATGCGCGCCCGTAGCTCGCAAAGTTTGTTGTCCAGTGACTGAACGTTAGCCAGCAGAATGGTGGGGAGGGGAGGTCGAAGTCCACGGCGTCGTAGTCTGACCAGTACGCCGGCTCTTTTCCCTCTTTTTCGGCTTCGTTTACGGCGCCGTGTCGGTTGTGTGGTCCAGACAAAGGGCTCTGTTGTTGTGTTTGTAAACAGAGCGTCGTTGAGGAACTCAAAGTCCGGTCTTCGGTGTGCGACGAGGGAGCCAATTTCCCGAAGTGTGTGTTTGTCGTAGGCAATAAGAGTGTGTACATCCAGCACGAAAAACAACAAAAATACAAGAAAAACATACAAAACGCAACGAAGTTTGCTGGGAGCTCGCAACACGGCAGCCATGCTCGGCGCCATCTTGTGATTTTGTAAAAGCAAAAGGCGCATTTAGCTATAGGCCCACAACAATATTTTTGACCAATCAGCTCTCTTACATTCACAATCATTCTCATTGGTTGGTGATTATTTTATCACGCACAATAAGCAGCAAAAATAAATAATGGCAGAGTGGCCTATACCTAAATAATATTTGTATTTTCAAATTGGCAAAGAGGCAGTCAGGCATATGTTATTTTATTATTATAATTTATTAAAACCACAAGTAAATCTGATAATGAGCCTGATCAAATTAGATTTTGACAAGATGGAACTGGGTCCTTGGATCAGGATAGCGGGAGACAGAAGCAAATCGATCTCAAGTCAAGATTAGAGCGAGTCATTTCATTTTTTTTTTTCAATTGGCACATAATAGTGAAGTGAACTGAATGTCAGTGGTGTTAGTAAACTAAATAATAATGATGTTTCAAGATTTATGTTTTGTAGATACATGTTTTTTTTAAATCCATGATTAACCCAAAACCCTGAAATTTCACAGTGACTTTTTTTCTGGTTTTGTTCCGGAAATTGATTATTCATTTACACATTATGCACTGAAATTTAGGTTTATTGTTACGGCTCAGTATCTGTGCCTGTGTTTTTTGTTTTGTTTTTCTCTTGCGCTCTCTTTAGCTCTCTCTCTTTCTCTCTCTACCTGTCATTTTCTTTAGGTCTGTCCAGTTTCAGCTCCCCATTGGCTAAGCTAGATGCCAGTCATCATTACCACTACAATGATGTCATCATCAATGACCAATCACAAGCGGAATTCCCCATTTAAAAGGAAGCCGGCGTGGGAGAATGCTAGCTTGAAAACAGGAGAATGTTATGGAGATGTCATTCAGTAAAGAGGAGATCAAAGCAATATTTAAAGATAAAATCAGTATTAAATGGCAAAACAAATGGAATAATGCAAATACTGGACGACATCTTTTTAACATTCAAAAGAAAGTAGGTAGGATGAAGAGAATAAGGAGAAGTACATTGGAGCATAATGTAATATCTAGATTAAGACTAGGGCACACTCGATTAAATAAAACTTTACATATCATTGGGAAACATCCTACTGGATTATGTGACTTTTGTCAAGTAGAAGAGTCGGTAGAACATATATTAAGCCAATGTCAGAAATACAATAACGAAAGGAAAATATTCAGGAAAATACATCAGGAAACAATAGAAGCAAATCAAATACTCAGCCAAACAAAGAACTATAATTATTTAAATTCATTTTTGAGGAAAACTGGGCTAATATATAGAATATAATATATATAATTTGAGTGTCATAGCCATTCTGGTTCACACTCCAGGATAGTAGGTGGCGGTAATGCATCTTAAAGTTGGATGCCACCCGCCATAAAACAAGAAGAAGAATGCTAGCTTGCTTTTTGCTTGCTCACTGTTGTGTGTGTGTGTGTTTGCTGGGTTGTTTGACAATTTCTTGTGCCATGTGTGCTGCAATCATTGAATCATTGAGTGTTCTAATTATGTTTTCTTTCTGATCACCAGATTCACAACATCAATGGGATTCGAGGACAGGGTAGATGTCACGTGACCTACATGCTGCTACAAGTAGGAGATGCAAATGTATTATACAGTTTAGAAGTGTGCGCCACTCATTGTAAGTTTTGTTTAGGATTTTGGTTAGTAGTATAGTTTAGACAGGGCGTGAAAACGTTGAGGACTTTTCTTTTTCTTTCTTTTATTCGATAGTATAGAGATTGTTGGTATTCCAGCTAGAGTTGTGTTTTGTTATATTATTTTCTTTGGCGCCGCTTTTCTTCCTCATCCCTTTTATTACAACCATTTATTTATTCTTGTTTTCTTTATTTTGTATATACTTTATTTGTTATCGATATCACTTTGTAAAATAAATAATCTTGAATCATTATTGGTTGGTTGTCTGCTCCATTGCCACCACCATTCACAAACAGGGTCATACATTTTAAATGTTGCTGTAACCCTAGCGTTTCCATCTTAATTAACCGTAACATTTACTATTTATTTGACAAACATTTTGTGAAAGTTTTGGTGAAATCTCTTTAATGTCCACCTTTGTCTCTTTTTAAATTGTACTACACTGTTAATGTGTTTATACAGCTAGGTCAGGGCTATTCAACTGGCGGCCCGCGGGTTCCGGCCTTCCAAATAGTGGCTGTTTCTCAATATGCCTTCTTCAGTGGTCTTGCGTCCTCGTGTTCTCATGTAACGTCATCATCAACTGCTAAAGTTCAGTTCCAATACTCAAGACGGCAAGAACGGAGGACGCGTGAAACTTCCCGGATGTGTTCTTGATATCGAGGACACACCGATGCAGACTTGAGCACCGATCTCGCTTTAGAAGTCCCAGAAGTCATTGCGACTGGTGGTGGGAAGCGCAGCATTTTATTTAGATCTATTAATAAAGTTCAGAGATATAACTTATTTACCTCAGGAGTTTCCCTAAATGGAACGGTGAATATAAACATAACCATGGACATCTTAATAAGGGAATAAACACATTAAGGGTGTTTGTTTGCTGAAATTCGTATTAAAATCGTAATTGTGCAACGTATATTTATGTTTTTATGCATAGTATATATTTTGACATTTTCCATTTAATACACGTGAAGGTCATGTGACCACCAGGAAGAACGCAGCATCTCATTTCTCACAGGACGTGTTCTCTGTTCTCGTGGTCTCCCCAATTTCGTTCTTCCGAGGACACCTGGCAAGACCGCTCTCCAGGAGAACGAAAGTCCGTTCTCTGGGTTCTTGGAATTGAGAAACAGCCAATGTGACCAGGACATCAAAAATAAATTTAGTTCAGTCGAAAAACGGTCGCTATAGTTATGAAGTGACATGCGTCTGTTCAATACAGCATGAGCTGCAGGTGAAGGCTGCGCAGAGGGTGAGTCAAGTGACATTAAGCGAGTGGCGTGGGCAGCCGAAAACATTTGAATGTGTTTGTAGAAAGGGCCTTTTGTACAATGCACTAATATCATTAATAGGGATGCAATGATTGGCTGATTTCACTATTAACCTCACTATTAAATTCATCACAGTTAATTAATCGTAAAGGCTTCTCTACGCCGCTTTTCTGTTGCATGGAACAAAACTGCTGCAATTAAACAAAGTTATGCCACCTGTGCGCTAGTTTGAAGTTCCGAGCTTAGTTCCGAGGCTAATACGCACACACATTGGATTAACTATAGCAGCGGGGCGTTCACATATTGCATCTTTTCCGAATGCAAATTCATTATTTCCAATGGAGACGTGCGCATATTTGGAGCGGTGCGCGCATGGCTCACAAGCGGACCTCCAGACGCACACAGAAATTGTCTCACGCTGTAGTGGTGCGAGTTGTGCGTCGCTTTCAGTGCAATGTAAACAAAAGTTACGTTAGACGAATTATTACAAATTATTAAAATGATTATGTATGAATGCAGATGATAACAACAGTTCATTTAAATTCTTAGCTAATATATAGCTTAAATTAACATTATACAAATACTATTTTTTATTTATTCTTATTTTTTATTTATTTATTCATTGTTCTGTCATTTATTTTCATTGTAAAATTATCACTCATGCTTAAATCAAAAACTTTTTCATTTATTTTTAAGACCAAAGAGAGAAATGGATTATTGTTTGTTTTTTATTAATATTTTGTGCTTTATTTGGTTACTGAGCAGCAGTAAACAACACTTTAAAATAAGCAGTTTTCTTATGATTTTCTAAACTACAGTAGTAGTGTTTTGAATTTAACAAATGCATAATAATCGTGATAACCGTGAAACCATGATTATTCTTCAGACTATAATCGTACAACCAAAATCTATAATCATTGCATCCCTAATTGTTATGCAGTTCAAAACAACATATGACTGTTATATGTTCATGCACTGCTTTTGTTGTGCTTCAAAATACAACATTTGAATATGTTTGTAAAAAAGCCACATTGTACAATGCAGTGAAGTTATGTAGTTTCAAAATACAACACATTAACCTTATAATGTAGAAAAAGCCAACGTGGGTGTCTTAAGGAGCAAAAATACAGCATATGAGCTCTTATATTGCTGTTGTGTCATCACTCATATTGCAAGTCATATCTCTCCGGCCCCTCATTTGGGATGCTCCTCATGAACTGGCCCCCATGACAAACTAATTGAATAGCCCTGATCTAGGTTTATACATGATAAAATTGATCTCTCCAACAAAAAAAAAAACTTTTTGTTTGTAGTCCTGCAAATATTTTTGTGTCTTCAGCACATCTTCATGTTTCAAATTTGATCTACTTTTTGATATTGGTATTCTTCAAACAAATAAGTGACATTGTGTTCTACTTTCTCAGCTATTGAAAAAATAAACTTGCAATATAGACTTTCAATACCAACATCAAAATAATTAGCATGCCATCAATACTGGTAACAGCTTCTTGTGAAGTCTCGGGAGCTCATACCCAATTACGGTAAAGGGTGTTACAGTGATTAACTACTCACAGCACACTGGGCCACCTGACCAATCAGATGGAGCCTTTTGGAAAGGGGAGATTTAAAAGCAAACAATTAAAACAAGCATGAAAATGTAATGCATCATGCAAATGTATTATAGAAGACACTAAAATAACATACAGTACTGTTAGATGAACACAACATGGGACAATTTAAAGGGGACCTATCATGCAAAAATGACTTTTATAAGGGGTTTAGACACAGTTGTGTGGCAGCATTCTGTAAATATGAACAGCTTCTAATTATACTTTATTTTTATAATCACATTTCATAACCACAGTCTGAAGAAACACTCTGATTGACATTCTTTATTTGTACGTGTCATCAGAGGGGGAAAGTCCCGTCCATTAGTAATGATCTCTCCCTTATTAGCAATGAATGTTAGTCTTGTTTTTGAATCTGCCACTATGCTGATACATAGGCATTTGTAACTCCGCCCTCTTTTAAAATGAGCACAATCTTATTTGAATTTAAAGTGACAGTCACCAAAACGGCACAATTAGTATCAAAGCTTAAATGGGGCAGTTTCAAACAGTACTAAAACATTATTTGTGAGGTATTTTGAGCTGAAACTTCACATACACATTCTAGAGACATCAGACTTATTTTGTATCATGTAAAAAGGGGCATACTATGTCCCCTTTAAGATTTGCTTCCACTGGAAAAAAAGGTATCTGGACCTAACTAATGTCACTATGCATTCAAGAAGGTGTTTCTTCTAACATTTGCACAACTAAGATTCATCCATCAGACTATAAGATGGTGAAATGTGATTCATTGCTCCAGAGAATGCATTTCCACTTCCCTCGAGTCCAATGACTGAGCACTTTACACCCTTCCCGCCAACGCTTCACATTATGCATGGTAATATGAGCCCTGCTGCGAAAAAGGCTTAAACCAGACTTTGGTGGTGTGTTATTTTTAACTGCTCTTCCAGATTGGCCGAGCTGGTCTTTAGCTGGTCAGTCAGCTGGTCCACCCATTTCACCAGCTTAAGAAGTGCCAAAAACTACTCATATGACCAACCCTGGCTCATTGTAAATACGTGCCTCTGCCTAAATTTTTGCGACACTTAAATACATTGCCCGGGTTACACTTCATTGCACACTTCAGACAAAAAGTCCACTAGATGGTGCTGTCTACATTTTTTTATGAATCTAAAATATTTTACTTAGGGTATGTTTTTGTGAATGTTGCAGTTATATGTCCTTCTCTTACATATTCATAAGAAGGTGAGGCTTGTCAGACCACCTAGCGTACCACTGACCTAAACTCTTTGCTAAACCCAACCAATAATGTTTTCAAAAGCAAATTTAAGAGAAAAGTGCACTGCCACTATGTAGTTTTTTCATGATTTTCTATTGCTTTCTGTGCTTCACTGGACTCGAATCTGAGTGCTCTGCATTACAAGCACAACACCATATTCAACTACAAGTCAAAGACAACTTTGTTTTGTTGCATTTATTCGGTGTTGTGCAAAGAACTGCACAAAAAAAATTTCTTTACAGATCAATAATATGTCCCTGTAAATATCATTAGTGTGAAAAGGAACAAGAGGTTGCTGTCTTGCTGCCCCATAGAGTTAATTTTACCTAGAAACTGTTGTGAAACTTACATTTAAGTATATTTTGCGGTTTCACAAAATTGTAGACTGACAAAACAAGATTCAAGCAACAAGAACTTTGGCTGTCTGCACCAAACGTGACACAAAAGAAACATATCAATACCAGCCATTCATTTAATATCAGCCACTGCACTCCAAAGGAAATGGTAAGGTTATCATCTAGTTAATACATATATAACCTATTAAACATTACTAAATGTACATAGGCTGAGAGTAGGGCTGGGCGATAAAATTGATATCGATATTTATTGACCAAACACCATCGTCAATATCGATTAAAAAAAAAAGTTTGGTATGAAATTTCGGTATAGAGGCCATAGTTTTATTATATTGTGGCTGCTGAGCATGCGCCTTGGAAGCAATGGCAATAATCTTAGGGTGTAAGTTTGTCATTTCCATTGAGGCGCGCGACGTGCACAACGCTTGTATGGGAGCGACGCGCACATGTTGTGCAAGCGGCACTCACGTGAACCGTGCACATTTTCCAGCCGCACCTAGTTGGAAACATCTGAACTTTTGCAAATGCTGCGAGGGCACAGCGATTCATGTAAGTAGAACTAACCAATCTGCTTCACACTTTGTATGGCATATACACATGTATGGCATATACACATATACAGATTACAGTAATAACAGCAGACTGATTACCTCAGACAAATACAGCGCATCCAAACACTGCAGTGCTTTTTACTTTTATCCATAAACGTGTATCGGAACTCCAGCAATGATTTTCACCCTCTAAAAAACGAGAGACACCATAGAAAATTAAGAAAAGAACGTGTGCTCCCCTTCAGGTCAGAATAACAACACGAAAAGGAATGTGGTGGCTAGCAGCAGTGAGGGTATTGTAAATAAAAAAGGATGTAAGGAGTGGCTTTTTGGTTTCTTTTCTTGTGCATCCCAGCCACTAGCTCCCCATCTGAAAGAGTTCTAAGCACAGAGGTAATGTAGTCATCCAACTGGTGATCATGATGGTTGGTTCCTTTACTTGAAAGCTCAGATTTGATTATCATAATTTGTTTTGTTTATTATTATTTGTTTTGTTTATTATTCACACCTTACAGATGTTGATCTACCTTAAAGTTTGCTTTGATTGTTCAGTATTTACGCTTTACCATTGCACACACTTTTTATTTATGAAGTTTAAGAGTCTCTTTAATACTTATGTTTATTTTATTATGAAGATTGAAGATATTGTTTTTGACTGTTAAAACTATTTGCCTTAGTAATGCTGGTAAATTCAAATATACAATGTGCTTGAATAATAAAATCCTGATATTCCTAAATAAATTGTTAAAAAATATTAAATAATTATCTATATTGATATCGAATTATATAAAATATATCTTGATAATTGTTTTTGCAATATCACCCAGCCCTAGCTGAGAGACTGATGTCGTTTGTTTACAGCTCTGACTTTCATTTTCTAACTGTTTGCGATCACAACCACTTATTTTATTTTCAAGATCTGAGGTAAACTATCTGCTGCTGCTTTCAGTAGTATGGCAATAAATGTTACGTAAAATGGGGTTCAAACTTACATTGGTAGCATTTAAAACTGAATGAAGCACATAATCTGTACCTGAGGTGATCATTGTCATATAATTTAGGGTGTTGTTTTGCCGTTTCTCAAATGAAAATTTTTTGCATTGCTGTCGCAGATAGTTAAGACAAAAACTTGTTTAACAATAAAAAAGATACCTTTTAGCACATGTTGTGGCGCAGCGTCGCATGTAATTAGGACATGGTGTGAAGCACATATTTTCAATGAGCCTGTGTTGCATATGATACTTTAAACTGCATGTTACGGCTCCATAGTACTGCATGGTACGGTCTCTCATATGGCTGAGCTCTTTGTCTCTCCTTGAGATAAACATCTTGAAGTAATATCATGATAAAAGGGTAGCCGAGGAACACATTAATTGGGAGTTTGATGAAGTGATCCAAAATCTTAAATAAGAGACTGCGCAACACAACCAATACATTTATAATCCCGCAAGAAGTGGAGAAATAATTGATAGAACTGACTCATGCTATACAATATTAATATTAACAATACTATATTGACTCATGGACACCATCTATCACCTATATTTTATAAATACCCAAAGTTTTCCTTTGGGGACATAATTTGAAGTAGGATAAATGTAAAAAAAAGTGCAATATATTGCAGAATATTGTAACATATTTAAAATAATACTGCATTGTCACATAAGTATTGTGAAAACATTGTATTGTTGGGACTCATAAGTGATTCATACCCCTAAATCCCACCCACTCTGAAGCACTACTAAACTGCAATGCTAAAGCAAACCGTGCCAAATCATACCAAACATTCAGAGTCATGTGAGGCAGTGGAAAAGCACCATAAAACTAGCTAAACAGACCAGCCTGATCTGGATGGTGACCGGTTATAACCAGAAACCTTAGTGAGGACTGTTTGCTGCAAATCAGCTACACTGAAAAAAAATTTATGACAAAAAGTCAATCAATATTGTTATGTTGCTTTAACTTATTTTAACAGGTTTCAGGTTTTTCTAAACAACATTTTTATGTTTAACTTATTTTTTTAAGTCAGTATGGTTGATGTACGTTGAGATGGCTAGACAAGTTAATTTGCTTCTGTTTAATTTAATTTAATCTGAATTTTTTACAGTGTGTAGGAAAGTGGTTCACAAATCTTACAGCAAACAGATCTTTGCTCAGTCTGGATCTCAGGAGACTGTTGTAACTGTGGACAGGTGATTTTAACACACATCTGTCCTGTGGTTGAACTGTTGCTCCAAGACATTTCCATTTCGCAATAACAGAACTTGTGGTTGACCACAGAAGGTCTCTCAGAGCAGAAATTTTGACAAACAGATTTGTTGGGAGTGTCATTGAGTGCTTTGCTATTGTAGTCTAAACTATTGTTTAAGGAGGCTGTGGTAGCTGTGCACCTACACTAGAAATGGATGCTACTAAAAAAGCCAAAAACAATCACTGAACATGTACAACCAGACATTAAAACCACTGGCCAAGCATGCCAATCGGAAAATAGAAGTGTGCAAAAATTGACTTTATGTGTCCAGTTTTTAAAATAGTAATTGCATTATTGTTGCTGTCATATAATTTAGAAAAATATACACCTTTTGTATATAGAAATGTACATTTACTAATCTTGAATACATTGAATGACATTACATTTTTAAGAAGATATACTTTGTAAAGGTTAATGTAATGTGCATTTATATAGCGCATTTACAAATTATGATTTTTGGTTGCTTGCATAAGCAAATCAAAACCTCTTGATTGTATTTAGCCCTACTGACAATGTTCAGGCCACTTGCCTAGATCTGGGCTGCTTATCTGCCTTCAGATCCCCCCGTGTCCGCAATCTGGGTGTCATCCTTGATGAGTCATTGAAACTAGACAAACAGATCAGTTCGGTTATTGGTTCCAGTTTTTATCAACTTCGTTTGCTGTCCAAAGTCAAACATTTCTTAAATCCCACCACTCTAGAGATGGCTGTCCATGCTTTTATTACATCACGGTTAGACTACTGCAATGCACTTTACTGTGGCATTTCAAAATCACAAATTTCCCGCCTTCAGTTGGTCCAAAACGCTGCTGCTAGATTTATTTGTAATAGCAGAAAATATGACCACATTACCCCTCTTCTAAGGGGCCTCCATTGGCTGCCTGTCCAATTCAGAATTGATTTTAAAGTGCTTTTACTGGTATATAAATCCCTCCATAATCTAGCGCCATCCTATCTCTTAGAGCTGCTTCATCCTTACACTCCTGTGAGATCTCTTAGGTCAAGTGATCAAAATCTTCTTTTAGTTCCTCAGTCCAGACTGAAAGGTAGAGGGGACAGAGCTTTCTCTGTGGCAGGTCCTCGGTTGTGGAACACCTTGCCCCTTGATATTAGGATGGCTCCATATGTATTTTTAAATCTCTTCTTAAAACATACCTTTTTAGCTTGGCTTTTTAATATTATTTTAATAGTCCTTTCTACTGCTACTTTCTTACATTTTACAGACGTTTCTCTTGTCTTATTTCTATGTTTTGTATTCTGTCTTTTTATTTTTTGACTTGTCTTGTACAGCACTTTGGTCAGTCTTGTGACTGTTTTTAAATGTGCTCTATAAATAAATTGAACTTGAACTCTTTCAATTTTGTATACATACAGTATATACATACAGTATACAGTGGCTAAACGCGGTTCACCTTTCGTGTGCTCACAGTTTCGTGGATTGTTTTAGTGCAATTTGACATGCTTTTTTTTTTTTTTTACAGCACATTGTGTTCTGTGTCCTGATTGGCTGTAGACCACTGTCAATCAATCTCCTCTGTGCCGTGTCTGTACAGTACAGAATGCGTTCAGCTTGCCATATTTATATAAATCTTTGATCGCTAACAGTGTGACTCTGAAGTGCTGTACTGTATGTTTGCAAGTTTTCTCTCCAACAAACCCTAAAATGGCGATGGAACGATGCTAACCATCGCACAAAATGTTGGACTTCTGGACATGCTAAAGGAAAGTAGGCGTTACGGGGCTGTAGGGTGCCATTGCGGAATAAATGAATCTTCTCAAACAAATGTTTGGGCCTGAAAACAGGTTTTGATCTTTGGTTTCAATCGATAATACTGGACTTGATTTTCTGTGAAGGTTTGAACTTTGAGAGAGTTTAGAAAAGTGTGGAAATGTTAATGCCTGTCTGAGAAAAGTGTATAAGTGTATAAAGGGTTTTTACAGCCTTAAAACATCTATTACAAATGTAAAAAATAAAGCTGACTATTTCGTGGATTTCGCCTTTTGGGGTTATTTTTAGAACATAACTCCCACAAATAACGAGGGACCCATTCAGAACTTAAAAAAGTCAATGCAGCTTTATGGGTCAAAGACAAGCTTTTTATACTTAAAAAATTCACTTTTACCAAGATTTAGAGAAGACACCCACTGAAATGTCATTCAGCATAACAGTAACAAGATTGTATTAGTCATACAACAAAATCTCTTGATTACATATTAAAAAATAAATATTTAAGGACAACACCGCAGCATTAAGATGGTAATTTATACACTGTAAAACCCAATAAGTTAAAGTAACTCAAAACCATTTGAGGAAACCAATTGCAACAAACCATTTAAGTTCAAAAACTAATCCTAATGAGTACTGTGAACTTAATCAATTTGAGTAAATGAAGCAATTTGAGCAGAGTAAAACCCAATAAATGGAGAGAACTCAAACCAATTAAGTACTGTAAAACCCAATAAGTTAAGGCAACTCAAACCGTTTAAGGAAACTGACTGCAACAAATCATTCGAGTTAAAAAACTAATCTAAATGAGTACTGTGAACTTACTCCATTTAAGTTGAAGTAATGAGGTATTTAATTAATCCATTACCTTCAACACTGAGTTCAAAACACTTTTCAATTAAGTAGAATTAACTTTCAGTAAATTTCAAGTTAACTACACTCATTTTATTTGATAATGGTAATAAACAATAAAGTTGACTGTTGTGTTTTACAGTGTAGTGATTTTAAACTATCATACCACAAGATTTTATCAATTTGTCAGCAAGATGTTTTTAAATAATTTAAAACAAATTTTTGTATAATCACATTATTTCATCAATATTTTGACATTTTATTTTTAGGAATACTGAAGCAGAAAAAAAGCTCTTTCTACTTAAAGTTTGTCTTGTTTCCAGTCCAAATATCTAACAGTTATTATATCAAGAAGCATTTTTTAGACAAGTAAAAATTTAGTCAAAATTATATATATTTTTAATTGAATGTTTTTAAATTTTTGAAAAAACAAACAAAAAACAAGCTAAATAATCTGCCAATGGTGTCAGTAAAAATGTTTTGCTTTCATTTTTATATAGAACATCATTTCATTAAGGAAAAACAGACTTCATTTCGACAACTTACTGGATTTCTGAAAACAAAACCATACACTCACCTGCCACTTTATTAGGTACACCTGTCCAACTGCTAGTTAACGCAAATTTCTAATCACATGGCAACAACTCAATGCATTTATGCATGTAGACATTGTCAAGACGATCTGCTGTAGTTTAAACTGAGTATCAGAATGGGGAAGAAAGGTGATTTAAGTGACTCTGAACGTGGCATGATTGTTGGTGCCAGGCGGGCTGGTCTGAGTATTGCTGATCTACTGGGATTTTTACGCACAACCATCTCTAGGGTTTACAGAGAATGGTACAAAAAAGAGAAAATATCCAGTGAGTGGCAGTTCTGTGGGCGCAAATACCTTGCTGATGCCAGAGTTCAGGAGGAGAATACCCAGACTGGTTTGAGCTGATAGAAAGGCAACAGTAACTCAAATAACCACTCGTTACAACCGAGGTATGCAGAAGAGCATTTCTGAATGCACAACATGTCGAACCTTGAGGTGGATGGCCTACAGCAGCAGAAGACCACACCAAAATTAGACAATTGAAGATTGGAAAAACTTTGCCTGGACTGATAAGTCTCGATTTCTGCTGCCACATTCAGATGGTAGGGTCAGAATTTGGCATCAACAACAAGAAAGCATGGATACATCCTGCCTTGTATCAACGGTTTAGGTTGGTGGTGGTGGTGTAATGGTGTGGGGGATATTTTCTTGGCACACTTTGGGCCCATTAGTACCATTTGATCATCGTGTCAACGCCACAGCCTACCTGAGCATTGTTGCTGACCATGTCCATCGCTTTATGACCACAGTGTACCCATCTTCTGATGGGTACTTCAAGCAGGATAATGCGCCATGTCATAAAGCGTGAATCATCTCAGAATGGATTCTTGAACATGACTATGAGTTCACTGTACTCAAATGGCCTCCACAATCATCAGATCTCAATCCAATAGAGCACCTTTGGTATGTGGTGAATGGGAGATTCGCATCATGGATGTGCAGCGGACAAACCTGCAGCAACTGCGTGAACCTATCATGTCAATATGGACCAAAATCTCTGAGGAATATTTCCAGTACCTTGTTAAAATCTATGCCACAAAGGATTAAGGTAGTTCTGTAGGCAAAAAGGGGGTCCAGCCCGGTACTAGTAGGGTGTACCTAATAAAGTGGCCGGTGAGTGTATACTTTTTTTACTTGTCCAGAAAAAGCTTCTTGACTGAAAAATGTTTCAGACATTTGAACTAGAATAAAGACAACATCTCTAGTAAATAAGAAAAGCATTTATATTTAGCAACGAAAGCATTTAATATGCTTTTATACTTTTGTACATTAATCTAGAAGTTGTGACATCTCGTCTTTGACCCACATGCATTATTAATGCATTAAATTCATCTTCTCACAGACCTTTCCGCCTCTTACATTCTACTGAATCATGGCTTTTTGGAGATGAGCAAACAAAATGAAGAGTGATTGCATTTACCTACTGGAAGATTATCTCATCGCTCTTTTGCAAAGAGGGAAGGACGGAAGTGCAGATGGATGAAAAAAGGGGAACGAAAAGACTGACAGATTAAAGACAGAGAAGCGATTAAACTGATTAGAGTCTTATTCTGCATGATGAGCCAGGCTGCAACTGCAACCTCCAGCATTCATCCGGCCAAAAGGTGCCAAAGCGCCAACAAACGTATCGAACATGAGCAAAAGACACGCTGAATAAAGCCACTGGGTGCTGATAGCTTCATCCAATCAAAAGCATTTAGTCGACACCCACTCCTATCGAAAAAAGGAGCTCGAACTGTAAAGCTGGTACTGAATCCCGATCCATTCATAAAAGCCACGCGTTGAGTGAAACCTTCTGGCTCATCAGAAGTCTTTGTGTCACTTCCTCTGCTCTCTGCCATCTGCGCTGTTTTTGTGTTCGAAGGCTGAACTGGAATCAGCAGGGCACACTTGACTTGGTTTCGACTCCATGACAGCTTTCTAATAGGGACAAGATGGGAGTATACAGTGTAAATCTCTGTGGTTCGTCAGGTTGAGTTCATAAGAGGCGGATTGTATTGTATGTTAATAATAAACAATCAACCGACACATTCAGTCAAAAAGCATTGGCTTTGAGTTAAACTGCTACAGTGGGCCACATCCTTTAGTCACGTAAACAAACCAGGCTGCTGACCTGCAGATGATGGTTTAAACCACATGTTGTGCAATATGAGATGTTGCAATCGAGTGCACCTTTGATGTACACTGAAAGATGCTTACAACACACTCTTGAACACAAAGGGCGATGGCATAGAAAAAACAGTTTTGGTTCTCTAAGATATTTTCACTAGTTCTTAAAATAAACCTGTTTTCTTTGTGTGAAGAACATTTAAAGCCTTTTGTTGACTAACGAGTCAAAAATGACCTGTGAACCATTTTAACAGCAAAAAACAACATAAACGACAAATTATGACTTTTTTATCTTAAAGATTGATTACTTTTTCTAAAATGACTGCAACATTATAAAAAGTTAACCATTTTCATGAAGGATGTACAAATTTAGGGTACAACAGTTGTGTTAGGGCTGCAATAAAACCCTTTTACACCACAAAAAGTCACAGCTATACACTGTCACACTCCAACAACCCCAAAAACCTCCATTTTAAATGTCTTACACCACCTCAGATTTGATTCAGCATGTCTAAGCATGTGTATATATATATATATATATATATATATATATATATATATATATATATATATTATAGGTGGGCATAGATTAATTTTTTTAATCTAGATTAATCTCAAAATTAATCTAGATTAATCTAGATTAAAATGGCTCATTTGAATTCTGCCGAAGGCATTCAGAATATGTGTGTTACACCCAAATAATAAGTCTTTGAGAACGGGTTTCTCAAGCCAGGTGGCGCATTAGACCAGGGAAACTGTTCTACTATGATAATTGGTGATGAAAATAAATGATGTTGAATAAGATGTACTTGTGTTTACTAACTGTTTATTTAGTTAAACATGAATGTTGAACTGTAGGCCTACATACGCTCCAAACAGTGATTTCATACTTGCTTTTGATGTACTTACATACAGAAAATGCTGCTTTGCAAAGGCAAGTTCACAGAGCCCTGACGGTGTCAAACACTGAGTATGTTTACATGGGCAACAATACTTTAATACGATTTTAATATGATTAAAACAATACTCTGATTAAGAGTCTACCGTGTAAACAGCAATTTTTGATTACCTTAATGCAACTAGTCATAATAACTGTAGTTATGTAGTTCAGTCATAACTGAACTAAACAGAAATGGAATTAATACGTGGAGTATGCAGATATTAGTGGCAATACTTACAAACTATTCCCGTCATGTAGGACTTTTCGCCATATTTTCCGACAAGATCCACACAGGCGGCTGTCAGTAAAGGACCGCACAGACGTACAGACGCACACACACAAACACACACACATCGCGAAATGCGGAAGTTTCTTTTTCTTCTCATTTGGCGTTCGTTATTAAATTCCATAACACTCTCACCAGTACTTACTCATTTATTTGCGTCTAATACCCCAGTTTGTCACGAAGGCATGACTTAAATGTTCATGAGTTAAAGTGAAATTGGCGAAAAGCAGTTAAAGTCAGGCATCCTGCTGATTTGATTCAGAAGGGCACTTCATTCTCAGACGGCTCACCGGTCAGGTATACATCCGCGCTAAACTTTCAAAGTGAAAGTCCCCATAGCTTGCGTAGAATAGACCAAGCTCTCAACCCAATTTTGAGAATAGATTAACGCTGATAAGAGTCTCGCGTTAACGCAGCACGTTAACGCCGATAACGGCCCACCACTAATATATATATATATAGTGCGTCTGGAAAGTATTCATAGCGCTTCATTTTTTCCACATTTTTTTGTTACAGCCTTATTCCAAAACAGATTAAATTCATCTATTTCCTCAAAATTATACTCACAATACCCCATAATGACAATGTGAAAAAAGATTTTTTGAAATCATTGCAAATTTATTAAAAATAAACCAAAAAGAAAGAAAAATCGCATGTACATAGTTACAACCTCAAGTCTTTCTGAATATGATGCCACAAGCTTGACACACCTGTCTTTGGAAATTTTTGCCCATTCCTCTTTGCAGTACCTCTCAAGCTCTATCTGGTTGAATGGGAAGCGACGGTGTACAGCCATTTTTAGATCTCTTCAGAAATGTTGAATAGGATTTAGATCTGGGCTCTGGCTGGGCCACTCAAGGATATTTACTGAGTCGCTGTGAAGCCCCTCCATTGATATTTTGACGGTGTGCTTTGTGTCATTGTCCTGCTGGAAGATGAACCGTCGCCCCAGTCTGAGGTCAAGAACACTCTGAAGCAGGTTTTCATTCAGGATGTCTCTGTACATTGCTGCATTCATCTTTCCCTCTATCATGACTAGACAGTTCCTACTGCTGAAAAACATCCCCACAGCATGATGCTGCCTCCACCATGCTTCACTGTAGGGATGGTATTATCCTGATGATGAGCGGTGCCTGGTTTTCTCCAAACATAACGCCTGGCATTCACTCCAAAGAGTTAAATTTTAGTCTCATCAGACCAGAGAATTTTGATTCTTATTGTCTGAGAGTCCTTCAGATGCCTTTTGGCAAATTCCAAGCGGGGATGGGTTCCGTCTGGCCACTCTACCATACAGGCCTGATTGGTGGATTGCTGCACAGATGGTTGTACTTCTGTAAGGTTCTCCTCTCTTCACAGAAAAATGCTGGAGCTCAGACAGAGTGACCATCAGGTTATTGATAACCTTCCTGACTAAGGCCCTTCTCCCTCGATCACTCAGCTTAGATGGCCGGCCAGCTCTAGGAAGAGTCCTGGGGGTTCCAAACATCTTCCACTTACGGATGATGGAGGCCACTGGAGGAACTTTTTAGAGCAGCAGAGATTTTTCTGTAACCTTCCCCTGTCTTGTTCCTCGAGACAATCCCGTCTCTGAGGTCTACAGACAATTCCTTTGTCTTCATGCTTGGTTTGTGCTTTGACATGCACTGTCAACCCTGGGACCTTATATAGACAGGTGTATGCCTTTTCCAATCATGTCCAATCAACTGAATATACCACAGGTGAACTCCAATTAAGCTGCTGTAACATCTCAAGAATGTTCAGTGGAAACAGAATATACCTGAGCTCAATTTAGAGCTTCACGGCAAAGGCTGTGAATACTTACGTACATGTGATTTTTCAGGGTTTTTATTTGTAATAAATTTGCAACAATTTCAAAAAATATTTTTTCACATTTTCATTATGGGGTATAGTGTGTAGAATTTTGAGGAAATAAATTAATTGAATCCATTTTGGAATAAGGCTGTAACAAAAAAAAAAAAAATGTGGATAAAGTGAAGCGCTATGAATACTTTCCGAATGCACTGTATAATATAATTATACAATAGATTTTTATTTTTTAAATAAATGCCGTTATTTTTAACATTTAATTTATTTAGATTCTCACTATAAGGACTGGGGCAGACCAAACCGATGGCTGGCTTGGTTTTCCTTTGCGGAATGAGATAACAGAAATGTTTTCTTGCACAGGCGCAGAACACAGCTTTTTTTTTTCAGTTTATTGGTTTATTTTTCAAGATTATTGGTCTGGACACAATCCAACATGAGGCAACAATGCAGTTGGGTTTCGTTGGTTCTAGTTATTTGGCTAGCTTGATGTGTCCTGTCCCAGGGTGTCCACTGAGTCTTAAAAAGTCTTAAATTCAGTCTTTAAATTCACTGAAATATCGTGTTGTAGGTCTTAAATCGTTTTAAACAGGTCTTAATTGTGCTTTGTCCAAGTAAAACTACTTAATCGGCCTGACATCCATCCAATGACCAATAATACATCACAATAAAACATAATTTTTTTATATTTAAGTTTTGTTGCAAATATATACAATTCACAACAACTGTTAAACATTTTTAAGGCAAATTCTCCAAATGTAATTCTCTAGTCAGGGAAAGAAAACTAAAAACAATTACAGGATTCCTCATGATAATACCGGGCCATTAGAAAAAATCCTTAGTGTTAACCCTTTATTTAAAGTTTAAAATTTTATTCTTAATGGTGCTAAAAGGGTCTTAAAAAGTCTTACACTTGACTTGATGAAATCTGCAGGAACCATGTGGCCCTAAGACAAATGTCAAATGCCAGATTCCATGATTTGCATTGAGTAGTGCCTACAGAATTAAGCATTTCTGTGATCATTGAATTTAATGCAAAATCACTCAAATGGCGCAACAGTTAGAGGAGCCAAAAATTTTGGCCAGACAGGACACTGTTCAAATTCCTTCTAAGCCACCTGTATTGTTTTATTCTAAATATAATTACATTCGCATATAGAAAGTGCTCATTCAGCCAAAGCCTATTCGAAAAATGGTGCATTTTTAAAATCGATCGCTAAAATCTTATAATGATTTTTCTAATGCTATTGTTGAATAAAATAAAATAAAATAAAAAGTGGTTAGCATTGTCGCCTCACAGCAAGTAGGTTGCTGGTGTGGGCCAGTTTGCATGTTCTCCCCATGTTGGGGTGGGTTTCCTCCAGGTTCTCCGTTTTCCCCTTACAGTCCCAAGTATTGTGGTGCAAGTGAACTGGGTAAACAAAATTGACCGTAGTCTATGAGGGTGTGTGTTTGTGAAAGACAGAGTGTATAGGTGTTTCCCATGCATTGCGTAAATCATATGCTGGAATAGTTGGCCGTTCATTCCGCTGTGGTGACCTCTGATAAATCAGAGACTAAGCCGAAAGAAAATGAATGAATGAAATAAAATGAGCCCCCACATCCTTCGCTCGTTCTACACCTGCACTGTGGAGAGCATCCTCACTGGCTGCATCACCACGGAAACAGCCCCAGCAGCAATCGCAAAGGTCTACATAGGATTGTGCGAACTGCTGGACGCGTAGTAGGAGGTGAGCTTCCCTCCCTCCAGGACATCTATACCAGGAGGTGCATGAGGAAAGCCAAGAGAATCATCAGCGACTCCAGCCACCCAAGCCATAGACTTTTCTCTCTGCTACCCTCAGGCAGACGGTTCCGCAGCATCTGGTCACGCACCAGCCGACTGAAGGAAAGTTTCTTCCCTCAGACTATCAGGCTGATGAACACTTAACACACCCCACACAAACTCTTCCATACCCCGCACTGCACACCATCAAGATGTAGCATGCACTGCACTTTAACAAATCCATACTTAAAACAATACTGCCTACAACTATGTGTACACCTATCCATCGTATGCATCGCTGTCAACATTGCCAATTTTACATTGTCTTTTTTTTTTTGGGAGTATGTTGTTGTATACTGCACTGTCTGTATTTTGCACTGTCTGTATTTTGCACTGTCGTTGTATTTACACTGTCTGTATTTTGCACTGTCTGGAGCCAGCACCTAAGCTTTTCACTCATCATAGCACACGTGCTGCTGATGATGTGACAATAAAAGTGATTTGATTTAAAATAGTAGAGTAGGCTTTATCTGGTTAAAAGGTAAACACTTTCTCTTAGTTTTTCAGTGTTCACTTCATATACACTACAGATACCAATGTTTCTTGAGGTAAAAACGTAATAAAGATGTGTAAATCTGTGCATATTTTCACAGCAAAACAACACAAGACATGGTGCAAATATTGCAGGAAAATGTTAGAAAAATTAATGCAAAATCTGTCATTTTAGGCCCCATTTACACTAATAAGTTTTAGTTTTAAAACGCTTAAGTTTTGCTACAGTTACGCCATCCGTCAACACGACGCCAGAGTTTTTAAGCGCCGAAAACGGAGCGTTTTGAAAACACTGAAGAGGCCGTTTTCATTTTAAAATGCTGCTGCTCCATGTTAGTGTGGATGGGGGGGAAAACAGAGACATCTGAAAACGGAGGCGTGGCTGCAGACATTCACCTATCTGATTGGGGCTTTTTCCTTAATATTAAGTTGCCTACACAAACTTCAGTCTTGCATCCTTTGCTTGTAAGTTCAGACTTTGCAAGTTTGATATGGAAAACAAACACCCGAGGACACGTCGGGTAAATCTTCAAAGGGAACAGTGTACTCTATAACCTCATTCACATCACCCTGGCTACGTTGTTTCACTTTCTTAACAATAAAATGAAAACATGATTTAAGGAACTGCCTATTTTCATTTTGATATTAGCAACTTAACAGACATCAGAAATGTTGAGGCGTCGTGTAGCTACATATTTATGACCATCATCTTCATGCATATTTATAACAAAACGGAGCCTATAAAATTATGGCCTCCTTTAATTCTCATTGAAAATACGAAACACACCCCCTCTCTTTCTGTGAATATCAGTTTCAATAATCAATAATGGCCATTATAAAAGTATAACGTACAATAAGTTTATACAACATAGGAAATAAAGGCAAGCAATCAGTCAATATGCAGAATCTGTGTCCGCGGTTAAATAAATTAATATATTAACCCAATTTATTTTTGCGCCCAGCCAAAACATGTTACCAGAGAACAAGTAATAGATTCAAAAGACCAAAGTTTGGAAATATGTTGTTAGATAGAGACAAGATGAATTAAATCTCATGTTTAACAAATATAGTAAGATTAGATCCAGCGGTAGATCCTTGATGAACAGTCCGACGTGCACAGCTCTCTTTACAGTAAATGTGCTCAAAGAAAGCTGCAGTGCATGCCAGAGTGTGTGTGTGTGTGTGGTCACGTGATGTGCGTTTTCAGCAATGTAATGTAGACGGAGAGCTGTTCAGAAAAGCTGGGTGAAACGCTAGTGTGGACGCGGATTGTTTTCATTCTAAAACGCCGTTTTAAAACTAAAATGTATTAGTGTAAACGGAGCCTTAGGCAACAATAATCAGAACGGTTTCCCCTTAAACTCCATGAGGGACTGGTTAAGAAATAGATGGTATTTGAACACGTACAGCCATGAGACTGCCTTTGATAGCTGGTTGGCAAGCAGGAAAGTAATAAAATGACAATGAAAAATAGCTTAACCACAACAACAGGCATGCATGCGACAATGAGATAAAAAAACATACTATTAAAAAATGTACATTTTGATAAATGGGAAGTAAAATTTAAAATGACAAACAACAATCCTTATATTCCATGACAAAAAATATTTTAAATTCCCTGATTTTCAGTGCCTGGAATAGACCTTTTCAAATTCCATGACTTTCCAGTAATGCCATGACCTTTGGAAACCCTGTTTGTACTTCACTTACGATTCCTGTTTAAACTACATATTTAAAATGAGTTGAAACAACATAATTGTTCAACTTAAACTTAATTGTTTATGTTCAATCCACTTACATTTGTGAAACGATTATTCATTCATTCATTGATTTCCTTCCGCTTTTCCGGGGCTGGATCATGGGGGCAGCCGTCTCAAGAGAGAACTCCAGACTTCCCTATCCCCAGACACTTCCTCCAGCTCCTCAGGGGTGATCCCGAGTTGTTCCCAGCCCAGCTGGGACATAGTCTCTCCAGTATGTCCTAGGTCTTCACCCTCCAGGTGGCACATGCCTGGAACACCTCCCTAAGTAGGCGTCCAGGAGGCATCCGAAACAGATGCCTGAGCCACCTCAGCTGACTTCTCTCAATGTGGAGGAGCAGCGGCTCTACTCCGAGCTCCCCCCGGTTGACAGAGCTCCTCACCCTATAAGATAGCTAAGGAAACTCATTTCGGCCGCTCGTATCTGAGATCTTGTCCTTTTGGTCATGACCATAGGTGAGAGTAGGAATGTAGATTGACCGGTAAATTGTGAGCTTTGCCTTTCGGCTCAGCTTTCTTCTTTACTACAACGGACCGGTACATCGACCGCATTACTGCTGCCACTGCACTGACCTGCCTATCAATCTCACGTTCCATCCTGAAAATCCATGTTCCAACCCAATCATCGGGCGCAGAAACTGGCTAAAAACGATTAAGTCAATCAACATTGATACTACTGAAAATTATAGAATGTTTCCTGAGCAGCAAATCCGCATATCAGAAAGATTTATGATCATCATAGATCATATGACACTGAAGACTGGAGTAATGATGCTGAAAATGCAGCAATTTACTATAATTAAAGTTTTGATGAAGTTGTTTTGATGAACATAAGGTACTATTAGTGAAAACCTAATCATTTTGCACCTACTTTGTTTATATTAATAAATAAATAACATCAGGATTTTTCTTTTCCTTCTAATTCCCAATATAATCTTCAAAAACAGTGTTTAAAAGCTGACAAACCACACAAGTGCAGAGTACGGAATTAAAAAAGCATTATACAAAAAAAAAAAAATAGCACTTCTTTCAAATATCAGTCTGTTTTTGAAGACTTATTGTTGTCAAGTTTTTGAATGTCATCATTCAGAGCTACATGTTGTGCCATTAGCTGACAGAAAGACTCATATACTTGCTGGTTTAGCGCAAGCGAAAACCATTATGCAGTGGTTTAACAGTATCATCCATTTGAAGAACTTCACACCTCATTCTGGCATGATTCTTGAAGCAGATAGAGATTCATGTTGCTCACAGACAAGAATGATTAACCAGTCCATCGGGAGTGTGTGTGAACTGATCCGTGCAGGGAGAAATGCAACAGGCCACTTCTGCATTTCAATGCTGGGTGATAATGATTTAACAGAATCAGTGAAGTGTGCTTTGTTTTTACATGAACACACAGTTACGGCTACGCAGGGATCAAAAACAGTGACATCATAACATTTAAAATGTAAATTAAGTTTTGCACTTTTGTATTTGGTTTCACCTCAAGAAATAAGCTGCTATTTTGGAATATAAAACATTCTTTTTTTTTTTCAAACTACAGCTGGGAAAATAAGTTTAGAACACCATTTTTTCTCAGAAAACATATATTTATAAAGGTACTGTTGACTTGAAATTGTCAATGGATGTTGGTAACAACCAAAGAAATCCATATATGCAAAGAAAACTAAACTAATTTGTTTACAAATGAAGTGTAATAAAATAAAATGACACAGGAAAAAAGTATTGAACACATGAAGAAAGGGAGGTGTAGAAATGCAGTGAAAGCTCAGACAGCAGCTGAAATCTCTCAGTAGTTCTTTAGCAACCCTCTGCCTTTCCTCATTGAAAATGAATATTAGCTGCTTCAGTCAAACATCTACATTATCAGGATGGTGAAGATGAATCCAGAGTGGACATTTCAGCAAGAAAATGATCCAAAACACAGCCAAGGAAACTCTCAAATGCTTTCAGAGAAAGAAAATAAAGCTGTAGAATGGCTCAACCAATCACCTGACTTGATTCCAATATAAATCACAAATTCAAGATCAGATTTGATAAACAAGACCTACAAACACATCAAGATTTGTACACTCTGTTGAACTCACACCCGAACAATTCATGGAACTTCATTCTCCACATGAGAGGCATTCCATCACCAAAAAAAGCCTTTTATTTAAAGTATTAAATACGTTTCAGTAGTTTAATACTTTCTCCTTGTGTCATTTCATTGTTATTACACATTTTATTTTGTTTTATTTTTATGTTTGTATTGTTTGGGATTTTACCAAAATCTGGTTCAATTAAATACAATATTCCTTCAAAACATCTCTTTGAGTATTTACAAATAAGAGATTTTATCCGCAAATCATAAAATAATTCTGTAGATATGCCATCATTGTCTATTTTGGAAAAAGTAATAACAAAAGATTGTTTTAGTGAAGGTTTAATTTCTGCATTATACTGTACAAGATGCTGGTGTCAGGATCAAAGGAATCTTCAAATTGTAAATTGGAAGATTGGAGATTAGATGTTAAGGAGGATATTTCTACAGAGGACTGGATGAAGACATGCAAGGAAGCTCAATCACTAAGAATGAACACTCGTCTGAAACTGTTACAATATAAATGGTGGATGAGGATTTACATAACTCCAGTTTTATTGCATAAATATAATGAAAATATTCCAGATGCAGGGACCTTAAAGGAACGTTCTATCACTGTATATGGGAATGTAAAGGTGTACAGAACTTTTGGAAAGGTGTGGAAGAAATTATGGAAAAGATTCTTGAGGTTAATATACCAATGTCTCCTTTAATTTTTTTTTTTTTATTTCATTTATATTCCAAGGAGATCGAGTTAAAATAGACAGAGCATATATTTATGAATACATGTATTCTGCAGGCAACGCAGTGGTGCAGTAGGTAGTGCTGTTGCCTCACAGCAAGAACGTCGCTGGGTCGCAGGTTCGAACCTCGGCTGGTTGACGTTTCTGTGTGGAGTTTGCATGTTCTCCCTGCGTTTGCGTGGGTTTCCTCCGGGTGCTCCGGTTTCCCCCACAGTCCAAACACATGCAGTACAGGTGAATTGGGTAAGCTAAAATTGTCCATAGTGTATGAGTGTGAATGTGTGTGTGGAAGTTCCCAGAGATGGGTTGCGGCTGGAAGGGCACCCGCTGTGTAAAATCGTGCTGGATAAGTTGGCGGTTCATTCCGCTGTGGCGACCCCGCAAGGGACAAAGCCGACAAGAAAATGAAAATGAATGAATGAATGTATTTTGCAAGCGAAATTCTTTAAACTGGAAAAGTATATGTGCACCAAATATAGGCTGTTGGCTGAAAGAGATGGTAACAAACATGTCAATGGAAAAAATAACTTGTATATTATTGAAGCCCAGTTGACAATTAATTAATTTATTATAATATTTACATTTCTTTCATAATTAGTTTATTGTATAATGGATGTTTTGTGTCTGAATTTATGTATTTATATTTAATTAAGAAGTTTTACCTGTTGTGCCGTGAGTCCATGACGGACGGGGCTGTAAGGTGACCGGAAATTAATATCCCGGAAGGTATATGAAGGGGGCGTGAGAGCATTGTGTGAGGATGTCGGGGTGAAAGTTGGTATGAGAGAAACCGTTTGCTCCAACAGTTGTCGAAAAGAGAACGAAAGAGAGCTTTATATGTCTATGATTGTGTGAGGATAGCAATTTCCTCTTTTGGATATCATCTGACTATTTTGGACACTGCGTTCACTAAATACGGAGATCTCTGCAGATAATTATCGTACTATACTTCAACGATCCCGGAAATTCCAGATAGCGCCTTGAGTAACCTGGATACCTCAGTGGCTCCTCTGGCAGCGTTGGACACGCCATCACACTGCTGACCCCCTCTATTCCCTACTGAACTGTAGTTCCGATTCTGACGTGTTCCCTGGGCTCTGGTAAGAGTGAATTGCTATTTATTTGCCCTTAGGGCAAAGGGGCAATTGTGTTTAATGCCACTACGAACGCCAGTTCCAAAACAGGCCTGCAACGGGGTTAAGTTAGTTTTACAATTATTTTATATGGACTACTTCTGGGCTTTTCTAAATGAACTGTTGACTTTGCTGTATATTTGAGTTTGAAAGAAGGAGAACGAAACACTTTATTTTAAAACAAACCTTTATTTCTTTTGTTTGCATATTTTTGTTTGTTTAATTGTATTTAAGTAAATCCAGAAAAGTAAATTTGTACCAGATTAGTATGAGGTTATGAGTTTCTTTTGGGGTTAAATTACAAATTACAGCGATTTAATTTATAAGAATTCAGGGCCCTTCCAACGCCATAGGGAAAGGGCGCTACATTAAGAAATGAATACATAATTTTTGTTAGAGTTTGGGGAGCTTTTATGTTGTTTTTAAAAGGTGGTGGATTTGGAAATGTTTTACTAGATGATTAGTAAAAGAGATGATATTGTATTCAGATGTAAAATATTGAGAAGCCTTTTGTTTTGTTTGTTGATGTTATATCTGACACATGGAAATGTACATGTTAAAATATAATAAAAAGGAATTGGGAGAAAAAAAAAACTATCTGGTTCAATTCCATGTCAACAGCTCCTATAGAAATATTATTCGCAGGAAAAAACATGACGTGTTCAATACTTATTTCCCCTCTGTATGATACTAGTTATGCTGGTTTGGTTTTGTTTGATTCATTCACACCACTAGGTGTCTGTATAGGTTACAAGGTTACTGTTGTTACCTGTCAATAAAACAAATATAGTTGTAATCATAGTAATTACGAGATTCTGACTTGTAAAATGCATTCACTTCCTTCAAATACTTTACATTTTTCCAGCATCATGCATGACTATTCAAAACATTCATCACACAAGCATTCAACCTGTTTATCTTGCTCATTAAAAATCAAACGACAGTTATGACTAACGCTCAAGTGCGAGTGAAGCTTTTATGAAACTGAAGTCATACGCTTGAGGCCAATTTTTCACACAGACCTGTGATACGTAAGCTAGGACGACAGTGCTTTTGATTCTGGAAGAGCGTTTATTCATTCATTCATTTTCCTTTGGCTTAGTCCCTTCATTCAACAGGGGTCGCCACAGCGGAATAAATGCTTGATGGCTGATTAGAACCAACCACCAACTTATCCAGCATATGTTTTACACAGCGGATGCCCTTCCAGCTGCAACCCAGGACTGGGAAACATCCATACACACTCATTCACGCACATAACACTACGGCCAATTTTGTTTATTCAATACACCTACAGTATACCGCATGTCTTTGGACTGTGGGGAAAACCAGAGCACCCAGAGGAAACCCACGCCAACACAGGAGGGGACATGCAAACTCTACACGGAAATGCCAACTGACCCAGCCTGGACTCGAACCAGCGACCTTCTTGCTGTGAGGCGATAGTGCTAACCACTGAGCCACCATGTCACCCGAAGAGCGTTTAAAGTCTAGTAAATGTGCAAAAAAGCCAGTGCATCATGACCCTCTGTGTAGCATGTGACTGGCACTCATCCAATCACACACATCATACTTAAAATGATGACATCACCTGTACGGGTGCCCTCGGCTGTCAAAACAGAGAGAAATATATGTTTTAATGACCGATTTCCATAATAACTGCTCGTCATGATCGACCAATAGATCTCCACAAACCGCTTGTGCGCTGAAGAGTTAGGACACGGAGAGCATTGGGATTTAGTGTCTAATTTGAATAAACCAATTTTTTTCTGGGAAGTGATGGGAAGGTTATGCAGGTCATTTCAGGAAACGGTCGATACCAATGAGGTATCATTGTTTTGCATCCTTAGAAATCAAAGCTTTGCTAAAAATAGCTTAAAAATAAATAAAATCATTGATATGTCGAGCATTTATATTATTTATAAAATGATAAAGGAAGATAAAAACTAGATAGATAGTATTAGATCATTTAAAAGTAAGTTATCATGGCCCCACTGCCTCTGGACAAATGCACTGTAAAATATGCTGGGATCCACACAACCGATTTGTGTTGGGAAAACATGAAGGAATTAATGAGCTCCTATTATGCATTAAAATTTCAATTTCAATTTCAATAGTTTATTGTCATGTGCACATATATATACATACATATACACATATATACATATATATATATATATATATATACACATATACACATATATACATATCTATGAATGTAAATAATATATAATACTGATTGTGGAGTATGTAAACATGTAAACAATGTGTAGAAGTTCTTAAGTTTTTGCTTATTGTGCAAAATAAAGTGCCTAGTGCAATCGGCTTATGTACAACAAAAGTATAATGGCTGTAGTAGATTGAGTGCAATTGCATGCGTTAATAGTGCAAACTGGGATGGAGAGTAAAGTGTAAAGTGTGCTACTGGGCAAAGAATGAAACTGTTTGTGTCCACTGATTATGCGTTTAAAAGTCTGATAGCAGCTGGGAAAAAAAGAGTTCTTGAGTCTGGCAGTCCTGCATCTCACACTCCTGTACCTCCGCCCTGAGGGCAGGAGTGTGAATAATCTGTGTTGTGGATGTGTGGTCATAGTTTGGTTTTGGGGACTCCCAACAACAGACTGATATGCATGCAAGGTCAAAAAACACTTTCATTGTCTTATAATGTGCATTTACTTTTACTCAATTAACCCAGCAACTCCCATATGATTCGTTCAGCGATTCATTTGTTCCCAAACTCCTCCTTTGCGTGAGGCTAATCTGCGCTGATTGGACCAAAGTCTGTTGGGATTGGTCGACAGCGTTCAGCGCGAGACAGAGAGAAATGCCCACCACGGCTAAGCAACAATATTGAAGTAGTCAGAGTGCAGAGTGTATATGTGAGCATACCTGCCAACACTCCCGTTGTTCCCAGGAGTCTCCTGTATTTCAGACCCATCTCCCGCCACCCTCCCGTTTTGTAATTTCTCCTGGAAAACTTGCATATTTTCAATCACCCCCATGGTTTTAGACGCGATATGAGAGTTAACCAAATACAGCAGAAGCGGCTACAAGTAACGAAACACAATTAAATACATAATTTGCAAGCTAGAGAAAACAAAGAGGCAACCATTTTAATTGCGCTTACTTACACTTGTGAAATGGAGGAAGAAACTGGTCCATGAACTGTGTACTGTAAAGTTCCTGTCAAGCTCTGCAAAAAGTCCCATATGGTCTTTTCTGATCCTTCCTTAACAAAACGGCCAACGAATCCCCAGTTGTAAGCGTGTAGATTCCTGAAGCACTCATTAGAAAAATGACGGGAACACAGCACAAGGCTGGAGCTATAATGCTGAAGTATTTTTGCAAAAATAAACCTCAACCACTGACTCTTCACAGTTTCATCTTTGGTTAGAGAAAATAACAATAATTTTCCCTCACACTTCCAATAATAATAGCACAGCGTCTTCGCAGCATAATTCAACCAGGGTGTGTTCTTCTTTTTCTTGCTACTGTGTTTGTGGGCGGAGCCGGGGGTTTCAATTTTCCCGGGTTTGTGTGCACAACAAATTAGCGGGGCTTAAGTTCTGTATCGACGTCACGCCGGCACTGCTAAAGACTCGTCATCAAGACGATTCATTTGAAGCACTGTGAGTTGACTCTTTTATAGATGAATCAATAGTTTTAAACACCGTGCACTTTCAGATTTAAGCCTTAGCTGCATATTTCACTTCACTTAGAGCTGTGTTACACTACATGGAAGGTCATTTTCAAAAACCCATAATAAGGGTTAACCTATTAGTTTTAACTAGTTTTAGTTTTTAAGTGGACTGAACATAAAACATTTAAGTTGTCCTCACAAAAATAAGTGTGTTGTTTTAGCTCATTTTAAATAAGTTTATATAAGCAGCAAACATCCTTTTTTTCAAGTGTGTGGCATAAATGTTATTTTGTTTTATATCAACATCAAGGTGCTTCTTTCGTCTACATAATTAGTCGGCATGCTTTGCAAATTTGGAGGGAATTTAAATGAATGTCACCCAGTTGTAAATTAGCTTCTAAAACTGGCAGGCAAAACACAATGAAGGTTTTGAGAGACCGTGAGAAGAGTCCTTATTTAGACATCGAGTTCCTTTAGACTTCAAGTCCCAAATAACAGGCACTCACGGGCCATTTTATAAGGTTGTTACCTACCAGAAAATTAGAATACTGTATTTTATTTTATTTATTTATTTATTTATTTTTGCTTCAGAGATGGCAAAAGTACACAAATCCTTTACTCAAGTAGAAGTACAGATACTCATGTTTAAAATGACTCTGGTAAAAGTTGAAGTACTGATTACACTTTTGTACTTAAGTAAAAGTAAAGAAGTACGGCCTTAAAAATGTACTTAAGTAAAAAGTACCCATAACTACTACATGTTTAGTTTTACTAGGTAGGTAAATATCTAGTTTCCTCCCATGTATCATTATCCTGATGGAAACTCACAGCGTTCATCATGTAGTTTTTCTGCTGTTGGATCAAAAACAACAGCTGCCATTCATGTTCATACAAATAACGTCTTACATTTTACACTGAATTCTGTCCAAAATATATTGAATTTTTTGAATTTTTATTAGAATTATACATATATATATATATATATATATATATATATATATATATATATATATATATATATATATATATATATATATATATATATATATAAACTTTTTTTTTTTTTTGCTTTAGCAGCTCTCATACATAATTTGTTATTTTAGTGGGTTTTTCCAGGGTATTGTGAATATTTTATTAAATGAATAAACATTAATTCTGTTAATACATTTATTCTATGCTAAAAGCATAGATGTGACTACAACCTAAAAAACATGTGCATCATCTTTTATTCACGTGATAAATTCAGGATTTTTTTGCATTATATTTTTATTCATGAATTGCTCAGTATAGCTACTTTTGCTGTTGTAAAAGATTTGTTAAAATTGAAGATTAAATATTAATATGCCTATATGTAAAATCATATATCATATATCATTTATATATCATATAAAATCTATTTTAAAAAACTGTATTAGGAAATATGAACTCATCAGAAATGAAGGAAATAAATCTCAATGCATAACGTTTTTATAAAGTATTTGATTGTTTTAGTACTACAATGTACAAATCTTTACAAAAAAGCACTTTTTTCGCGGTATTAGATTGAAAGGCCAGAGAAATCCCGTGCAGTATGATCGGAAGTGGACAAAAGACTCTACTAACCTTAATCATTTGTGGGCATATTTTTGAACTGGATTGTGTCTCTCTTGTTAACCTGTGACAAGGTTTCCGCTACATTCATTCATCCGTGGTGGGCCGCCATGCCAAAATTCATCCCGCCAAGGCTACATTACAACTTCTCATTTAAAACATTTAGTCGTGTTTTTTTTATAGCGGGTTATAATCGCACCAAAACATATTAAAAGGTGAGTGAATTATAACAGCGCAAACATTTCTGTAACCGTTGTAGTGCTGTGCGCTATTTGTTCAACCCTTTAAGGTGACATGCTGACTGACTGACTGACCAACGCAATCTCACGGCAATTCGTAACTTTTTGATTAGTGGCTAATTCGTATGAATTCGTACGATCTAATTCATACATATTAGTACGATTTGCCCATCACCCAATGACGGTTGGGGTTAGGGGTGGGGTTAGGTGCCACGCCTCCTTTTTAAAATCGTACATTTTCGTACGACTGAACTCATACGAATTCGTACGAATTAGCCACTAAACTGACAAAACGTAAAATACTTACGTTTCCTCGTGAGATCAGGCTGGACTGACAGGTGCGTCATGCATGGGGCGCCAGCAAACACGGCGTAGCTTTCAGTTAAGATGAACAGTTTCCATAAGTATACTTATCTTTCTGGAGTTTATAGCCGTTTCACTTTACTTCAGGACCTGTTAATGTCAGAAAACGCACAAAAACGCACTAAATCGCACTTCAGCAGCGCTTACTGGAGAGCGCACGAGAAGATCTGCACTTTAGCATGTAAATTTGAGTGCGTGCAAGAAGTTTTGTGCACGAAGAGGAAATCGGCGCGCAAGCAAAGAGATTCGCATGCTCATATTACATGAATGCCTTCTCGACTTGTAATACTGCATGTAATATTTGTCTTTAAAATAGTTGGCAGATCTGTGTAAAAAAAAAGCCTGCCGCCACAGCTGGGAAAAATCCTAGAAGAAACACTGTGTGATCTGATCGAGCAAAATGTGTCTTATTACCATGTAAACAGGGCAGCATCAGTCATGTCAAATTCGCTGACTCCCTCTGTCTCATCTGCGTAGTCATCCTTGATTTTCTCATAGTAATCTTCATAAACTAGCCTACATACGGTGCGTGATAGCTTGGTTGAAAAAGGCTACAGCATACAGGTGCGCAATGACGAAAATAGACTGACTGCATTAAAAAGGCGGTCAAATTGCGCAATGACAAGAAATAATATAGGTCGCGCCACCAAACATATGAAAACGAAAGTAATGACTGTGGTTTAAAAATGTAAGGAGTAGAAAGTACAGATATTTGTGTAAAAATGTAAGGAATAAAAGTAAAAAAAAGTTGTCAAAAAAATAAATAGTGGAGTAAAATACTGATACAAGAAAAATCTACTTAAGTTCAGTTACAAAGTACTTGTACTTCGTTACTTCCCATCTCTGTTCCTCCTAAATGTTACATGTTGTTAGTAGTTTTTCTAGCTTTGGTATTTTAATGTGGGTGAATATGACTTAAGTACTTATTAATACCTAAGCAAACATTATTTCATCAGTATTAGCATTTTACTCTCAGACAACTGTTGTCTGCTGTTTTAGAAGATGGCGTTGGCTGCATGTTGTTTTGTTATTTCAAAGCGCTCAGTGTGTTTCACACAGGTGTATTGGCTTGACAAACCACCTGTAGAAACACTCTTCTCTCTCTAAAAAAAAACACACCACTCCTAACTCTAGCACGAATAGTTTATTTTATTTATTTATCATTTTTGTTTGTACTGTCTTTCCTTGTTCAATTGCTGAATGCCTCCTCAATTGTAAGGTGCTTTGGACAAAAGCATCTGCTAAATGGCAAAGGCTGCATTTACACTGCAGATCTTGATGGTCAATTCCAATTTTGTGACTGTATTCGATTTTTTTGTTGACCTGCTTACTGCATCTTTTTTAAGTGACTCGTATCCGATTGTCTGCATTTAGACTGCACACGGCAAAGGCGCAATGACCAGGAAGAAAAGAGCGGGCGCTGACTGACAGCTGATAATAAAAGTTCTCTTTTCTCCATTGCTGTATTTAATGTGTTCACAGGGTTTCAATTTTTAAACGCTTTTTGACAAGTCGTTTTACTATAGATTATGGCAGAACAATTCTCATTTGGCCATCTTATTTTAATCTAGGCATCTTTAAACCAGTAGGCATCTTAAAGTAATGTCCATGGCGTGATTTATGCACGTGACGTATGTCACAGTTTTATAATAGTTTATACATATTGGTTACATGGCAGATATTGTGCTTTCTCTCTCGTTCGTTAACATGCTTAAATACTTGTGCTAAATGACAATATAAAGATTTTTTTAGTCCTCGTATATGAGATTTAAGGTTTGCTGAAGTCTGTTCTGAAATGAAAGTGTCAGACTTGACGTCATTCACTATAGTTTTTAATGTTACGCGACTCGCATTGACAGGTGAACATCTGATCTACCTGCTTACACTGTAGACATGAGGGCATGGATCCGATTCATATCGGATAAATTTCCACATATGAACAAGGCCTGAATCTGATTTGAGTAAATTGGAATCCATGTCATTTTTCTCTGCTTACACATACATGGGCCATATCAGATCTGTGCCACATGGGAGAACCATGTGTCACTTGAACTAACGAGTCACTTGAACCATGCAGTGTAAATGCAGCATAAATGTAAATGCAAATGTTTTGCAAGGATTTTTTTAAGAGTTGGATAAAGACATTACTTGAACTCCAAACAAAAGCGAAGTAGATAAGATTTTCCATTTATATGAAACATTTGTATATTTATTTATTGATTCAATTGTATATACTAAAAACAAATGGAAAACGAGGTAAACAAATTGATCACCAAAAAGTATCATTCTATTTTCAATTGACTAAAGTAACAACAGTGCAAAGTGCTGCAAGGTACATCTAACTAATACTGAGAAATCACAAGTCAAAGAAGGCAGAGTTCCAGAAGAAACCCACTGATTGTATAATATCCACAGAGCAATGGTAGCTCAAATATTTTTAGGAGGCAAAATTAACTAAGTTGGCTTTGATGAGCTGTTCCGAACTGACAAAATTAACTTAAAAAAACAACAAAGAAAAAAGTTATTAAGGAGCCCAAAGTGTGGCAAACATATCCACGCCATTAATTCAATTCACTTTATCTGTATTTTCATAGATTTTCTGCCTTCTTTCATCTGAGAAATATCGCTAAGTTACGAAGTATGCTATCCATCTCAGATGCAGAAAAGCTAGTTTAATGCTTATATGACTTCTAGGCTGGATTACTGTAATGCTCTGTTCGCTGGCTGCCCTGCATCCTCTATTAACAAACTTCAGCTTGTACAAAATGCAGCTGCCAGAGTTCTAGGTCTAGAAAATATGATCATATCACCCCAATTTTATCCTCCTTACTCTGGCTGCCTGTTAAGTTTCGTATTGATTTTAAAACATTGCTTCTTACCTATAAAGCTTTAAATTATCTAGCTCCCTTTTATCTAACCAACCTCCTGTCTCGCTACAACCCAACCCGCTCTTTAAGATTTCAAAACTCAGGGCTTCTGGTAGTACCCAGAATAGCAAAGTCAAGTAAAGGAGGTCGAGGCTTCTCATTTATGGCTCCTAAACTCTGGAATAGCCTTCCTGATAATGTCTGAGGTTCAGACACACTCTCGTAGTTCAAAACTAGATTAAAGACCTATCTTTTTAGTAAAGCATACACACAATGCATCTCATAGCGGTATGATGCATGAATGTGCTCCACGCATCTCGTTTATATACACTATGATCAGCAGCTACACTAATTATTCTCTTTATTTTCTATTTCCACCTGGGGGTACTCATCCCGAGGCCCCTAGAGATTATGCAGTGCCACTGATGAGATCCAAGACCTGTGAAGAAATGATCCCAAGGTTTCCACAATCCCGAACCAGGTCATATCCTGAGCAGCTGCTGTGGTGGTCATGGAGGAGTAGAGAGCATACATCTGATTCCTGTGAGACTCCAGGGACAGCAGAGTTTTCACTGACGTCCAGCGTTCTCCAGTCTACAGCGCCTAGACTGCAGCTCTGCACAAGACGTTTGGCCATAGGAGATTACTGATTACTCTTCAGTGTTTGGACTCTCAGCAGTGAATTTTAAGCCACACTGAACTGAGCTAAACTGAACTTAAACTCTGAAAACTGAACTGACACTGTTTCAATTTACTATAATCTTCTATGTGAAGCTGCTTTGACACAATCTACATTGTAAAAGTCCTATACAAATAAAGATGAATTGAATTGAATTGAATGGAGCATTTTACAATGTAGATTGTGTCAAAGCAGCTTTACATAGACGAAGTTCTAGTAAACTGAAACTGCTTCAGTTCAGTTGTCATAGTTGAAGTTCAGTTTAGTTCAGTGTAAAGTAAATGTCACTGCTGAAAGCTGAAAAAATTAAAAGCTACTCCACCAATGCGCAGCTCCACTAGTCCCAAACCAAGCAAACCAATGGCGAGAGTGGTGAGAAACAAACTTCACCAACTGACAAAAGTGAAAGAAAGAAAACCTAGAGAAAAAACAGCCTCAGCTGGGCATGACCAGTTCTCCTCTGACCAAACGTCTTGTGTAGAGATGCAGTCTGGAGGCTTGAGAACAATGGGCACATGCATGTTGTTTAAATCAAATTCTGACTCTACAATCTGAATGTTGCAGCAGAAATCAGCACTAAGACCATCAGGCAACCTTTTTCCGAAATTCTATTAAGCAGACTTGCTAATCCTGTGTGAATTATAGCCTCAGTTTGCTGTTATGTCTGATAATAACAGCAATCTGAGGCTATAATTGAATTATATATATATATATATATATATATATATATATATATATATATATATATATATATATATATATATATATATATATATATATATATATATATATATATATATATATATATATATATATATATATATATATATATATATATATATATACATATATATAAGGGCGACGCAGTGGCGCAGTAGGTAGTGCTGTTGCCTCACAGCAAGAACGTCGCTGGGTCGCAGGTTCGAACCTTGGCGAACCTTGGCGTTTGTCAGTTGGCGTTTCTGTGTGGAGTTTGCATGTTCTCCCTGCGTTCGCGTGGGTTTCCTCCGGGTGCTCCGGAGGATGGGTGCTCCCCACAGTCCAAAGACATGCGGTACAGGTGAATTGGGTAAGCTAAATTGTCCGTAGTGTATGAGTGTGAATGAGTGTGTGGATGTTTCCCAGAGATGGGTTGCGGCTGGAAGGGCATATATATATAAAGGAGTGTCAACAGTATCTCTACTTCTTCTGCTGCCTTAGCTGCATCAAGGTTTGATGTTCCTAACAACTTGTTATTTGTTTAACTGTTGTCTTTCTAGCAGCTCAAACCAGTCCGACCATCCCCTTCTGACCTTCGACATCAACAAACATTGTGCCCACAGAACTGCTCACTGGATATTTTCTCTATTTCTGACCATTCTCTGTAAACCCTAGAGATGACTGTGCATAAAAATCAGTAGATCAGCAGTTTCTGAAACACGCAGGCCAGCTCGTCTGGCACCAACTCATGCCACTTTCAAAGTCACTTTGAATCATCTTTCTTCCTCATTCTGATGCTCAGTTTGAGCTTTGCGGAATCATCCTGACCTCACATGTAGGCTGAAATGCAGCCATATTGCATTAACAAGCAATTGAACACCTAATAAAGTGGCTCCTCAGTATACTGTATAAATAACTTGAACACATTGTAAATAAGGACTAATAAAAGGAGCTCAAACCTTTTTGTTGAGGCGCAAGATCACTATCAACAGAATTTGATTTCCTATGGTGAAAACACCCTTCAATTTTAACCCTCAAAAGAAACAGAAGACTTCGACAATGTTAAAAGCAACCCCCGAACACATCCCACTCATTTCCTCTCCTCATGAGGCCGCGGGCTGAACATTTCCTGTAGGTGCCATCCAAAGGAAGTCTGGAACAAGCTACCGCTGCCGTCGCGCTTTCAGCTTACAACACAAACAGGTAGCACCACAGGACGCGCTGAAGGCCAGGCTATTTACTATATAAAGACCCTCCATCTTGACTGTAATTTCCTGGCTAAAGAGAGGTCAGAAAAAAAATGTGTCAAATAAGAGGCTCATATAAAGGAAGCCATAACCCATTGAGGATAAATGATGTCATTTATACTTTATCTTACACTAAGTAAGTAAGCGACAAGCAGGAAACAATCATCATCGTCATCTATGGTGTCGTTTTCTGTTTTCTACTCGCCCACCAGGAGAAGGATATGAGATTGCAGCAGATATGGATCAGCTACCGCGTTCCTTCTTCAGTGTAAATCTATCTGTTCAGTGTTCACAGGAAAAATGTTTTTTTGGGGTTTTAGAAATTAGTTACAAAGCTAAATTTATGTTAAATTATGTCAGTTTTTTTTTACAAGATAAAACACAAGTCTCATATCTGTGATGTTTCAATGACTACATTGACATGGACATCAGTAATCGGATTATTTGCCTTAATCTGAATAAGAGAATAATATGATTAATGTGTTTACATGAGTTGCATTTTGAATGTTCTTTTCATGATCCCGTTTTACATGTTAAAGCATGTTACATGATTGCGTCATCACGCTATCCATATTTCCTCTGGTTTTTCATGTAATTTTGGGTATTTTATTTTTAATTTGTCGACTTTAAAATGCAGTTTGCCACTTTCACTTTCATTCAGAAATATTTCATGCATGCCCCCATGACAAAAGAGATATTGGATACAAGTATGAACTGCTGGAAGAGTGTTGTTTTAATGGAATTTAATACCACACGCCATATGGCGTTTCACAATGCAGGTGTCTGTATCCTGACTAGGTAGGTGCAAAGAATAGTGTCAAACAGCCATGCGTGTATAGACTATCCTGGCGCACGACAAATCCTACACGACGGTAATAGTTTGATTGTGGTGTTTACATGTCTGTAGTGCACTTTAATAATGCGACTAAATTTGGCATACTCCACATGTCTTCATTCGATTTCTGTTTAGTTCGATTATGACTGTAGTCAAATTAAGGTAATCAAAAATCGCTGTTTACATGTCTTAATCGTATTAAAATCGGATTATTGGTGTCCATGTAAATGTACTCACTGTGAAATACCTTAAAAAAGATCAGATTTTATTATACCATGCTAAAAAATATTTAGAAGCAAAACATTTTTGGTGTCTCTTTAAATGCAAATGAGGTACTGCCCCGTTTCTTTTTAGAAGAGGGCGGAGCCTCTAGGGATTATGTCTGTAACTCCAGCAAACCTTTTTACTGCCTGCTCTACCAAATGGTCGACCATATTTTGACTGTTTTAAATAATGGTTTACTACACTCAAAAAAAAAATAACTCATTGGATAAACTCAATTTATTCGAGGATTTCCAACCAATCAATTTAAAAAACTAAAACTAAAAACTATATACACAATTAAATGGAACTGAGTTGGTCCAACATAATTTTATCAAATAAAAGTTTAAATACATTTTGTCTATTGTGTCATACATTTCGAAGTCTCTTCGTTTTATTTTAAGTAATCCTAAATGAACTAAAAGAGCAATTTTAAGTGTATTCATGAGTGTACAGTTGATTGAAACTGATCTCAGAACTAAATATAGGACAGTTATTGCTCACCGAGTAAAGCAACAAACTGCATGTTTGCTAATTAAGCTGCCAACACCCAAAGCATGGGTGCTTCTGCAAGGTGGTAATGTCAAAACTCAAAGCCCTACATAAAAAATCTTCTAAATCTTCCAACAGAACATTAAACTCTAACAAGTGTTTCTATTACAGTACCTTTTAACATTTAAGAATACTTTTATTGTCAACATTTCTCTCTCTTAATTCAATCCCACGCAACGCATGCTGGGAACAAATCCCCTAACCAGGTAGTTGGACCAACACAATTCCTTCATGTTGTCCAACACAAAACGCTTCAGTTAACTTAATGGTTTACAAATTTAAGTGGACTGAACATAAAACAAATAAATTAGCCAAAGAAATGACAAGAATTGTGTTGTTTCAGCTCACTTTAAATTAGTAGTTTGAACAAGCAGCACTGATAATTTCTTGAGTGTACACAGCATTGTTGTTTACAAAAAAAGAAAAAAAAGTCAAACAAACATAATCCTGTTGCAATACTACACTTGATTTTGGTTTTATTGAAAAACAAAAACAAGAAAACATCTTGAATGAGAATCTGAAATATTTTATGGCATACTTCAAAAAATAAAAATGATTTAGTATTCTAAAATGTTTTATTTTGATTATGTTTTTAAATAAATTGGTCTTACACTTCATATTTTCAGATATGCATATGTATTATTTCTGGTACTTTTACCATAAACTGACATATCTACCATTTGGAAGAGGTTTATATTTTAGAAATTATGGGATGTGTTGAAAGAAAATGCATTGAGTGTGTCAACTAGCGACATTAGGACATGCAATCTAAACATTTTTTTCTTGGCAGGGCAGTTCCAGGGTTTGACTTAAATCACCTTTCTTCCCCATTCTGATGCTTGTCTTGACAATGTCTACATGCCTAAATGCATTGAGTTGCTGCCATGTGATTGGCTGATAAGTAATTTGCGTTAACGAGCAGTTGGACAGGTGTACCTAATAAAGTGGCCGGTGAGTGTATAGTCAGCCATATAGTTTACAGTATTTTGTTTCAAAACTTAAATGGTTTGCTGCAATCGGTTTCATTAAACAGTTTGAGTTAACTTATTGGGTTTTACAGCAAAGACGTACTTTGATGACATAATGACTGAGTGTGGAGTTGTTGCCTTCATTACATCCTACAGGACTTCTGCAGAAATCCTGTTCAAGGATAAGTCTAAGTATTCAAAACTTACCATCATGATGGTATGAAGCAGAGTAAAGTTCATTGCGTACAGAGTCTAAAATTTTAATCTGATTGAATGTTAAAAAAATAAATATGACAAAGTTATGTCAATGGCATTTACACATGGTGTTCGAAACTATCATCAACAAAAAGTATCTGTTAAATTTTTATATATTTTTTCTGACAATCCAGAACAACAAAAAAACAACATCCATAATTCCGTCACTCAGAGCATAGAGCAGTTTATGACAAATTAGTTGTGTAATATAAGGACAGAATGTGGCGGATGGCTGAGAATCACTGTTGTAGCCTACTGTACGCTGGTTTCAGTGCTCGGTGCGCACATTTCCCATGCTGCTGTATGGCAAGTGTGTGTGTGTCCATATCTTTGATGTGCTGCCAGTCTCTCTGTTCAGCATTAGGTAGTTTACAAAAATGTGAGTTATGTGGCTGCAGTATCTCAAGCAAAGTATCAAAAATGCCACGGAATTCCTGAATTAAACAGAATTTTTGATATTTCGCTCTTTGACAAGGAGGTGGACTCTCCTTCCTCTTCGTGCAATGGATTAATTAATCAAAATATCTTATTTTTTTAGAGAAAAGCAGGAAACAAATCATCACGGCTTTAATTTGACAGATTAATTAATATGCATTAGACTCAAGCCGCAGTCACACTAGTTTGAGCATGCGAAATTCTGCCATATGTGCTGCGAAAAGGGGCAGCATAAAATAAAAGTAGATAATCAGACATTGATAAAGATCCATATTTTAAATTTCTACACACGGGTCACATTTTGATATTCCATATTAATTTTGACATGCAAAACTGCACACATGAGCTTGTGTTTCCGTTCTGCTGCATTCGCGTGCGTATGAATGGAAGTCTACGGGTCGAAAAGTGCAGCGGGAGTTTTCTGTGACAGATTTTTAGGATATGAATACCACAGTTGACCACTTCTGGTTCTTCTACTCATGATCAAAAATTAGGATAATGTTATTTTCTGACAACTTCCTGACACCAGAGCTATACATGTCGTATATACAGATTATTGAAAGTTTAAAGCAATGTGTTTGCTTGATGGTTAATTGTCATCCCAAACAAAATCACCACATTTAAGATATGATTTCTTAAAAAAAAAAACAGCAATCTTCACTGCCTGACTGAGATACGATATAAAGTGGGTATCAGACCAAACAAGAAGCACTACATTAAATTTTACTTTTCCGCGCTATGTCTTTCAAATATGGAAATTAATTTTACCTCAGTATTTTCAATAGAATTTCTGTGCTAGCCTGCTGCTAATGACGGCGCCTGCGTTTAAACGGTCTTCCGTTTCTTTTTACAGTTTAACAACCAAATGGAAGTCTATTAAGTCTATTTAACTGATTATATTTGAATTACATAACAACATCGATGCTGTAAAAGGAACTTTGTGAAATTGAAAATAGTCACATTACCGGAAGTTCATCATTGGCTGAAAAACACTAGCTGTGCATATAGTCCATCAAGTAAAATCACTGTCCATTGAGACAAACCCCTTTTCCTTTTCTTCAATGCGTTCAAAACAATGAGAACACACTTCCCTCACAGAAATGTAAGGCTCTGACCTGGCGTTTCGGTTTCTGTCTGTTCCCACAGGAAGCACATTCTCTAATTGGGTGCATGATTCAACATGACTTTGGTAATTTTATTTCAGCAATTTGTTTTTTAAAAACTAATTAATTAAATAAAATAGTAACTCACATTTCATTTTTTATAAAAAAAATGTAACTCAAACATTATTACTTAATTTTTTAAAGTAGTGCATTACTTTACTCATTAGGCTGATTTATACGTGACACACACGCTAGTACGCTTCGGTGCGCGCAGCGACTGTGACATCATCGCAGTGTTTGCGGAGGTTCGCTTTGGGTGCGTGCGACATGATCTTGGCTGGCGAAGCACACAGAATTTTTTAACTCGAGCAAACAGTTCCCACGGCTCCACATTTCATTTAAGTTGAATATGAATCACTTTGAACAGATTTTGTCTTAAACAGGTATGACTGTAGAGGCATCTTTTTCTGTGCATGCGCGATCATAGAGATAACCAGATGACCAATAATTCTTGGCTAGAAATTGCAACAGCCGTGGGAAAAGAAGAAAGTTTTTGTTAAAAAGTTTAGTTACTTAAGTTTGTTAAAACCAAAAAGAGTAGTCATGGCAAAAGTGGAGACGCAGGTTGTTTTATAAACAATTACAGAATATGTTTTTCCACTATTCATAGGTTTTACACTGATTTATATATTACAAATTTGAATTTAAAACAATTTAATTGTTACAAAACTAAAATGAAGTAACAAATAAATTCTTTGATAACTGGAAAAGAATGTTTGAACTAAGCGGCAACCTCCTGCTCTCTCTCATGAAGCAAATAAGGAAGTAACTGAAACTGCAACTCATAGAAATTCAGCTAGTCCTGGCTCCATAATAGAGCAGATTTCTATTGACCCCACTGTTAAAATGGCCAACTTTACAGCAGAAAAAAAGGTGTTTACAGCCTGGTACAAAGAGCCATTTTGATCCATATAGCTAATATTAACCTTCATGACAAATGTGAGGGGGGTGAATTTTTTTTTACAACTTATCCGTTTTGTTTATATTAAGTTATATTAAGTCTGCATAATTAAGGGCGTGGCCACTTGAGTGACAGCTAGGTCTCGCTGGTCGCCGTCACTTCACCTCAGCTCATTCCGGCTTTTTGGAATTATTTTTACAATTATCAGATGATATCTGACTTTATTGTGCTCACAAACCATTCACGTGGCCTCAATTTCCCAGGTGAGTGAAATTATATACTTATATACCGTATTTGTTTTGCTTAAGGTAAATTTTCATTTAGAATTTTCTTGAGAACTGTAATGCACTCCAGTATCTGAAAGATTGATTAGCAGTACATAACAGTCATCTGTTATGTACAGATGATGAAGCGTGAGCAATAGCCTATTTGCTTCTGATGCATGTACAAACAATAAAAAAATGCTGTTTCACAAACCGAAGTTCGCAGAGCCCTGACAAAACTTTTCGGCGCATTTTGCGACAAGATCCAGACACACGTACAGAGTCAGTAAAGGGCCGCAGACACACACATTGTGAATTGCGGAAGTTTTTTCTTTCCATTCGGCGTGCAGTATTGAATTCCATTAAAACAACACTCTTCCACCAGTCCTTCCTCCATACTTTTGTGTGTCTAATATCCCAGTTTGTCACGGGGCATGAATGAAATGTTCATGAGTGAAAGTGAAACTGTCGAACTGCAGTTAAAGTCTAAAAAATAAAGATAAAACATCCAAAAATACATGAAACTCTGCAGGAAACGTAAATAGTGTGGTGACGCAACATTTAAAAAGCACTTCACGTAAACACCTTAATATTATTCAGATTAAGGCAAATAACTATTACTGATGTCCATGTAAATGTAATCAGTAGTGTCTTCAAAGGAAGGTCACTTGAAAGATCCATAAAGGCATCCTGCTGATTTGATTCAGAAGGGCACTTTTTTGTCAGGCTGCTCACGGGTTTACTTTAATTAACTGTCAATAATTATAAAAAGCACCCGGTCCATTTTAATTGTATATATTTTACCCGAACGCATTAACTCTACAGGTGCCTGCTAGTTAGCTGTGGAACTAACGTTAATCAGATTCAGTCTAGGGAACGCATAAAAATCGGCATCGTAATTTACAAGCCTCAAATTCTCGCACCCTCCTTAATAGGTGTTGAAAACCCCTGGTCTACAGCAGGGGTGTCAAATTTAGTTCTTGAAGGGTCGCAGCCCTGCAGAGTTTAGTTCCAACAGTTTAATTAAAATTGGAACTAAACTGTGCAGAGCTGCGGCCCTCCAGGAACAGAGTTTGACACCTGTGGTCGTTATTGATCGATGATTGGCTCCTATACTAGAAGGCGGGGCTTCATTCACCATATTGACTGTTACACATTTCTCCATTCAAAACTATACAAGTGACACATGTCTTATGTATTCTATAGTGTAGTCTTTGATATAACACTGTTCTAGTGGTTTTGGTTCTCTTAATGAAAAATTTTACACTGTGACTTTAAAAGTTCTCACTAGTTGGATCACTGCTGCTGATCTCCCTTGGAGCAGTGATCTATACAGACTCATTAACTCAACCCGAGTGGAGGCATTTATCCGAGCGTCCCTCAAAAGACATCCAGCTGTCTGCAATTTCGGCACTGAGAGCAAATCCAGAGCATGTCAGATGATGTGGAACAAGGCGAATGTCTATTTGAGCGCTGGTTTGTCTGTCAAAGCAGGAACTGGGAGGTGTTCGGATCTGACCTCGGAGGGCAAGGACTTCCCAGCGCCCCTCTGCAAAACAACAGGCCGGGCTTGCAGCTGACACGGGACTCTGGAAACTTGCTGACCCCCCCACCCAGACACACAAAACAACCAACGAATGCACATCTAGTACGCTTTTCCAGTCGACAACAACAGCGCGGCGAGGGTGTTTGGAGCAGGGACAGAACAGTCACCTTCCTCCCCGATAGAATCATGCAGGAATGTAGCGATGGATTATGCAAACAGACATGTTTGGGAGGTGATGTCAGATCAGGACCAGGAGAGAGAGAGAGAGAGATCAAACTTCAATGTTATTCAACCCTAAAGAGAACCACAATTTTGGCAAAGTATTTATTAACAAAGCAATTAAAGCAAAACGATTTCTTTCAAAATAAGAGAAATAAAGACATACAAAATACTGAGCTCTTCAAAAAACTGTGTAAACAGTGTGAAATAAATGACAGAGGATGAGACGCACTATTAATTTTTGCCCTAAATACACTACGATAAGAGAAATATTTTTCCCCAACAAAATGACATTATTATGCACACTATTTAATAGATAAACTACATTATATTCTTAGAAAAAGACATTGAGGGATCCAAATTGGCAACAAAATATATTTACACCATCCATGCCATTAGAAATGGTTAAATTTGTTTAATTAATTCACACGATTTTACATAATCTGCACTATTTCTAATTGTAATTAGTTCAATTAATATCAAAAAATGTTTTATTTTTGTTATATCCCCCTCTATCATTGATTTTTATCACTTTAAAAATGTAATTGGTCACACTTTATTTTGATGGTCCGTTAGTTGAACTTAAGATACATTGCAACTAATTCTCAGTAGATTATAAGTAGGTTGTTAGGTTGGGGTTAGGGTTGGGGTTAGGGTTAGGGTTAGTGTAAGTTGACGTGTACTTGCAAAGTTTCTTATAGTCAGTTAAATGTCTGTTGAAGGACTGTTAAATGTCAGTATCAACAGATATTAAGCTGAGAGTCTACTAATACTCAAATGGACCATCAAAATAAAGTGTTACCATGTAATTTTATGCCATACTGTACACTAAAATGCTTTAGCAATATTGCAACAAAATGTCATACAAATAAAGCAATTTGAACTTGGAGAAAGAGAGAGCAGAAAAACATGTATAATGATAAAAACGGTCTGACAGACAGCAGATAAACTCATGTATAATGTTTATAATGTGTGTATTACTGTATGTCTAACATTACAATGTTTCCATACTGTCTACCATGGTGACCCTTGCGCAGTATTGGGGAGTAACGGAATACATGTACCGGCGGTACGTATTTAGAATACTATTCATAAGTAACTGTATTCCGTTACAGTTACTATTTTTAAACAGGGTATTTAGAATACAGTTACTTTCCTAATACCATTGGAATACTTAGGGCGATGCGTGTCTGGCCCATAATAATATTACTAAATTGCCGCCAAAACCATAGAAACAGAAGCTACACTCCCGACTGCTATCACCAGCGTTAACTCAGTGAGTGAGACTCACGCAAATGACCCTGTTCTCACGCTCTCACGCCACACCTCCATTTTCTCACGCAGCAAAAAGGACGATCGCAAACACCGAACAACCGGACAACAACCATGATTTTCAAATAAACTGCTTTTTTTTTTGCCGTCATTGTTCGTGAATTCGCTGCTTGATGTTTTGTTTGCGCTTTCAGAGGATTCGTTTACACTTCTTAAATTTACGTTCGCTTTTTTGACACAAATGTGGGCGGGACTTATGGGCACCTTAGCCAAAGTTGGCAGCCCTGGTTAACTTGAGTGTACAAATATGAAGGATTCAGACCAGGAGCTCGAGGGGTTGGAGCCACAACCGAAGCAACTTTCTAGCAGCAGTAAAGGAAAAAATGCATTCATGTCTTGGAAGTTCAAGCAAGGTAGTTCAAGGTACTGTAGATAGGTGGCTACTGGCTAATATGTTTGACTTAAAACAAAACTTGTTCATTTTGATGTTTACGTTTTTGTAAAGCAAACACATTTTGCATTCTTCTAATATTTGCAATATTGTTCTTAGGTGAGAAGTTTTCATAATAGAATTTAAAATGTTGGATAGAACCTGTTACATTACCTTGGTTTTACATAAACTATTTTGAAGTTTTTCTTTTCTTGTATAGCTGATATTTTTCTGTGCAGACTGTGAAATACAAAGGTTAAGCAAAATGCATATTATATACATATACTGTATATTACAGACAGTAATGCTGTCTATGTTCAAGCACTTTTTATCTTTATTACAGAAACAGAAATTGAATTTGTTGACACTTTGATAAATAAACATTTTTAATAAACATAATTATATTGTTTTATTTATTTTTCCCTGTCAGTCAATAATGTTTAGCATTAGAGGCCCTCTGTTTTCCTGCAGAAATTGCTACCAACGCATAGTGTGACATTTAATAGACTTGAAGGCTGTTTTCAAGGGGAAGTATTCCAAGTATTTAGAATACAGTACCAGGATTAAGCAAAGTAACGGAATACGTTACAAAATCTATTTTAAAGCAGGTATTCTGTATTCTGTAACTAAATACATTTACAAAGTATTCTCCCCAACACTGCCCTTGCGTAGTCTATGTGTGTTTATATATCGTTACCTTGGAATTATCAGGTTCTATCTGTGTTCTGAATGATTTTGAGATATTGAGCTTTAAAGTTTTTGCATTCCATATAGCAAACAGTATGTGTGTAACATTTTTTTTTTTTAACTTATAAAAAAAACATCCCATAATGTAAATAAGTTGTCATTTAATAATAATATGTTAATAACTCAATTTTGACAAAAAATGTCAGATAGAATCTTATAATTCTAAGGTGACGATATGTTAACTCTGTGGTATGACATGTTCATGTGTTCTTATTTGTTACACTGTTCACACTTGTTCTTATTTAGTTTCTATTCTTTTATTTAGATCTTTGCATTGCTTTTATATTTCTCCACATAGTTCAAGCTATTGAATTGAGAAAGAGAGCGAAATGCTTTGACTTTTAAGGCCGTTATTTTATAAAAAGAAAAAAAAATTAGATATACGATAATAGATATATTTAAAAAAAAAAATAGATATATAAAAAAAAAATGAAATCAGGACATGAATAGGTGGATATTTGCAAAGTGCTGATCACATGAAAGCATCAGTTGAACCCTTATCATTCAATTGACATTTCTTGACAGCCAAATTGCCATCTTTAGCTAGCCCCAATGAGAAATTTAGTAAAATGTGATATTCTCCTCTACTTTTATATTTGAGTTCATAAATAAACACTGCATGTGTAAAAACTTCCCATTCCAGTTTATAAAATGATAGAGAGAGGAAGAGAGAGAGAAAGAGAGAGGACTGACAAACCTTTAATTTAATTAAAAAACATTATTTACATTAACAACTCACATGATAAGTACACAATTACACATTCAGAACCAAAATCCCATCATAAACAGTACACAAAACACCTTTCACACATCCCAATTCACTGAAAACCATTTAATTATTAACCAGACTGTAATATGCAAATTCAATTTTAATTCTATTAGCCAATTTCATGAACATCACTTCAGCATTAAGATTATAGAAATTTAGGCCATGATTTTTCCTTGTTGTCCATGCTGCTATTTTTACCATTTCTACACTGTAAAAAAATGCAGGGTTCCACACAATTCCTTCTTGTGTCTCAACACAAATCGATTAAGTTAACTTAATTGTTTTTACAAATTTAAGTGGATGGAACATAGAAGAATTAAGTTGTCTCAAAAAAACTCTCAAGAATTGTGTTGATTCAGCTCATTTTAAATCAGTAGTTTGTACAAGCAGCAAAATCCTTTTGAGTGTATTAAATGGAAGAACAAGATGTCTGTTAAACTTTCTTGTATTTTACACCTCCTATAAAAAAAAATCATTTGAGAAAACCTCACCAAAATCTTTAAGAATCGCAAAAAGACCTTCCAGTTTTTGTATTGTATTTTATAGAAGTTCTCTCCCCAAAAATTGAGAGAGAGAGAGAGAGAGAGAGAGAGAGAGGGAGAGAGAGAGAAATATAGAGCATTACAAGACTCAATGTACAGACAAAAAATCTTGAATATGCCTCAACTCCAGTCAATACATGACAATAATAAATAAATTACAAATGTGAAGAACCCACTGCTTATCCAGTAGCCAATTAGGCAAGTCATTGTATAACAATGGTTTGTTTTGTAGACTATCAAAAAATATATACCTTAAAGGGGCTAAAAATTTTGAAAATGTTTTTTAAAAAATTAAAAACTGCTTTTATTGTAGCCAAAATAAAACAAATAAGACTTTCTCCAGAAGAAAAAATATTATCAGACATAATGTGAAAATGTCCTTGCCTTGTTAAACATCATTTGTAATATATTTAAAATATATTTAAAAAAGAAAAACAAAATCAAAGGGGGGCTAATAATTCTGTACAGAAGTGTCTTGAAAAATATCTAGTAAAAAATTATGTACAGTTATCATGGCAAAGATAAAATAAATCAGTTATTAGAAATTAGTTATTAAAACTATTATGTTTAGAAATGTGTCGAAAAAAAAATCTTCTCTCAGAAATTGGGGAAAAAAATATACAGGGGGGCTAATAATATATATATATATATATATATATATATATATATATATATATATATATATATATATATATATATATATATATATATATATATATATATATATATATATATATATTATTACCATTTTACCATTATTACCATAAAACTATAGCCTCTATTTGCGTGTTTGCATTAGTTTTATGTAATATTATGTAAAATTGGTGTGAACTCAGGAAAAAAGCAGGATATATTTACTTTTGCCTGGCTTAGCTTATTTCCATCCAGTTGACGCAACATGTTTTATGACTCATATTAGAGCAGAATTTCACTGCACACAATATCAGAGATTCCATTCAAATGTCAATCATGCCATAAAAAAAAAATTACGTTTCCGCCAAAACATCAAAACTGTTTCTGCATTTTTTGTGAGAGCAAGTATTTTACAGAGCTTTAAAAATACTCAAAAATGTCTATGTTAATGTTTACAAACTTTTATATTTGATTTACCAAAATCACACAAGTGCCAATTTCACATCTGTCACATCCATAACGAAGCTTTTCCCTTATAAATGCAAAAAATGTCAAATAAAACAAAATCAACCGTTTTTGTTCTATAGTGAGCCGACTCTTATTCTTTTGATTAGTGTTATTTCTTTTGGGTTGTGCAGTTTAATTCACAAAATTTCTATAAAGTATGCTGTATAATGAAAACTGGCAGACTTTTTTCGTCACATCCATAACGCAAGTTTATTTTTTCAAGTTTTTATTTTATTGAAAAATGTTTACAGATTGATATTTTTGTGCTCCCAGAGCTTAGTAGATTTGGAAAATATAAACAGATGTTTCAATATAAAGCTAACATATATATATTCGTTTTTTCCCTGCTATGTACACTTTGACAACATGTGACAACACAATAAAGTGAACTGGATTGAATTGAAAGACTTTTGAGACTGTAAAACCTCTTTCAAGAGTTAACACTTAGATATTGCTTGACACTATTAGCAGGTTTGGCATGCAGTCCCAGGAGAGAACCCTGAGCTCGGAGATAATTGAGCCACGAGCTCCCACCTGGTCAATTAGCATGTAAGAGGGTCCGAGATCAGGTAGGTCTCGAGAGCTCCCCCTGGTAAAGGAGGAAAAGGAGGAGAGAGGGTGGAAGGGGGGATTCTCCCAAAGCGAAGATAAGGCAGTAGGGTGAAATCTGTCTATTTATTGTAGGCTTGGATCAATCTGATTGGATTATCGCTGATTACGGATGAGAGACCAGCCGCGATTAATCATATCACGTGCTCCTCTCGAAATTAGTTTATAAAACTTCACTTAATGTACATTAACATCTCAAAAGGCAAAGTACATCTTTACAAAACTATTTGATCACCAAACACCGCAATCAAATCAACAGCATGTCTTCTTCACATGAAGCATATAAAACTTTATATTCAAGTAAATTCCCTGACCACATCTGTAATCCATTCGAATCCTGGATTAAACCAACGTAAGAAAGAGAGAGAGAGAGAAGGTCGCTAAGGTGTTGCTAGGCGGTTGCTAGGGTGTTCTGAGTGGTTGCCAAGGCATTGCTAGACGGTTGCTAAGGTCTTCTGAGTGGTTGTTAGGTCATTGCAAAGGCATTGTTAGGTGGTTGCTAAGATGTTGTTAGGGTGTTCTGAGTGGTTGCTAGGCAGTTGCTATGGTGTTCTGAGTGGTTTCTAGGCGGTTGCTAAGGCATTGCTAGGTGGTTGCTAGGGTGTTTCGAGTGGTTGCTAAGATGTTCTGATTGACTGCTAGGTGGTTGCTGAGGTGTTGCTAGGTGGTTGCTAAGATGTTCTAGGTCTTTGCTAGGGTGTTTTGTATGTTTGCTAGGCCGTGGCTAGGATCTTCTGAGTGGTTGATAAGGTGTTGCTGGGCAGTTGCTATGGTGTTCTGAATGGTTGCTAAGGCGTTGCTAGGCAGTTGCTAAGGTGTTCTGAGTGGTTACTAAGGCGTTGTTAGGTGGTTGCTAGGGTGTTCTAAGTCATTGCTAAGGCGTTGCTGGACCATTGCTAATGTGTTCTGGGTGGTTAATAAGGTGTTGCTAGGTGTTGACTAAGGTGTTCTGAGTGGTTGCTAGGCAGTTGCTAACATAAATTACCATGTTTCTAGCATAAATTAGCATGTTGTTAGCATTGAGTATGAATTAGCATGTCACTAGCATGTTTCTAGTATAAACTAGCATGCCGTTAGCATGAATTTAGTATGAATTAGCATGTTTGCAAGTATGATTAGTATGTTTGTTAGTATGTTTCCAGTATGGATTAGTATATTGTTAGTATGAATTAGCATGTTGCTAGTATGTTTATAGTGTGAATAAGCATGTTGCCAGTATGATTAGTATGTTTCTGGTATGGAGTAGTATATTGTTAGTATGAATTGGTATGTCGTTAGTATGGATCGGTATGTCGTTAGTATGAGTTGGTATATTGTTAGTATGTCCAATGTAAAGTCAATGCCAGTTTATTTTACAATGGAAGTCTATGGGACAGTTGCTAGGATGGTGTAAGTGGTTGCTAGGGTTAGTAAGTTAAAACGTCATCAGTGTTTGGCAGATTGGTAGTCTGAGTTAAATGAGCTCAACCTTAAGTCTGTATGACAGTCTGGCGGAAAGTTATGATTTTCTCAAGCCACCATAAATATTATATATTGATATTAGGGCTGGGCAATATGGCAAAAAAAAAAATCTAGATTTTTTCAAAAAGTTTGACCGATTCACGATTTTGATTTCGATTTTTTTATTTATTTTTTTATTAATTTTTTTTTTACTGTGTAACTACCTTACCAGCTTACCTTGTTCATTTAAATTTAAATAAATGCCGAAACTAGTTTTTTTCATGCTCACTTGTAAAAGAAAAGCAACCGTGTGACTAAACGCGGTTATGGCACTCTCTCATATAGGATGCTAAACATAGCTACAATAGAAGTCACAGCACCCCGTATTTATGTAGAGGTCATATGTTGTGCAGCTTTGGGCAAATTTTATTTGGAGAGAAAATGACCAAAATGTAACGTGAAGATTGAAAAGGATTGGAGGGGAAATAAATATTTCAAATCTCTGTACATAACAGAAAAATAAACAATGATAATGCAACAATAGTTTATCTGTATTAGTGGCATGGCAGAAATATATATTTAGACAGGCCTTGTCAAAGTGTGTGGGCACTTTCACTAATAAAAAATATAGCACTTAAATTATTTCATAACAATCAATAAAATAACAGCGGTTTTATATCAAAAGTTGGTAATGATATAAAATATACTACATTTTGATGGTAAAATATAACCATTTAAACGATTTCAGTATTCAAACATTAAATAATGAATGCATCAAGTTAAATCTAAAAAAACGAATGAAACAACACACAGCATATCAGGATATAAAGGACTATATTTAGCAAAATGCTGCTCTTTTTATCTTTGTAATTTTATAGTTTTATTTTTGTTATTTTAATTATTTTTGTCTTCATAAATAACTAACGAGCTATAGACAAATATCTGCTTGACGTTTTAGAAAATATTTGTGCGTAGCTACACCACCCAGTATATATTAAAGATTACCGTATCTATCTATATTTAAATGTCTATGTCTATGTGAGTGCGGGCCGCCGGGGGAGACAGGAGGGGGGACAAGCGTGCTCTGGCCCGGTTCAAGGCAACTGTACATAGTGTGAGTACGGCCTAAAAGCGATCTAGAAAGTTAAGTTGGTTGCCCACACCTCCGCCTGTCGAGCTCCTCTCCTCGCGCGCGCGCCTGTCTCGCAGCTCGCGCGGGAGAGACAGACGGCTGCGGGGACACGAACAACTGCACGATGCGCGTGGAAACATTAGCGAAGCTGGCTGGCTGACTGCGGTTGCCCTGGCAGCGGGGCTGTTGTTGCTCTAGCGGGAAAATGTCCCGGTGTTCCCAATGGCCATTCCGCCCTGGCGCGCTTCCGCTAAACCAGCTGTGGGAGCTATAAAAATAGAGAAATAAAATCGTCTTAAAACGTAAATTCGAATTAATCGAAAAAAATCGCCCAGCCCTAATTGATATATATATATATATATATATATATATATATATATATATATATATATATATATATATATATATATATATATATATATATATATAATATATATATATGATATATTATTTATATTTTATTTAATTATAATATATATTATTATTAATATATATATAATTATTATTTTGTTCATTTTATTTTATTTTTTTTACTACTAATACTATCTATTGTGTGTGCTGTTTTGTTTTTTATTATATATGCATGTTACTTTTTTATGTAAACTTTAGAACTGCTTTGGCAATACATTTGTAACATTTGTCATGCCAATAAAGCAATTATTGAATTGAATTGAATTGAATTGAATTGAATTGAATTGAGAGAGAGAGAGAGAGAGAGAGAGAGAGAGAGAGAGAGAGAGAGAGAGAGAGAGAGAGAGAGAGTGTGTGTGTGTGTGTGCATGTGTGGGGGTGGTACCAACTACCACTGTAACGGCTAAACACTCATGTTACACAAGCAGTTGGGACGCTCTCGCCTCTTTCTGTGCTTCTAATGGCTGTGATTGATCAAGCGAATCAACTGAGAGCGGACACAGCGGAGGCCAATGGCAGTTGTAGGAAAAGGAAATGAGAAGCTGTGGTGGGAAATGCCAGAATTGTCCATTTCCGACCTTCGGTTTTATTGCAGTCAGTAGTGACACAGCCTCTGGCACGGCTTCACAGGTTAGGCAGGCAAGTGGGACAGTTGTACTGACGGAATTAAACTACAGTACATGTGGGTGGATATCATGAAATCTAGCAGGTACAATGTTTAAGACATATCTAACTTTGAGTCCAAGGCAAAGAAAAGAATAAGAAATTATAGTTTGAAAATGAAGAATTTAGGAGCAATAAGTATAGAAAATATAATGATTATGCATTTTTTTAATTAATAAAATGTAATGTAATTAAATAATACATCATTAGTAATATTTGTTTTTTTTTATTTTTATGGCATTTATAATCAATAAAATACTTATATTGTTTAATTAAATAATGTAATCAATAGAATCTTGTAGATGCTAAATATAATGAATTAATACATCATTAATAGTATTTGTTTTTTATGTCATGGTATTACGGCATTTATAATCTTGAATTAATTCAATTTATTAATTTAAGAATGTAATCAATAGAATCTTATGACATTAGAGATGCTAAATAGAATTAATACATCATTAGTATATTTGTTTTATGTCATATTTTAATGGCATTTATAATCTTGAGAACTAACTATATTTTTATTAAAGAATGTAATCAATAGAATCTTGTAGATGCTAAATAAAATGAACACATCATTAGTAGTATTTGTTTTTTAAGTCATGGTATTATGGCATTTATAATTTTGAACTAACTCTATTTTTAATTATATAATGTAAATTAATATAATCTTATAATAGAAATGTTGAATAGAGATAATTAAATCATCATTATTAGTATTTGTTTTTTTATGTATTATGGTACTTATAATCTTGAATAAATTCTATTTTTATTTAAAGAATGTAATCAATAGAATCGTATAATATTAGAGATGTTGAATAGAATTAATTAACACATCATTAGTCACATTTGTTTTTTATTTCATGAAAAACTAATCTATAAATTAGTTCTATTTTTTAATGAATAGAATCTTAAAATATTAGAGATGTTGAACAATTAATACATCAGTATTAGTTTTTATGTCATGGTATTATAGCGTTTATAATCTTTAATTTATTTTATTTTTTAATTCAAGAAAGTAATCAGAATCGTATAATATTAGAGATGTTGAATAGAATTAATTAATGTATCATTAGTAGTATTTTTTTATAGGTCATGGCATTATGGTGTTTATAATCTATGAATTAATTCTATTTTTAATCAATAGAACCTTATAATATTAGAGATGTTGAATATAATTAATTAATACATCATTAGTAGTATTTATTTTTATGTCATGGTATTATGACATTTAAACTCTTGAATTAATTCTGTTTTTAATTAAATAATGTAAATTAATATAATCTTATAATAATAGAAATATTGAATAGAAATATTTAAAATCATCATTAATAGTATTTGTTTTTTATGGTACTTATAATCTTGAATTAATTCTATTTTTATTTAAAGAATGTAATCAATGGTCTCTTATAATATTAGAGATGTTGAGTAGAATTAATTAATATATCATTAGTAGTATTTTTTGTCACGGTATTACAGCATTTATAATTTGAATTAACTTTATTTTTTAATTAAAGAATGTAATCAATAGAATCTTATAATATTACAGATGTTGAATAGAATTAATTAACACATCATTAGTAGCATTTGTTTTTTATGTCATGGTATTATGGTGTTTATAATCTATAAATTAGGTCTATTTTTAATTAACAGAATCTTAAGATGTTGAACAGAATTAATACATCAGTATTAGTTTTAATGTCATGATATTATAGCATTTATAATCTTGAATTATTCATTTTTTTATTAAAGTAATCAATAAAATCGTATAATATTAGAGATGTTGAATAGAACTAATTAATTTATCATTAGTAGTATTTATTTTTATATGTCATGGTATTATAGTATTTTTAATCTATTAATTAGTTCTATTTTTAATCAACAGAACCTTATAATACTAGAGATGATGAAAAGTATTAATTAACACGTCATTAGTAGTATTTGTTTTTTATGTCATGGTATTATGACATTAGAAATCTTGAATTAATTCTATTTTTAATTAAATAAAGTAAATCAACAATATCGTATAATATTGGAGATGTCGAATAGAATTAATACATAATTAGTAGTATTTTTGTCATGGTATTATTGCATTTACAGTATGATCTTGAATTAATTCAGTTTGTAATTAAAAAATGTAAACAATAGACTTTCATAATATTAAATATGTTGAATAGAATTAATACATCCTTAGTAGCATTTGTTTTTATGTCATGGTATTTATTGCATTTATAATCTTGAATTATTCTTATTTTTTATTTAAAATGTAATCAATAGAATCTTGTTACATTAGACATGTTGAATACAATTAATTAAAAAATCATTAGTAGTATTTATTTTTATGTCATGGTATTATGACATTTACACTCTTGAATGAATTCTGTTTTTAATTAAATAATGTAAATTAATATAATCTTATAATAATAGAAATATTGAATATAAATAATTAAATCATCATTAATAGTATTTGTTTTTCATGGTACTTATAATCTTGAATTATTTCTGTTTTTATTTAAAGAATGTAATCAATGGTCTCTTATAATATTAGAGATGTTGAGTAGAATTAATTAATATATCATTAGTAGTATTTATTTTTTTTATGTCACGGTATAACGGCATTTATATTTTGAATTAACTCTATTTTTTAATTAAATAATGTAATCAATAGAATCTTATAATATTACAGATGTTGAATAGAATTAATTAACACATCATTAGTAGCATTTGTTTTTTATGTCATGGTATTATGGTGTTTATAATCTATAAATTAGTTCTATTTTTTAATCAACAGAATCTTAAGATGTTGAGCAGAATTAATACATCAGTATTAGTTTTAATGTCATGATATTATAGCATTTATAATCTTGAATTATTCATTTTTTTTATTCAAGTAATCAATAGAATCGTATAATATTAGAGATGTTGAATACAATTAATTAACACATCATTAGTAGTATTTGTTTGTTATGTCATGGTATTATGGTGTTTATAATCTTACATTAACTATTTTTTAATTAAACAATGTAATCCACTGAAACTTATAATAGTAAAAATGTAATTATACATCATTAGTATGTTTGTTTTTTATGTCATAGTATTATGGCATTTATACGCTTGAATTAATTCTGTTTTTAATTAAAGAATGCAATCAATAGAGTCTTGTAATATTAGAGATGTTGAATAAACACATCATTAGTAGTATTTATTTTTATGTCATGGTATTATGACATTTACAATCTTAAATGATTTCTGCTGTTAATTAATTTTAAGAATTAATTAACACATCATTAGTAGTATTTGTCTTTTATGTTATGGTATAATCACATCTATAATTTTGAATTATTCATATTTTTTAAATTAAAGAATGTAATCAATAGAATCTTATAATATTAGAGATATTGAATAGAATTAATGAACACCTCATATTAGTATTTGTTTTTTATGTCATGGTATTATGGCATTTATAATCTTGAATCAATTTTTTTTTAAATAAATAATGTAATTAATAGTCTTATAGTATTTGAGATATTGAATAGAATTAATTAATACATCATTAGAAGTATTTGTTTATATGTCATGGTATTATATAATTTATAATCTTGAATTAACTTTATTGTATTACGAAATAATGTAATTATTAGAATCTTATAGTATTAGAGATATTGAACAGAATTAATTACTACATCAGTATTAGTTTTTATGTCATGGTGTTATAGCATTTATAATCTTGAATTAATTCTGTTTTTTTTTTATTAAAGAATGAAATAAATATAATCTTACAACCAGAGATGTTAAATAGAATTAATTAATACATCATTAACAGTATTTGTTTTTTCATGTCATTTATGGTGTTTATAATCTATTAATTAATTCTATTTTTTAATCAGTAGAATCTTATAATATTAGAGATGTAGAATATAAATAATGAATACATCATTAGTAGTATTGGTTTATGTCATTGTAAATATTGCATTTATAATCTTTAATTTATACTTTTTTTTTTTAAATGAAAGAATGTAATCAATAGAATCGTATAATATCAGAGATGCCGAATTGAATATTTCTGATTTCTTGATTTAAATAATAACAAAAACATTGCAATATGATTTATTTATTTGATACATTTTTAATATCATTTTAATTTTAAAAAACATTTTTTTTTTAATTGGGAAAGATGTAAGTAATTTCTATAACTAATAGTATGTTTATGTCCTGATTTTAATTAATTACATAATATTTTCTAATTAAAAATATGCATTTAACTTTTACATAATTAATAGTATTTGTTGATTTCCTGATTTCAAGTGTTTTGTATTTAATTTCTGTTAAATTATTGTTTTTTATGCCATGGTATTATGTCATTTAAAATCTTGAATTAATTTTGTAATTACTATGATTAATAAATAATTTATTTAGAATCTTATAATATCTGATTTCTTGATTTATATTATAATAAAATAAAATCATCATGATTTATTTAATTAATAAAGTTTTTTTTCTTTTTCTTTATTGGGAAAGATGTCCTGATTTTAATTAATTTCATATTTTTGAATTAAAAATATCCATTTAATTTGTACATAATTAATAGTACTTGTTGATTTCCTAATTTCATTGTATAAGAGTGTTTTGTATGTAATTTATGTTATATCATGGTGTCATAGCATTCAAAATTAATTTTTACAAAAATAGTAATTCATATTTTATTTAAATATGCTTTCAATTAATAAAACACAGCAGTTAATTAATACACATTTAGAAACATTTGTTGCTTAACTCAAAAAAAGTCAATTAAAACGTCCTGACACATAGCAAGGATATATAAAAAGTAATTCACTATCCTAAAATGAATGAATAAATGAATAAGATTGCAAAATACGATTTATTATTTATATTATTATTTAATTTGATTATATTATATTAATTTTATTTTTATCATTGCATTTTATATATTCATTCGTTCATTTTCCTTCGGCTTAGTCCCTTATTTATCTGGGGTCATCACAGCGGAATGAACTGCCAACTATTCCAGCATATGTTTTACGCAGCGAATGCCCTTCCAGCTGCATTTCCTTTTGGAATTAATAAAGTCAAACATCAGGTTCTTTTTTTTCTTCAAGAGAATCTATTTTCTCCTGCATTACCACATGAATTAGGAGGCTATTTAAGACCATAAAATACAGAATGTTCCATGTGATAACAGAAGAGGAGAGCCGAGACTGAACACAGAAATATCATTTACTCATTTGCTTTCATGCTCTCTCTCTCTCTCGCTCTCTCTCTCTAATGCAAGCTCCAGCATCTTCACCACATATATAAACTAGGCTTTCTTTATCTTAATCCTTGTGCATACATGCTTCTATAAAAAAAAGACATAATGAAGAAAAATATCATAAAAACAAAGGTCAGAAAAAAAAGTACCAGCAAACTCACTACGTCAGTTGTCAACTGTAACAGCTCAGGGTGTTTGCCGAGTGTATTTGCATACTATTTACATGACAGGATTGACGTTAAGGAGAGACCATCCAAAGCGTGTATTTACCTGTTCCACTTTAAGCACAACCTGAAAGCACGTAAAGCATTTTTTTCCTCATTTCTTTATTTTTAATACAAAATATAGATTATTAGAGAAAACATGGAACAATGGAAGAGCAAGATTGAAACTCTTTCTTGAGCAAACATTAACCAAACTCCTCTTTGCCCTTCACTCTCAAACTTTAAAAGCGAAAAGATATTACAACTGAAGATATTCCCATTCATGTTACACTGTTCCTTAAAGGGACAGTTACCCAAAAATAAAAACCTGTCATTATTTAATTTCTTATTCTCCATTTGTTTCAAACCTGATTGAGTTTCTTTCTTCTATTGAACACAAAAGAAGATATACAAGGGTTTCTGCAGGTTTCTTCAAATCAAATTCAAGACTTTTTAAGACCCTTTAAAGACCATTATGAATTAAATGTTAGCCTTATACAGTGCTAAACACTAAGGATTTGTTTTTCTAATGGACTGGTTACTTCTGTAAATAGTTTTTGTATTGATGGAAGATCATGTTAAGTTGCTTTTGTTGTCGCTTTAGTTTTCCTTCCCTATTTAGGGAACTTAATTTGCTGTAAAAACACAGTAATGCCCAAACTAGTTGGCCCTTTGTATCCTTTGATTTGGCCCGCCAGAGGGAAAATGATTGTGAAGAACTGGGGAATGCCTTTAACAGAGATTCTCATTTCTATTTTATTGTAACCTTTTGTTTGTTGCTTTTATTGTTGAGCGACAAAAAAAGCTAACTGAAATTAAATGTTTTAATGAAATGAATCCGATTTTCTTTTTAATGTACATACTGTCACTTAACGAATAGGGGACAAAGAAGACATTAGCGTGCAAATCAAGGCAAAAGCAGGTTCAACATGACTAGTGTATTGTATTGAACGCCAGTGTTTTAAAAGTAAAAATTTTTTGTATGGTTTTATTGCAATACGTTTGTTAGAATAATATACATTTTCGAAAATTTAGAATGCATTAGTAAATATGGTTGAAGTCATTGTTTCTATTTATTTAAAAATTTTATGAAATAAATTAGGAAATTACCCATGGCAACCCTAATGTAATACAGTTTGGATTTTGGCCCTACATATGAAAAAGTTGGGGCAACCCTGGTCTAACATTTGTTGTGAATTGTATCTCTTTTCAATAACAACTTATACAGTTGAATATATACAGTTGAAGTCAGAATTATTAGCCCCTTTTTTATTTTTCCCCCAATTTCTGTTTAACGGAGAGAAGATTTTTTTCAACACATTTCTAAACATAGTTTTAATACTTATTTCTAATAACTGATTTATTTTATCTTTGCCATGATGACATTAAATAATATTTTATAAGATATTTTTTTTATACTTCTACTTTACTTACACTTCTATACAGCTTAAAGTGACATTTAAAGGCTTAACTAGGTTAATTAGGTTAACTAGGCAGGTTAGGGTATTTAGGCAAGTTATTGTATAACGATGATTTGTTCAGTAGACTATCGGAAAAAATATAGCTTAAAGGGGCTAATAATTCTGTCCTTAAAATGGTGTTTAAAAAATTAAAAACTGCTTTTATTCTAGTCAAAATAAAACAAATAAGACTTTCTCCAGAAGAAAAAATATTATTAGACATACTGTGAAAATGTTCTTGCTCTGTTAAACATCATTTGGGAAATATTTAAAAAAGGGGGCTAATAATTCTGACTTCAACTGTATATAAAAAAAGGTTTTCTGATGGATTAAACCTCTACTGCACGCATTATGATAGATCTATAAAAAATATGTGACTTTTTCTTTTCTTAAAATGGCTTAACTTTAAGTGCTGTAAAACAAAATTGGAAACATTTCTTTTTTTTAAAGGTACTTTATGATATGTTGTCATATGGCAACAACATTCAACAGTGGATCTAACTCAGACATTTCAAATTTAGATCTTTCCTTTTACTTAATAATTTTGTTGTTTGAAATAATTAAATTGGTTTTGCAGTATTATAAGCTTTAACACTTGACACCTTATACATACTTTCTAACAACTGATATTCCAACAGCTTTCCTTTATTCCATTATTTTTTGCTGAATATTATTGAAAACAAGCATACTATTGCATTATCATGTAACATACAGTCAATATAAATATTTTCTCCAGTAAATATTATAACAAATAAATAACAAGTCTAGTATATCCAGATGCATCAGAATAATGTAGCTACTAGCTACAATGTTTATATATTATACTATTACTATACTACGCCTGTCTTATCTGCCTCAGAGCTAACTTGAACTTTCTCCATCACTGCTCTTATCAAATGTCCAATCTGCATCATTCTCATGGTCACTAAAACCCATCTCATCCTCACCTTCATCTGCAGGAAGAGCCACTTCTGTCCTTTTCTTATTTCACTTACCATAGAACATGATGGTGCTCGCTAATACACTGTTCCCTGTATTCATATCTATTCAAAAGTAGTATTGCCATTAAGCTAGATTTCATCCATAATGCAAATGCCATTAACATACAAATAATCAACATTATATTACTAGTATTCATGTTGTTATTGTTACAATTTTAAAAGTTCACAGCTGACCTTGCTAGCTAGCTAACCCATTGCAATACTGCATGTTCCACTATTGCATAGCGTTGCTATTTGGCAACACATACATTTGATCGATTTACAAAAAACTAATTTGATAAAATCTTTTTTGAGTTGTGAATAAGTCATCATAACTAACTGGAGGTGATGTTTCAGATTTTGTTGTGGATCTGACATAATTTGATCCTTTTTATTGACGTTTACATTTGCATTCAGCAACTACTCACAAGTCTGTCAGAAATCGCGCTACAGAAAAACACAACATGTCATGTGACTTAACCAAAGCACATCATTGGCTACACTAAGGTCTTCTCTTTCCAACAAAAAAAAATCAATGTTGATCTTAAAGAAACAGTGACAGGGAAATAAACATAAATATCATGTTGCCATATGGCAACACATGCGGTAGAGGGTTAATGGTGATTGGGTGTCAGCCTATTGGGTAGCTTTACTTGGACATAGGAAAATTAAGACCTTTTTACATAGATTTAAGACATACAACAAAATATTTCAGTGTATTTAAGACTTTTTAAGACCCAGCGGACACCCTGTATACACTACCTGACAAAAGTCTTGTCCCAGTTGTAAGAGCAACATATAATAACTTGACTTCTAGTTGATCATTTGGAAAAGTGGCAGAAGGTAGATTTTTCCGATAATTCATCTGTTGAACTGCATCCCAATCATCACAAATACTGCAGAAGACCTATTGGAACCCGCATGGACCCAAGATTCTCACAGAAATCAGTCAAGTTTGGTAAAGGAAAAATCATGGTTTTGGGTTACATTTAGTATGGGGGCGTGCGAGAGATCTGCAGAGTGGTCAAGGTGCTCCAGGATTGTCTAGCCCAGTCACCAGAAAGGAACATTATTGAGCATGTCTGGGGTAAGATGAAGGAGGAGGCACTGAAGATGAATCCAGAGAATCTTGATGAACTCTGGGAGTCCTGCAAGAACGCTTTCTTTAGCATTCCAGATGACTTTAAGTTAAGTTATTTGAGTCATTAGAGAGATGTATGGATGCAGTCCTCCAAGCTCATGGGAGTCATACACAATATTAATTCTTTTTCCACTGCACCATGACTTTGTATTCTATACTGTACATTATTACTGTTAAGTGACAAGACGTTTGTCTCAGCAAAGTCAGACCTTACTGTCCTAATTAAATAATTAAAAATCAAGGCATAATCATATTTTATTTTGGTAAAATAAGCATAATCTAGAGGCCTTTGCCTTTCATATAAGCCACTTCTGATACCAAATGATCAACTAGAAGTCAAGTTATTATTTGTTGTTCCTAAAACTTGGATAGGTGACAAGACTGTTGTCAGGTAGTGTACTGAAGAATGTCACAAAAAACAACCATTGACTTTCTAGTATTTTTTTGTGCTCGACAAAGATTAATCGCGATTAGTGAATAGTATCCAAAATAAAAAATTGTTTTGACATAATATATTTGTGTGCATTATTTATATGCTAATTATACATGACAGACACACATACATAAAGCAAAACTATTCAACACTATTTTGTTACAAATATATTTAAATTTATATATAGGCAAGGCAAGGGAAGTTTATTTATATAGCACATTTCATACACAGTGGCAATTCAAAGTGCTTTACATAAACAGAAATAAAAGAAACAAGATTAAGAAAATAAAAACAAATAATAAAAGTGATTAAAAACTGATAAAGCAGATTAAAACGTGTTAAAACAGGTTATAAAATAATAAAAAAAGAAAAGAAAGACACAACAGTACGATCTGTTGGACGTAGCACAGTGCTCATTCAGTAAAGGCACAGCTAAACAGATGTGTTTTAAGTCTTGATTTGAACATGCCTAATGTTGGAGCACATCTGATCATTTCTGAAAGCTGATTCCAGTAGCAGGGGCATCTAAATATATATATATTTTTTAAATATATGCATTCATGTGTGTATTTATATATATATAACAAATATACACAGTACACAAATATATACTATGTTCAAACAAACTTTTATTTTGTATGCGATTAATACATTTTTGCCTAGCACTAGTATTTTTTTGTTCCTACTATTGATGTGAATGGCTGCTTTTTTCCCAACATTCCTTAGAATACTTTGTGTTCAAAAGAAGAAACTCAAAAAAGTTCAGAACAACTTCATTTTGAACTACTCTTCTTTCATGAAAGTAAAACAGAAATCATTAACCAGCCCAAACTTCCCATTCTTTCGACTCCTAAAAACACCTTACCAGAGATCTGCTGAAACCCACAGCTGCTTAAAATATCTCTGTACATTAGGATGTCAGTAGTCATATGACAGCAATTGGGCACCCTTAATGGCTGTTATTGTCCAGCTTTAGCCTGTATAAGTGGAAGGAATTTTTTTTTCGAGGAGACAATTAGTCTTTTTGGCAAAGGCTTTTCCCTATCCTACTGATTCCAGAATGTCTGCTGAAAGCCCATACCTGGCTTTTTTGACCTTGGTTACCAAGTCTGTGTAACTAAACCACCAAACTGCTAATCAAAACTAGTTCAGACATTACCCAACCATGTTGGTGCTACCCCCTTCTTGAAACTGTGGTTCACCCCTTAAATTTTAATGGGGTCATGACATGGAAAATCAAAAATACCTTGATCTTCTGACAATTAAGAGGTAAACTTATAGCATCCAGAAGCCTAAAAGCATAAAGCAGCTCCCTTAATTATAGACAAAGCATATATTTAATCAAGCTTTAAAATGGCTCATTTTGATATGAAGTGGTGTGTGACATCACAAAGGCACATATATTTGCATTTTCATGTTCTTAAGTAAGATTTTGATGAACATACATTCTTGTACCATTCAGTTAATCAAGGACACTGGCCTACACTAGATAAGAGTGTCTGTCATGTCAAAAGCAAATAGAATTGAATACATGTATAATCGTTATAATAATCATCCATCCTAACATTACATAAATGTTTTCAAAGTTCGCCAAAAAATAAAAGAAAATAAAATCCAATAAATTAGGTAAATCAAGTTGTCAGAGCGGCTGACTGTAGTATTGGTAACCAATAGTAAACAAGGCTTGCTTAATAAAAACATGTGTGTATGCTCACTACTTCAGATTTATTTCTCCAAATGTGTTTCTATTTACCATTAATAACCCAAAACATTAACCCTTTTTTGTTCAAACCACCTCAAGCAAGTGTAAAAAACTTTTTTTTTCTGGATGGATGGATGGATGGATGGATGGATGGATGGATGGATGGATGGATGGATGGATGGATGGATGGATGGATGGATGGATGGATGGATGGATGGACGTAGACAGACAGACAGACAGACAGACAGACAGACAGACAGACAGATAGATAGATAGATAGATAGATAGATAGATAGATAGATAGATAGATAGATAGATAGATAGATAGATAGATAGATAGATAGATAGATAGATAGATAGATAGATAGATAGATGAAATAAATGGAAAAATCCAATAAATTAGCTATAAATCAAGTTGTTAGACTTGACTGTAGTATTGGTAACCTAGTAACCAATAGTAAACAAGGCTTGCTCAATAAAGACATGTGAGTGTAATGCTCACTACTTCAGAGTATTTTCTCCAAATGTGTTTCCATCTCCCATTATTAACGCAAACATTAACCCTTTTTTGTCCAAAACCACCTTAAGCAAGTGTAAAAACCTTTTTTATTAATTAAATAAAATAAATCAGTTATTAGAACTGAGTTATTAAAACTATTTTGATTAAAAATGTGTTGGAAAAATCTTCTCTCCATTAAACAGAAATTGGGGAAAAAATAAACAGGGGCTAATAATTCAGGGGGGGGGGGGGGGGGGGGGTAATAATTCTGACTTCAACTGTGTGTATATATATATATATATATATATATATATATATATATATATATATATATATATATATATATATATATATATTTTTTTTTTTTTTTTTTTTTTAAGTTGTTATTGAAAAGAGATACAATTCACAACAACTGTTAGACCAGGGGTGCCCCAACTTTTTTATATGTAGGGCCAAAATCCAAGCTTTACTTTTTTTCAGTTAGCTTATTTTTGTCGCTCAACAATAAAAGCAACAAACAAAAGGTTACAATAAAATAGAAATGAGAATCTCTGTTAAAGGCATTCCACAGTTCTTCACAATCATTTTCCCTCTGGCAGGCCAAATCAAAGGATACAAAGTTGAAGACAGAATTATTAGCCCCCTTTGCATTTTTTTTTTTTAAATATTTCCCAAATTATGTTTTAACAGAGCAAGAAAATTTTCACAGTACAGTATGTCTAATAATATTTTTTCTTCTGGAGAAAGTCTTATTTGTTTTATTTCGACTAGAATAAAAGCAGTTCTTAATTTTTAAACACCATTTTAAGGAAAGAATTATTAGCCCCTTTAAACAGTATTTTTTTTCTGATTGTCTACAGAACAAATCATCGTTATACAATAACTTGCCTAATTGCCCTAACCTGCCTAGTAAACTTAATTAGCCTAGTTAAGCCTTTAAATGTCACTTTAAGCTGTATAGAAGTGTATAAACATATCTAGTAAAATATTATTTACTGTCATCATGGCAACGATAAAATAAATCAGTTATTATATATGAGTTATTAAAACTATTATGTTTAGAAATGTGTTGAAAAAATCTTCTCTCCTTTAATCAGAAATTGGGGAAAAAATAAACAGGGCGGCTAATAATTCAGGGAGGCTAATAATTCTGACTTCAACTGTGTGTGTGTGTGTGTGTGTGTGTGTGTGTGTGTGTGTGTGTGTGTGTGTGTGTGTGTATGTATATATATATATATATATATATATATATATATATATATATATATATATATATATATATATATATATATATATATAACCAATACAGTAGAGTAAAGCAAACATTTATTCTAGCATAATTAAATGAATAATACAGTTGCAATCAGAATTATTGAACCCCCTTTGAATTTTTTTTTCTTTTTTAAATATTTCACAAATGATGTTTAACAGAGCAAGGAAATTTTCACAGTATGTCTGATAATATTTTTTCTTCTGGAGAAAGTCTTATTTGTTTTATTTTGGCTAGAATAAAAGCAGTTTTTAATTTTTTAAAACCCATTTTAAGGTCAAAATTATTAGCCACTTTAAGCTATATATTTTTTAATAGTCTACAGAACAAACCATCATTATACAATAACTTGCCTAATTAGCCTAACCTGCCTAGTTAACCTAATTAACCTAGTCAAGTCTTTAAATGTCACTTTAAGCTGTATAGAAGTGTCTTGAAAAATATCTAGTAAAATATTATTTACTGTCATCATGGCAAAGATAAAATAAATCAGTTATTAGAGATGAGTTATTAAAACTATTATGTTTAGAAATGTGTTGGAAAAATTTTCTCTCCGTTAAACAGAAATTGGGGAAAAAAATAAACAGGGGGCTAATAAATCAGGGGGTTGAATAATTCTGATTGCAACTGTAAATTAATATCAACTAAAAAGTTCACATTTTGAGTGAAATACTGTTTGTGTTTCATAATATGTCAGAAATGCCACACACACAAACAAACACAAACACACATATATGCATACGTTTATAAATCATGCATTAAAGTAAAAGTGTTTTGAAGACATAAAACATTATTGCGCAATAATTCAGCTGAAATTAACTATCTTAACTAGTGTGAAAATACATCAAAGCTGGCATTTTACCACCTCTGTTAGTAAGACTATAATACTACACTGTTAGTAGTCATAAACCTCAGTGAACTGCATGTACAGTAATGCTTTAGTTTTTTAAAGTAGGTGGACGCATGTTTTCCAATAAGCCTGTGTTGCATTTCTGAGCAAGCTATTCCTTTAACACGCTGTGCTTTTTTTGTGCTTCAAGGAGCACTGACCTTCGGTTATAAGGTAAACATGTGTCTGCTTTTCCTCTTCCCAGCCCCAGCTGCCCACTTATTTTGACATGAGCAGTTCCTGTGCAGCTCCACGTAAGACAGGGCTGCTTTATGTGGAAGACAATGAGGAAATGACCTAGCATGTGTGCATCTGAGGACACACAGATACGGCTCTACCCCGATGAAACCCAGGGAGGAGGAAGGAGAAAAGGGAGAGCGGGACCGTGAGATGACATCATGGCAAAGTTAGGTAGGAGGATGGAGAAGTCCAGTAATGCAACACTGTAGATAAACACGAGACAGCTGTATTTATGAGATCTTAGAGTGAAGGCCTGCCCAGCTTTTGTTGCAGGACGCATTATCAAAAAACGGAACGCGCCAACGTTCGGAAAGATGAGGGGACTCCACATGGCCAGCCTCCGGTTTACAATAATGCAGCAACTGGCTACCAGCAAGCTAATATCGGATGAAAGAAGGGCAGTAAACAGTTTCTGCCCTTTTAATAGGAGCAGTTGCACAGACAGCTGTCCCGAGCAGAATTAGGAGACAGACGGCGTCTCTGTGGTGTCTACAAACCCCATTGTGCACAGCTTCTTTAGTTCAATTAAGTCCAGATTATAATACTTATAATCTTATTATAAAAGGAAGGTATTATTGGTGGTCATACCAAATAATAAATGATTAGTTTAATCATTTGTTTTACATGAGAGATGCTAGTGTAAAACAGGCTGCACCTGCTGGGACAATAAAGACTGGGAGATAAATATACTGACCAGGCCAGTTTGAAATGATGGCCAATAATCATGTCCTGACTGATATATGTTGGTCTATTATATCATCATCATCCACTAAACATGCCAGTGTGCTTGATAAGCAGCCGTTAGTTCCTTCTTTGTCATTTCTGAAACGTCAATATTGTGTAAATACATATGTACATACACACACAGTATATATATATATATATATATATATATATATATATATATATATATATATATATATATATATATATATATATATATATATATATGCGTGTATAACGACTAGGCATAGCTCACATAGCTCGCGACACAGACTCGTGCACACACAGCTCGTAAGCTTGCGGAGTGAACCAAATGAATTGTATTCGAGTGGATAGCGACAATGCCCATTGCAACAAACGCAACCATAGTTTTCTTGTATAAGCGGAAATGCAAGCAATCTGGCTAAGTGGAAGTATCTTTCATAAGTGCATTACTGCGATGAAAAGTAATGAAAAATGTTGACTGCCTTGCTACTAATGCTATGTCAGCAAACTACAGCTCTGTGTAGTAAATGCTGCTCTATCTGAAAGCACCTGCTGATCACGGTACCGGCTTTACTGCACACGACTAGGCATGGGACGATAACCGTTTTCAAGGAATACCACGGTTTGGAAAAGTCAAGGTTTTAAAACCGCCAAAAAGTTCTGCTATACCGTTCCTAAGGCATGTGTAAGATTTTTTATTTATGTTTATTTTGTTGTTTTTTTGTTTTTAGAACAACAGTATTTCCAGCAGAATAGATATCCAAATATGCCATTTTAAATGGTAAAGAAATCTGTGTTTTTGAAACAAATGAACACAGCAAAAGTCAATGAAATATTATTATTTAGCCTGACATGTTTACTGTTCCAAAGTATTTTAAATGTTTCTCAAAATAAAATATATTGTGTTCTGAACTGTTTTCATAGATTCAACATGATTAATAAGCACCTAAGTACTGGCTCATCTCAGAGAATGTTTTATTTCAAGCTCTCCACTAAAGTTATGAAGGGAGTTTGGAGTAAAAACATGTTATTAAAAGTGATATTTTTACATGACTTCAGATGTAGCAGCAGCAACACAGAGCCATATTCACAAAGAAGCTATACGCAACCAGTTATTGTACGTATTATCGCAGAACTATTCTCTTTTTATTTAATTATTTGATGATTTAATCATCTGAGATTTTGAATGCGATTTTGCACAGCTTGTCAGTGAACTAGGCTCTGTATGGCTTTACTAGAACCAGCTTTACTGACAAAATGTACATGAAAATCATCTTCGATTAATTGTGCGGACTTAATAAAAGTGTAAACACTTCCTTAGTAACGTATTGTACTTTCCATTTCCATGAATGATTACAAACTAACAGTGTCACACAGAATAACATTCAGCCAATGACATGACATAACAGGTCATGTGATCATAACATGGCACCACCCACTCCATATAAGACAGTTCAATTACAATTCTCAAAAATGCTCTATAAAACATACGGAAATCTTCTGAAACAAAAATTTAGACTCATATTTGCCACACTACAGTCCATAAACTAATCCACACTTAGAACAACATCAACTGGCCACCTTTTGATTTTAGCAACTGTACATTTCTCAAATGTCATGAATAGGCTTCTATACTGCATAACAATACAACAGCCATCAGACACTGTGCTCTCTAAATAATAGCATCATCATATATACATGTTGAACAAAACCAGTCTGAACTGTTTTGCTAGTCTACCAGCCTAATCAGCTTGGTTTGATTGCTGGTTTTAAATGGGCTTCATGCACTTGCTACTGTAGCATCAAAACAACTGCTTTGCTTTGAAATAGTCCAACTTAAACCAGCAAACAAAACTGCCAATAAACACATTTCAATACAGTATTTTCTTTTCTTAGAACGACTAGGTTACAATTAGAGAGTTTGATACTAAAAGTTGACAGTTTTCCTCCTCATTGTTGACTCAACATAAACCACAAAATGAACATAGCGCTTAAAAACACTCACATATCTCCGCAGCTTCTTCTCGGGCGGCGACTTTCTCAACCATCCCTGACAGATGATTTCTCCTCCGCTCATTTTACAGAAAGCAAAAAGCACAATCAACAGCAGCAGATCAGTCTGAAGTCCTCAGATGCTGCGGGTCCATGTATGTTGTTGAGCGCGCGCGGGGCAGTGCCGTGGATGCGGAGCTTCATTTACTGGTGATGGGACGCGTCCTGTGCGCGCTGCGGGACTCTGTGTAAACACTGCGGGCACGAACGCTCGAGTTGCTGAAGATGTAGGAAGTGTTGGTTGTCTGCTGTTTGTTTTCCCACTCACTCGCACATACACCACGCCCACTGTGTTCAAGGGACGGGACTCTTTCTCTTTGCTGTAGGGATGAACGGAGACAATGAAGCGCAAGTGTGGAGTTCGCCACACCGACTGTTGTATGTGTAGATGGTGTGTTTGATAAGTTACACTCTTTGTTGGTGAGTTTGTTTAAAGTTTGTAAGGGTGTCTGAAACTTGAAATGGACTTTCGGGGACGGAATTACGCCAGTGTTGTCAAATGAGCCGCAACAGAGCGGACTGAACGTGTTCTCGGGATTAGAAACAGCCGTCGGTAACTTCGCCCAATCTGTTGATTAGTTTGACAAACACGTCACCTTGTGGACGGGTGTATGTAATGCACGATAGGCCTATTGCTGTCAGTGCTGGTTGATTACTTACAAATAGTAGCTTTCATGACGAAAAAAATGTTAAAACACGAAAATAAAAATATTATTATTTAAAATAGGTCTAATAATGTTACACACGCACGGGCTATTTAGAGGAGAGAGGGGATGAAAGTAACAATTTTCATAATAATCTCATTTTAAAACAATGTTTTTAGCAGAAATACTAACCCACAAGTGTTTAAAAATCAGGTGTTATTTTGTATCAGTGTAGAACAACTTCAATATAACTTCACTTTAAACAAAAGTTGACCGTTGTTACTTTTGACCTCATCGGCAGGAACAAAGTAACACAACTATAGGCTATTTGCTAGATTTACTGGCTTAATCTTGTTTATTTGAAATATATCTGACTATGACCTTGTTAAAGTTCACTGCAAACATATTTTGTCCTTTATTTTAGCACAAAATATTCATCTGCATTTTCATTTTACGTTTCAGTTTCATTAAACGTTTCAAAAGCAAACCAACAATGCAAAATGTTACAATTTTCTAAATGTTTTGATATTTTTATCAATTATTATTGGCAATATCAATTTTATCAAATATCTGAATGCAAATACTGAAAACTCTAATGCGGAAGTGAAAAATAAGATTTGTCTATTAGCCGTGGGACATAAATAACAGTGTTACTTTTGTCCCCAAAGGAACTCTTGCCATTTAAATCTGATTTAAACAGAAAAACTCATTGAGCCTTGTGCACTGTTTAGATTTACTAACCTTTTGTTATGTTAGGGATGAAAACATCCACTGAATTAAACTGCTGTAAAAATGCAACAGATAAATATAAATATATATATATTTTTTCAATTATTTTTGCATAAATCTGTTAATCAACCTCAGTACTGATTAAAACTACTAAATTGTTTAGACAATTACAGGATTTTAACTGTTTAAATGGCAAATTCATAAATGATGCCACTGATTTGGTGATAAAAACAAACAAAATGATGTATTTTCAATATTTATCTGATGCATTTTTACAGCAGTTTAATTTAGTGGATGTTTTCATCCCTAACACAACAAAAAGGTAAATTTGCCCAGAGTGTATTATTGAGTTTTCAAAATTTCTAAGCATTTTCTCAAAATATGTGTCAAAATAAGATTTGTCACCAAAATTATTCTGCTAGCTGAAACAGAAAACAAATATGGTCAAATTAAGACACCCGAGTGGATGAAAACATCCCCAACAGTACATAAGAGTTAAGTATGTGTTATTGCACTAAATAAGCTGTTATAGCCTGGAAAGCAAATGTTGTCAGGGCTTCGAGAAAATCGCTTCGTTACTTCCATCCCACGTTACTCTTATCCCCGCTCTCCCCTATACTAAATCTGTGGTTATCATTGGAGTAATCAATACAGCAACAACAAAACGGATGACGAGTAGCCTAATTTCTACTTTTACTACAAATTACTACAAAGGATTAGCCTATTTGACCTAACAGCTTTGCTTTAATCGCCTACAAATTCTGAAGTTTGGATTAAAAATTATTTGACATAGCATTCACATGGCAATTCTCTGAATAAAGGAACATTTTAAAATAAGAATTTGTAAAATATGAATAATTTACTTGCATTTTCTAAACAATATGCAAACCATAACAAATAACATTTAACTTTGAGTAATTGTGAGCCTGGCCCACAAAACCAGTAGCCTATTATGTTCACATTCACACAGTCACATCTCTTGGCAAAAGCATAAATACATTGTATGGGTGAGAAAGAATGATTGATTTTTCTTTCATGGCAAAAAAATCATTAGAATAATAATAAAGATCACATTCCATGCAGACATTTTGTAAATTCCCCACTGTATATATATATATATATATATATATATATATATATATATATATATATATATATATATATATATATATACACACACACACACACACACACACACACACACACACACACACACACACACACACACACACACACACACACACACACACACAGTTGAAGTCAGAACTATTATCCCCCACCCCCTTTGATTTTATTTTTTAAATATTTCCCAAATGATGTTTAACAGAGCAAATAGATTTTCACAGTATGTCTGATAATGTTTTTTCTTCTGGAGAAAGTCTTATTTTTTAAGTTTTATTTTGGCTAGAATAAAGGCAGTTTTAAATTTTTTATGAACCATTTTAAGGTCAAAATTATTAGCCCCTTTAAGGTAATTATGTTTTCGACTGTCTACAGAACAAACCATCATTATACAATAACTTGCCTATAATTACCCTAACCTGCCTGGTTAACCTAATTAACCTAGTTGAGCCTTTAAATGTCACTTTAAGCTGTATAGAAGTGTTTTGAAAAATATCTAGTAAAATATTATTTACTGTCATCATGACAAAGATAAAATAAATCATTTATTAGAAATGAGTTATTAAAACTATTATGTTTAGAAATGTGTTGAAAAGAAAATCTCTCCATTAAACAGAAATTGGGGAAAAAATAAACAGGGGGGCTAATAATTCAGGGGGCTAATAATTCTGACTTCAACTGTGTATATATATATATATATATATATATATATATATATATATATATATATATATATATATATATATATATATGTATATATATATATATATATATGTATATATATATATATATATATATATGTATATATATATATATATATGTATATGTATATATATATATATATATATATATGTATATATATATATATATATATATATATATATATATATATATATATATATATGTATATATATATATATATATGTATATATGTATATATATATATATATATGTGTGTGTATATATGTATATATATATATATATATATATATATATATATATATATATATATATATATATATATATATGTATATATATGTATATATGTATATATATATGTATGTACGTATATGTATATATGTATGTACGTGTATGTATATATATATGTATGTGTATATATATATATATATGTATACGTATTTATACGTATGTATATGTATATATATGTATATATATGTATATATATATATGTATATATATATATATATATATGTATATATATATATATATATATATATGTATATATATATATATATATATATATATATATATATATATATGTATATATATATATATATATATATGTATATATATATATATGTATATATATATATATATATATATATATATATATATATATATATATATATATATATATATATATATTTATAAATGTTGATTGGTAATATACATTTAGCACTTCATTTAGAAAGCTTTAAACATGATTTTCCCAACATTTTGGTTTATTTTTAACCCTAAGATTCCATATTTTCAAATAGTTGTATCTATGCCAATTTCTGCCAAATATTGTCCTATCATATAAAGCCATAGATCAATGGAAAGCTTATTTATACATAAAATGTTAATGAATAAGAAAATACACTTATGAATAAACACATAATACAGATAATCCATGCAGGTCCAAAAATCAAGCACTTTACTAAACCTGTAAACAGCTGGTGATCTTACAAACAAGAAATCTAATAAATAAATACAAAATTGAATAAATAAAATTTAAATAAATACATATTAAATACGTTTGTTAAATAAATAAAAATGGAGAATCACAGCATTTATTGGACAAGTTGTTTGAGTTACGTAGTTTGAGAAGCAAACCACCTTGTGGGTGGATTTAATGCAACACATTCGCAAGAGCTCAGAACATGAAATACTGTACGAATGCCTGGTCCCACCTAGTAAAAAATAGAGAAATCCTCTATCCTACTGTATAACAAAACTGCATAGAAGATGACAAATACAAGACCTTTCTCCAGTTTTCGGACCAAAAGATTAAGTATTTAACTTTTAAGACTCTCACTTGTTCTAAAAAAATCATGTGTTCAGCATAGAGCTTATTTCTATTTTATTTTTCACGTATAGGATCAGTCATAGCCAATCGAGAAGTGTCATGCATTCATCCATGCTGTAACATCTCGAGTCCTATTAGTATCGTGGCTCAAAGCAGAAATAAAATCATCTGGAGGTGTTTTCGGAGGAAGGATGTCAAGCAGGGATCAGCTACCCTGATAATGGAGAGCTATACCTTCCTGCAGACTTCAGTTGCAACCCTGACCAAACACACCTGACTGTAATTATCAGTGATGCTTCAGGGACAAATTAATTGGTTCAGGTGTGTTTGATGAGGGTTGGAGCTGAATTCTGAAAAAGGGTATAAACTGAGGGGATGTCGGAGCCAGCTCCAATTGGGCTGTATACAAACCTGGAGTTTTTGTTTATTTAATGTCCTGTAAATGACACAAAGACCCAATATTGTGTTTATGAATGTCTACAACTACTCCAACCTCACAGTAACCAGGGCCCAGTTTTTCAAAAGTAATCCAGTGGGATTTCAGATCATGAATTGGATAAAATCTAAGTAAAACAAAGTAAAAGAGGGATTTTGAATTAAGATCAGACCATGTAATCCAATCTTACATTTGGTTTGGATCAAACCTGCCCTTTGGGTTATTTAAAACTTTGAACTCAGATTGGGATCTATTTGTTCAAAAAAACAGGATTATCCCAATCCTATCAGAAGGGTGGATTCAGTTGTGATTTTTTAAAACCAAATAAAATAAAAGCTTTATTTTTTTAAGTGAATGATCACAAACTTGATGGTTACTGATGATATTTAAATTCCTTCATATTTGAAGCCGGATGAAAGTGAGCACATTGGATTGGGCGGCGGGGCGCGTTTGCCGCCCTCACTATTATGGGTCGCCTCTATGGACCCTGCTTGCGCATAGAGATTTCCAGCCCCGTACAATAGAGAACATAAAGAGAAAAATTGGCAATGGCGAACTTAAAACTGTGACAAACGATAGAGGAAGGACAAACTTCTGGTCAACTTTTTAAATAGTGACACCTTTAAATAATGAGCCAACTGGTTATGCACAATGCACAACTTGTAAAAACAGGATTTTATTACTATGCACAAATCCAGCACTGCCCTGCCTCATCATCTCTTATTCTTATTTCAATCTCAAGAAACACTGATGCTTGCTGTCAAAGGCTAGATACATTATCTAAGGGCATTCGTTATGACGTAATTCGTTTCTTTTTTTTTTTATATGAATGTATTTTCTTTGAAATCTAAATGTAATTAAAGCACATCAGCACCAAGGAAAAATCAGATGCTCAAGGCATAATCTTAAAAATCATGACATATTAAACATTTTGCAAATATATGACAGGGGATTGTGGTAGTGAAGCATTAATTAAATCTATAAGTTCCACTGACCGCAAGAAATCAACCACCCGCACAGTTGAGTAATGGACGGGCTCAAACAAAAATATAATTCGTATATTTGTCTTGGAAAAAATATATTTTTAAAACAAATTTCCTATAGTTTGTCTCTTAGTTTTCATATATATTTTTGTTGGTCAGTTATTTACTAGATAAAATAGAAGAACGAATAGGTGAAGTGCTTCAAAACAAGTCAGCTTCAGCGCCAAAACACCAACTGGATTGTCAAATAAAATAATAATCTAGCCTAAATAAAATTAACATTGCTTAAAACACCTTGAATGGTAGCGAATGGTAGCTGAGGTGCTCCCCCGGCTCAGGTGCTGATCAGACTGCAGTCTCCACCCCGCGCGGCGGATCAGTATTTGTGTCATTAGTTTTAAGCCTTTTGGCAAATGTCTCAAATAAGTTTATCTGTTTTAAAGAGCGTTTACTCATTTTGAACCTTGTTTTAAACAATAGCTATCTGAATTGTAAGATTTAGTGTCCGCAAAAGCCGCCAGCAAAACTAAAGCCAATAGATTTCTTTACCCATCTGCTACCATGCAAGTACATACACACTTTAAAACCCACAATTGCACACCTTTATTTATTTATTATTATATACATGGTAGGTACGCACAGTGCATACAGCCGTACGGCTGCAGGTGCCACTGGGTTAAATTGAGTAAACTTACTGTGGACAACATACCGCTTGAATATCGATGTCACTTAAACTAAATCTTACATTTAAAAAAAAAACAGACAAAAAAAAACTCCAAACGTTTCTCTAAATTATTCTGATAAAAAAACATCAACTTTATATTAAATACAAATCTGGTCTATTTTAATGGCTGTAACAGTATAAGCTGTTTGGCTTCGGGGCAGGGCCGGGCTTAGATGTAATATTTAGGGCCCGTGCAGGACTCTAATTTGGTAATCCTGAAATTTGGTATTTGGATCACAGTGATCCAACCCAATGTTCCTTTAAAAAAACTGTCATAAAAGTAAGATGGATCAGTTAATCCTCCTGGATAGCAAAACATAGGATATGCAAATCTGGACCAATTTGATCCAGATAATTTTTTTTTTTTTTTAAACTGGGCCCTGATGTCTTTTGGTTTTTATTAATGTCTACTCCACCTAAACCCAGCCTACTTGTGATGTAAGTCCCTCCACTTAAGGTCACCCAACGTACATGCGGTGTAATCCCTCCCACTTGGAGGTCTCTGCTGCAGTGATACCTATTTGGGGGGAAATTCTGCAGGAAGGTAGCGCTCCAGAAACCTCGTTGGTGACCCCAGATGTAGAGCCTCAAGTCAAACAGCTTTGTTCTGTCAGATTGGAGACACAGAATTACCTGTCCTCTTGCTGTACATCTCGTTTTCTATCCTCTCTATGCTTAGTTATGTGCATTAGCCTTCTTACTTTTGCATATCGCCATGCTGAGCTTCTTCTCTTGATGAAAAAGCGAGCATTGTTTTATTACAGCAGACAAGGCCAATTTGGTCAAGGTAAGACTTTATGATAATGCTTATTAATATCATACATTTTTTATTTTGTTTATCGCTGTATGTGTACTTTTTATTTGCTCTTATTATAGCAACTCTATCAAAAACAATGCATTGCTTTTTTAAACTGTGAATAAAAACTAATTTAGGTAAATATACTCATATTTAAGTTGTCCAATCTGATCTGTTTCACATGTTTAGTGAAAATGAAGACATGAAACCGCAACAGAGGCCATTGCACACTTGAACCATGTGTAAAATCTTTAAATATCAATAACTTTTTAACAAACATCGAATACTAGATGTGTATTTTATCTTCTGTTTAGGAAGTCCTTGTTTGACATTAATCGCTGGGATCAACCCATCAACTTCCATAGTAGGGAAAAAATTTTACTATGGAAGTTAAAGGGTGCCAGCGATCAGCATTTTTCCAGAATATCTTTTTGTGAGTAAATGATGATAGAATTTTGGGGTGAACAAAAGTCAATGTACAATGTTTTTTTTTTGGAGATGCCAGTGCCAGATAACCCTTCAAATAAAGATTTTTCGGGACCCCACTACAAACAAAGAGGTATGAGAAATGTCCCTCAATACAACAACATGGCTGCCCAAGTGAGCAAAGAGACCCACAAATGTAGAATTTGGCATTAAGGATTTTTACTACAAACAAGAATTTGTTTTATTACATTCATAACGCTGTTAATATTTTATGATTATGCTCTTTAAAGAAACTAAAATGCTAAATTTTACTAGGGATAGTACCATGACAGTCCTACAAGATATCTTAAATTCTAATACCCGTTGACCGTTTTAAATTCTTCACTTTCGCCAATTGGTGAAGTTTTTTCCTTGCCGCTGTCACCACTGGCTTGCATGGTTCGGGATTTGTAGAGCTGCGCATCGATGGATTTGCTCTTCAATTGCCACAGCCATATCACCCTGCAGCCCAAGACCGGTTGCTCACTGAAGCTAAGCAGGGCTGAGCCTGGTTAGTACCTGGATGGGAGACCACATGGGAAAAACTAGGTTGCTGTTGGAAGTGGTGTTAGAGAGGCCAGCAGGGGGCGCTCAACCTGTGGTCTGTGTGAGTCCTAATGCCCCAGTAAAAGTGAAGGGGACACTACACTGTCAGTGGGCGCCGTCTTTCGGATGAGACGTTAAACCGAGGTCCTGACTCTCTGTGGTCATTAAAAATCCCATGGCACTTCTCCCATCATGGCCTCCTAATCATCCCCATCCACCAAATTGGCTCGATCACTGTCTCTTCACTCCACCAGTAGCTGGTGTAGTGAGCGCACTGGTGCCGTTGTCCTGTGGCTGCCGTCGCATCATCCAATTGGATGCTACACACTGGTGATGGTGTGGAGAGACCCCCCTCATGATTGTGAAGCGCTTTGGGTGTGTGGCCATACACAATAAATGCACTATATAAATACAAATTACATTACATTACATTACATTCAGTTTTTGGACTCAGTAGTGATTATTAAACCACACTGAACTGAGCAAAACTGAACTGAACTTAAACACTGAAAACTGAACTGACACTGTTTCAATTTACTATGATCTTCTATGTGAAGCTGCTTTGACACAACCTACATTGTAAAAGCGCTATACAAATAAAGGTGAAGTGAATTGAATTGAATTCACATAATACTTTATCAGAAGAGCCTGGTGACAATGAGTTTTTTTGCAGCACGTCTGGTACAGCGTTCACGTTTTCTTGTAGTTACCTTTATATTTATGAGCCCTGTGCAAACACGCAATACAGTTCAGGTTTCCTGCAACATGATCCATCAGTCAGAATTGCCTGAGGAAATCTGGAGGCTCATATGTTTTCCAGCTTAAAAATGAACATTTTCCAAAATAAAAGAAGTCCAAATACAGCCCAAAACAACTCTGCGAGTGAGTAAACGCATTACTCTGTTTGCGCCTTATGGAATAACTACCTCAGAAGACATATCGTGAGACTTATGAGTTTAGTGGAGTCCCATTTTCATTCATTCATTAATTTTCTTTTCAGCTTAGTCCCTTTATTAATCTGGGGTTGCCGCAGCGGAATAAACCGGCAACTTACCCAGCATATGTTTTACGCAGCGGATGCCCTACCAGCTGCAACCCATCTCTGGGAAACATCCATACACTCTCATTCACACACATACCCTACGTACAATTTAGCCTACCTAATTCACCTGTACCGCATGTCTTTGGACTTGTGGGGGAAACCGGAGCACCCAGAGGAAACCTTTGCCAACACGGGGAGAACATGCAAACTCCACACAGAAATGCCAACTGACCCAGCCGAGGAACCAGCGACCTTCTTGCTGTGAGGTGAACGTGCTACCCACTGCGCCACCGTGAAGCCCGAGTCCTATTTTGTTTAGGGGAATATTTTCATCCCTACCCCTTCATACTCTGTTTCAAAGGCCAAGGGTAAGATGTAGGGATATAAAATGGTATTAGGATTGGGCCTTAAAGACCTGAAATGGCTGTCAGACAAAGGACACATTTGAAATGTGGAACAAGCTACAAAATGGCATCAGAAATAAAAAATAACAAAGCACATTCAGTCATTGTTTCATTTTATAACACTTCATTAAAGCTGGCAGGAGTGCGAGAACCTTGCAAATGGAATCGCATCTTTGATATTGTTGAGTCCCAGAATGCATTGCAGGTATCTCTCAAAGCCCATCCCAAAACCACCGTGAGGGACGGAGCCAAACTCTCTCAGCTGTAGATACCTGTCAGTCACAAAGTACATTCATTAAATGACAGCATTTTTAACTAATAACTGAAAACTTGTCATGTTTTGGCCATTTATATACACAACAACAGTGTTTTGGATGCCTAAAAATGTAGATTTACTTTACACTTCACTTAAAGGGCACCTAATTTACCCCTTTTTAAAGATTTAATATTAATATTATGGTTATTCTGAGTGTGACAGTTTAGGTTTAGTGTAAAACACAAGTCAGATTATAATGTGTTAAAAAGTGTCATTTTGGGGGCGTGTACACAGGTCATTGTTTTAGGGGTGTGTTGCTTCACATGAAAATTAGTTTCGACTTCCCGCCCAATTTAACAAGGGGGCGGAGCCAAGAGCTCCGCTTTGTGGATGGCAACAGACAGAGAGAAGCAACATGAGTGAGAGGACCAGAATTTAGCCATACATGTACGACTCGGACACAGACCAAGCAGAGACTACTGTTGAGGAATCAATATTCCTAATGTGCCAGAATGTGTGGTAGTTACAAAATCATTTGTGTCTTTGTATAGTTTAACAGCCGCTATGTAACGATGCATGCGTCATTCGTATAGGAAAGTAATGATTAACCGGCTTCACTATTAACCGTGCTTTATTTTGTCACGGTTAATTAATCGTAAAGGTTTCTCAACACTGTGTTTTGAAGAAGATTTTATTCTCTCAGTGTGAAGTATTTTCTAAGTGTAAAGCAGTAAATTTTCTCTTCTCAAAAAGTATGGAATGTTTGCAGCAAACATGCCAGCCTGTGGTAAAAATACTGTGGTATGTCTGTGTAAGATGAGGAGGACAGGACAGGTGCCTGCTATGAGAAAGCTATTCTAAAGAATGACTGATTATGCCGAATAACTAAATATGTAAAGCACTGATTATATATGTTAAATATTCATATGAAGCTATATGTGTGAGAAGTATTCAGGAGAGTAACATATTATCAAGTTATTATGCTATCATGACAATGTATGTAACCACTTAGTTCTTTTGCGTAAGTTGCATCTATGAAGGTCATCTCCAGTGTCAAAAGAGTTGCTTGCATAGACCTTAGCAAGCTGGCAGAGAGCCAAGAATAACAGGACCACCTAGAGTAAAAACTTATCCAAAGATGGTCAGGAGTTAAAACGAGACACCCAGGGGTGTTTCAAATAATTTGTATAAAGATTGTGGAAAACACAGAGACTTTAGAAACTGTCCAGGAGAGACTTCAGAATGCTCTGAGGTCTGCTCTGCACTTTCTCGGCTTTATTATGGAGAATAAAGTCTATTTTTCTGGTATCCAAAAACCTCCAGTCTGATAAAGCCTCATTGATGAAAAGGTCGGCAACTACGACAAATATGAGAAGGTCGACAAATACGACAAGTTTCTGCATGGGACAAAACTGCGGCAATTAAAAGTTATGCCAACTGTGTGCTAGTTTAAAGTTCCGAGCTTGTACACCGAGACTAATAACCATGCACACTGGATTAACTTTGACTGAGGCTATAACTAAGGCAAGTTCGTTATTTCCAATGGAGGGACGCGCATGTGAGGCAATGCGCTCACACTTTCCAGCCGCACCTAGTTGAGATGACAAGAAGCTTCTGTGACCGTGGGAAATGCAAACGGCTGAAGTTTAAGGAAGACGCAATGAAAAGTACACAGGTTTGCAAACCCACCTAAAGTTACAAACAATGGCGCAGATGAGAGCGATCATGTGGTGAATGTTGATCTGCCAGCCGAGATCAATCGAGTGTTTTTGGAGAGAGTGCTGAAAGACTCAGTTGGCCAGCTGTTTTTAATGGCCCGAATCTCGATACGTTGCATTCACTGCGTGTTCAGCGCAAATGGCCGCTAAATGTAAAATCTCTGTTGCTCATTCGCAGGAAGACGATGAAGGCTCTTGTGTTGAGCCCAATGAGCCTAACATTCAAAAATAGAGCAAGGGTGTTTCTTTGGTGACATCGCTTTGCCTCAAACGCTGAAAATGGCGGACGTGAAACAACAAATTGAGGATGTGGTAATGCGTGCATGTCAATCACTATTGTTGGGCAGGGGAACCGCACTCCTACGTCAAGTTGCGGTCAGTCTCAAAAACGCTCCAACCGTTTTTATGTTGTTAAATTGAAAAAAAAAAGGACTGGGTGTGTTTACATCACCCCAATATGACGGTCTATACACTATACCTACACACATGTCTGTCCAAACAGCTTGAAAAGTAGATTTTTCACCATAGGTGCCCTTTAAAGTTAAAAAATAAGGAACAAAGAAATTCTTTACAAAGTGGCATCGCCACCTACTGAGATGGCATGCAAAATACAGCATTTTTAGTCATTTTTGTGGATCTGTTTAAAATGGGATTATTTTGACCCCGCTGCTGTCTGTATGCATAACCTTTCAAAAATCACTCAGGATTAAACAAAGTTTGGAATTTGTAAAAATCAACCTACCATGCATACGTGTCCTCCAATCCAGCCCTGTGAAATGAGGCAAACATGACAACAGGTTCAGAAATTTTAAGGCACAATAATAGGATTTTTTAGCTTCATAAAATCAACTTTTACAATTGCCTTCATTATTAAAGGTGCAGTAGGCAACACTTACACCCAGTGATTGAACTAGATATTACAGCTCAAAACGCTTTTCATCTGGCCCATTGGAAAATAACAGCCCGTGCTACGATTGCCATTCATCAGACTGTGAACAGTTTAGGATTTCCCATTTTAGTCATTATTTTATTATTATATCGTAACAATCATTTTAATATCTGTGCAGTTTTGGAACATATAATTGGTTAAACACATGACTTTTTCCACGCATCCACATACACAAAGAAAACATAATAGACCATCTAATTGTAGGATTAAGTGTAATAAACTAATTCAGGATGTTAATGTTGTCATACTTAGTTAAAATTGTTTTGTAGAAAAAAATAAAAAACAAACAATAATGTGTCACATTAAAATAAATTACTACAGTTAATAATTTAAAATTAATATAGTAATAAACTGATAAACTTCTTTATCTTTTACTAAACTGTAGCAACTGTTAGCAATATATACAGGGAGTGCAGAATTATTAGGCAAGTTGTATTTTTGAGGATTAATTTTATTATTGAACAACAACCATGTTCTCAATGAACCCAAAAAACTCATTAATATCAAAGCTGAATATTTTTGGAAGTAGTTTTTAGTTTGTTTTTAGTTTTAGCTATTTTAGGAGGATATCTGTGTGTGCAGGTGACTATTACTGTGCATAATTATTAGGCAACTTAACAAAAAACAAATATATACCCATTTCAATTATTTATTTTCACCAGTGAAACCAATATAGCATCTCAACATTCACAAATATACATTTCTGACATTCAAAAACAAAGCAAAAATAAATCAGTGACCAATATAGCCACCTTTCTTTGCATGGACACTCAAAAGCCTGCCATCCATGGTGAACAGATCAAAACACTGACAGAATCCATCAACATTGCGTGCAGCAGCAACCATAGCCTCCCAGACACTGTTCAGAGAGGTGTACTGTTTTCCCTCCTTGTAAATCTCACATTTGATGATGGACCACAGGTTCTCTATGGGGTTCAGTTCAGGTGAACAAGGAGGCCATGTCATTAGTTTTTCTTCTTTTAGACCCTTTCTTTTAGAGCCCTTAAAAGGGCTAATAATTTAACTTAAAATTATCTTAAAATGTTTATTTAAATATTGAAAACTGCTTTTATTCTAGCTGAAATAAAACAACTACGACTTGCTCCAGAAGAAAAAATATTATCAGACATACTGTGAAAATTTCCTTGCTCTGTTAAACATAATTTGGGAAATATTTAAAAAAGAAAAAATTTCAAAGGGCGGCTAATAATTCTGACTTTAACTGTGTGTGTGTGTGTGTGTGTGTGTGTGTGTGTGTGTGTGTGTGTGTGTGTGTGTGTGTGTGTATATATATATATATTAATTATAGGTGGGCATAGATTCATTTTTTACATCTAGATTAAATCTCACTGTTATCTTGGAATTAATCTAGATTATAATGGCTCATTTTAATTTTGCCGAAGGCATTCAGAATATGTGTGCTACCCAAATAATGACTAAAAGTAATGTCTTTAAGAACGGGTTTCTCAAGTCAGGTGGCGCATTAGACCAGGGGCTCATCCCCTCTTTTCAAAATGCATCACAAACAGCTTGAGAAACTGTTCTACTATGATAATTGGTGATGAAAATAAATGATGTTCAATAAGATGTACTTGTGTTAACTAACGGTTTATTCAGTTAAACATGAATTTTGAATTGTAGGCCTACATAAGATCGAAACAGTGATTTTTGATTACCTTAATCCGATTAAAGTCATAACTGAACTAAACAAAAATGGAATTAAGATGTGGAGTATGCATATATTAGTGACATTACTGAAGTAAACACCGCAATCGAACTATTACTATCATGTAAGACTTTTCACCATATATTCCGACAAGATCCACATTCCACACACGCGGCTGTCAGTAAAGGACTGTGCACACCCACACACACACCGCAAAATGAAGAATTTTTTTCTTTCCATTTGCCGTACATTATTAAATTCCATAAAACTCTTACCAGTCCTTACTCCTTATTTGCGTCTAATACCTGTTTGTCACGGGGGCATGAATGAAATGTTCATGAGTAAATGTGAAACTGCCGAACTGCAGTTAAAGTCACCCAAAATTACAGGAAACTCTTACATGAAGGCAGTTCATGTAAACGCCTTAATTATATTATTGTCTATTAAGGCAAATAACTAGATAACAGATGTCCATGTAAGCGTAGTCAGTTGTGTCTTTGAAGTAAGTGAAAGACCCAGAAGGGCATCCTGCGGATTTGATTCAGAAGGGCCCTTTTTTTCAGACGGTCAAATATATTTTTTTATTAACAGTTAATTTGTTTGTATTACTATATTTGTTGCAACTATACCACAAATTACCAATACTTTATGGTTTAAAAACGCTATATAACAATATATAACTTGCTATAAATTACTATAGTATTTAATGTGGGAACTCATTAATAAAAAAGTTATTACAAAATTAAGCAAATAAATACCATTCAATCGCTGGAGTAAAATATTAATAGGGCTATACATTTGTTAAATGTAAAAAGATGTATTATAAAGATGTATTATTGCCTATACATATTAACTTGCTATTATTTCCTTCATTATAATGAATGCATTAAATTAAACCTGTCCAATTTAGATCGTTCATATATCTCTGAAAAATGTTTCAGCAAGGCCAGCAATCAAGTATCTGCTATACCGACTCTGTCAGATAAATAATGACTGATCATCTGATGACTGATAGAAAACTGTTCAGCCTATTTTATTGAATGGCGATCGGAAACAATGTTCCCCATTCACCCATCACAATCGCCATATTTGTGAAATAGTACACACTATTATCTATAGTATACAATATTTATCAACAATATATATAAAAATATATTGATGACGATGTCAGAGAAGACGTTAATAACATTAACATCCGTCGTAACCATATATGGTTTGCCTAGATCGTGTGTGCTGGATCATGTGTGTGCCTAAAACGTGTGTGGGTCTGCGGGTCTGCAGCTGGACATTATTGGGCCATTTTACGTGACACTGATTTCCATATTAAAAGCAGCCAGCTCAGATTTTGAAAATAAACATATTTGAAAATGCACATTGACACTGACCAACAAATATCAGTCCCTCAGCATGTACTTTTAATAACAACACAGGCTCATTCTGAAAACGTAGTCCTGTTTCTGGAGACCGCAAATTATGTAGATGAAGGTACGTATGGCTGCATTTAATTTTTTTAAGCGAACGCTAAGGGGCGGTATGACGGCGTTTCTTTTGGCGCTTACCGGCTTACTGCTTACCTCCATGTGGAGGCCTTTCCCGCCGCAACCAGTTTGTCCCGTTAGCTCGTCGTGTACGTCGGTGGACTTGAGACGCAGAGAGGAGTTGACCACGACGACCGGGTTCGAGTCCGGGGAAGAGCGGTTCCAGAAATCAGGTAAGACAAACAGAATCCAAAAAATAAAATGAACCAGTGAACAACAGGGTGAGAACGTGGTAAAATCTGAAAACGTGGTGAAAATCAGACGAGGGCTTTTCTTTTTCTGGACAGCTTTTGTAAACCGCTGGTTGGGTTTCGGGAAGTATATGGGTGGGCGGGTCAATCGGTAAAATTGGTTGGGTTTAGAGAAGGAGAATGGTGGGTCGCCCAGTCAATCATTCAGTCTTTCAATCAGACAGACAGATGGACGGTCAACAACAACCTCTGGTGGGTTTACGCGAGAACAGCGCTGGCGCGAACGGCACTCTAGGGTTGGGCCGATAGACGATGTCATCGTCCATCGCCGATGGCTGATAAACATGTGGGGCGGGGCGATGGATCACGATGCCGGCTCAGCATCGTGATCCATCGCCCCGCCCCACATGTATATTGATATATAACTTATTATTTGCATGTCATCTTAATAGCAATAACGGTCTTTTCATGAGCTGTGTTATATTATACTTATAGCTGCTGTTTGCACGGCTGACAGCATTGTAAGGATTAAATACATTGTGAGGATTATACAGTACCTCTCGCGCTTAAAATGTGTAGATTCAGTGGCAAACGCTGTTACCTGTAAACCCCGTCCCACAGATTTACAGTGAATGGCTTTAGTTATTTCAATAGCGGACTTGAAGCCACTGGAAGTCTTTTATCCACTCTTGGAAAGGTGTAAATGGTGGATTAACATTCAGCACATGATCACTAATAAGATGTGCCATTATTTAACTTTAGGTGGTTTCTAAAACTAAATCTGTCAGTGTTATTTTCATTCTCTCATCTTCAGCGCGTCACATTTCCGCGGCTGTTGCTCCTGTCATGTGAAGGCAGAAGGCATTGACTGAGTGATTGACAGCTGATATTAACCAATCCATTTGCGTTCAGTTCTAGCGCAGTGGGCCAATAGGAAGAGCACAAAGGCGGGGCAAGCATTGCGGGCTTTTTTACTTCAGCAAGTTCACATGACAACTGTTTTAATCTGTTCCTGAGCGTTGCGTTCGGTGTCTTTAGGTGCAAAGATGCATTCTGCATAAATGTCTTCTAAATCCGCGCACGCGGTGAGAATTTTGCATTGAAAACAGGTCGCACGGTAAAAATGTATGCACTAGCACAAATGCTTTCAAATACATATTTTAGGTCGCATAAAATATCGGGCGCAAGTGTGACCAAAACGGTCGAGCTCTAGCATCTTTACTTGTTATTATGTCCTCATAATAATAATAAAATAAAGAAGTTATCATTAATCACAATACAAATTACAGTGAACTCCAAACGAACTCTCGTCTGGTCTCCGCCACCAGCTGTGGGGAAAAGCCATTATAAGGACACAGATCACTCCGCCTGATCATGCCAGAGTCCCGCGGAAAAAAAGTGATTGACAGGTGGTAATTTGTGTATAACTTTATTTATTTATGGATTGGTCATGGGTAAAGCAAAGACCATGTGGGTCAGGTAGTGAAAACGATAGGCTACAATTATTAAATTCGTTATGAATTAATTGATATTTAACAACAAAGACCCCCCACCCCGCCTACGACGACGATACCATCGTCCATCGCGATGTTCACATTAGACATCGTACGATGGCAAATTTGTCAACATCGCCCAACCCTACGGCACTCGCGAGAGACATTTGAGATACGAAAAAGCGCATGCAGCGGCCTCTCGCAGATTTGCGAAAACAAAAACTGCAAAACTACGTAACTCCCTGGAGGTATTTCGCAGCCTCCAGAAACGTCCACGGGACTACGTTTTCAGAATGAGCCTGGGTTGTTTAATAATGTTTAAAAGGTTTAATACGTATTAGATTCTAAACAGTCAAAGCACCTTTAAGATGCAACTGTGTTGTCATTTACATTGTCAAATACTTTAATTTAATTAATTTAATCAATGCTTCATTTAAATCACAAAATATGTGTAAAACTACATAAAGTTTAGTGGTGAATAATTTCTGACTGTCTACTGTGCTCATAAGCTTGTGTGTGACTGGTTATAAGGTTCAGCAGTACAAAAACAATGATGCAATGCATGAAATCTAAATGTAATGCCACAAACTGACTTTTTTTTTTAAAAATTCTTTTTGCAGGGGCATTATCTGTGCTCATCTTAAAATGAAGGCCATTTTAGTGACATCTTTTGTTGTATTTTGTAGTAATAAAACATGTGCACCATCTGGAAAACCTCACATTTCACATTTGCATATTTGTCTCTTTTTAAATATTAATAAAATTTGATAAATATGTGATAAATAGATGAAAATGTGATAAATATGCTAATATAAAACATACCTGTGCATATATTATAGATTTAGGCCTCAAAACTGTTAAATATCACTTGCATCATTTTTTTTATTATTATTCCTATTTAATAAAAGAAAATAAAAAGTTTTACTGTGATAGTCTTTGTGTCAAAAGTTGTAGTCTCTCCTCTCTCAGAGATCCACCACAAAGCTCCCCGACGCCAGGAACCAAGAGGTCTACAGCAGCTGCCTGTCCAAAAATACAAAAATAAACTGAAAGAAAACTAAAGCGGCACATGGGGTGAGGAAAATTAAGATAAACATACCTCAGTATTCTGCATTCATGCAATGTCATAATCATTATAATTTAAAAACGACAACTGATCTTCTATCATGCAAGTGTTCATTTCCCCTGACTGACTGAAATTTGACATGGCATGAATGCTCATTAACTATTAAATGTTTGTCAAGCCTGCTGAAAAGAGCTCATTCTTACAGTATGTCTGGGCTGGTCCTGGTTGTCTCTGGCATAGAATGGCTTTAACTCATAGGGATAGTTAACGACAAACACAGGGGTGTTTCCACAGTGTTTCACAAGGAACTTCTCATGTTCTGTCTGAAGATCACAGCCCCACTAATGCAAAGCAAAGAAAGAGGGGTAGAAAGTGAGGATACTGAAAAAGAAAGACAGAACAGATGCTTTATGAAATAGGCTTGCCACGTTATTGATAAATTGTCTCATTAAGATGAACTTTTCACTAACTTGAGTTCATCATGATAATGTGCAGTATTATGAGTTTTGTATCAAGTTGAAGAAAAGATTTGAGCATCAAATATATTTTTTTCAGAGCTCATTTTATTAATTTTAACAAGTAAAGGAATATACAGTACACATACTGTGTAAGTAAATGAATGAATAGATGTGTGTGGTTTAGGCTTAATTGTGTATTAATTCATTAAAATATTTTCACCGCATTTTAACACAATTTTTAACATAATATAGATTTAATATCTTTTAGGTTCGCCATGATGACAGTATACACTCACCGGCCACTTTATTAGGTACACCTGTCCAACTGCTTGTTAATGCAAAATTCTAATAAGCCAATCCCATGGCAGCAAATCAATGCATTTAGGCATATAGACATGGTCAAGACGATCTACTGGAGTTTAAACAGAGCATTAGAATGGGGAAGAAAGGTGATTTAAGTGACTTTGAACATGGCATGTTTGTTGGTGCCAGACGGCCTGGTCTGAGTATTTCAGAAACTGCTGATCGAGTGGGATTTTCATGCACAACTATCTCTAGGGTTTACAGAGAATGGTCAGAAAAAGAGAAAATATCCAGTTAGCGGCAGTTCTGTGTGCGCATATGCCTTGTTGATGCCAGAGTTCAGAGGAGAATGGCCAGACTGGTTCAAGCTGATAGAAAGGCAACAGTAACTCAAATAACCACTCGTTACAACAGTTATGCAGAAGAGCATCTCTGAATGCACAACACATCCAACCTTGAGGCAGATGGGCTACAGCAGCAGAAGACCACACCGGGTGCCACTTGTATCAGCTAAGAACAGGAAACTGAGGCTACAATTTGCACAGGCTCACCAAAATTGGACAATAGATTGGAAAAACCTTGCCTGGTCTGAGTCTCAATTTCTTCCGCAACATTCGGATGGTAGGATCAGAATTTGGTGTCAACAACATGAAAGCATGAATCCATCCTGCCTTGTATCAATGGTTCAGGCTGGTGGTGTAATGGTGTGGGAGATTCTTGGCACACTTTGGGCCAATTAGTACCAATTGAGCATCGTGTCAATGCCACAGCCTACCTGAATATTGTTGCTGACCATATCCATCCCTTTATGACCACAGTGTACCCATCTTCTGATGGCTACTTCCAGCAAGATAACACACCATGTCGTGTCTTGAATCATCTCAGACTGTTTTTTTGAACATGACAATGAGTTCACTGTACTCAAATGGCCTCCACAGTCACCAGATCTCAATCCAATAGAGCACCTTTGAGATGTGGTGGAACGGGAGATTCGCATCATGGATCATGACAAATCTGCAGCAACTGTTCTAAAGCAGTTCTAAAGGCAAAAGGAGGTCCAACCCGGTACTAGTAAGTTGTACCTAATAAAGTGATCGGTGAGTGTATATTATGTTACCAGTTATTTTGCAAGATAGTAGACTAGTATTCAGCTTAAAGTGCAACTTAAAGGCTTGACTATGTTAGTTAGGTTAATTAGGCAACCGTGTTTTGTTCTGTAGCCAACTGAAAAGGGGGCTAATAATATTGAACCTAAAAACTGTTTTACAAAAAATTAAAAACTGTTTTTATTTAAGCCAAATGAAAGACTTAAGAATTTCTCAACAATAATAAATACTGTGATAGTTTTTGCTCTGTTAAACAACTGCAGCAACTGTTCTAAAGCAGTTCTGAAGGCAAAAGGAGGTCCAACCCGGTACTAGTCTGTCTCAACTCAACTCTATTTCTAGAGCATTTTCAACCAACCACAATGGGTACCAAAGTGCTGTACATAAAAACACATAATACATGCAAACATACAAAGAGCCAAAGTACATAACACATGATTAAAAGCTAAAGAAAATAAGTGTGTTTTCAGTGACCTCTGAAAAGATTCAAAAGTTGGAGAAGTTCTTATGGAGAGTGGAAGATCATTCCAAAGTCTTGGAGCTGCTATTGAAAAAGCTCTATCATCTCGACATTTCAAGCGTGATTATGGAACTTGCAGATAGAGCCGATCCTTAGCGCGAAGAGATCTCATGGGTCGGTGTGTATAAATTAGCTCAGAAATACACTCAGGGGCCAGGCCATGGAGGTATTTAAAAACATACAGCAGTACTTTGTACTGAATTCTAAACTGGATTGCTAGCCAGTGTAGGAAAACCAGTACAGGTGTAATGTGCTCTAATTTTTTTGTGTCTGTTAAAAGCCTGGCAGCTGCATTATGGACCAGCTGTAGTTGCGAGAGAGAGACCTGACTCACACCCAGATACATTCATTCATTCATTTTCTTTTTGGCTTAGTCCCTTTATTAATCTGGGGTCGCCACAGCGGAATGAACCGCCAACTTATCCAGCATATGTCTTTTGCAGCGGATGCCCTTCCAGCTGGAACCCATCACTGGGAAACACCCATACACTCTCATTCACACACATACACTACGGACAATTTAGCTTATCCAATTCACCTGTACCGCATATCTTTGGACTTGTGGGGGAAACCGGAGCACCCGGAGGACACCCACACGAGCACGGGGGTAACATGCAAACTCCACACAGAAATGCCAACTGACCCAGCCGAGGCCAGCGACCTTCTTGCTGTGAGGCGACAGCGCTACCACACCCAGATACAATGCGTTGCAATAATCCAGACAAGAAGAAATGAAGGCATAAACAACCTTCTCCAAATCACTGAAAGAGAGGACAGACTTCAGCTTGGCAATATATCTAAAATAGAAAAAAATATTTTTGACAACCACATTAATTTGGTGATCAAATTTAAGCTCAGAGTCAAAGATAACACCAAGACTTTTTACAGAGGAATGTAATTTATCAGGAAGCAATGACAGATTGCCATTAGAATCTGAACCTTTTTGACCAAAACAATCAATTCACACTTGTTCTCGTTCAGTTGGAGAAAGTTATTCGCTAACCAACCCTTCACATCAGCCAAACAATTTAACAAAGCCTGAAGGGAGGATTGATCCTCAGATTTTATGGGGAAGTAGATTTGAGAGTCATCAGCATATAGATAATTTATTTAATTTAAAATTTTACCCAACGGAAGTAAGTAAATGGAAAACAAAACTGGACCCAGTATTGAGCCCTGTGGAACCCCACACATTAATTGAATGACGGAAGAATAGGAGTTGCCCAAACTGACTGATATAGTTCTATCCTTCAGATATGAAGAGAACCAATTTATATTAAATATTTGAATAAAAAAAAAAATGAATATTTAAATTTTACAGGAGGGCTAATAATTAAAACAAATGTTTACTTACGTATTGTGTGTGTATAATTTTTTTGTGTATTACTTCATTAATATATAGAAATATTATTATATATAATAATAAAAAACCATATGGTACTATTGAATACTTTATCCAAGACAATTATTAAAAAGGAGAAAAAAATAAAAGAAAGCAATATATGAGCAAAACAGTCAAATAAATGTTTATTCACAATTCATCATTCTATCATAATGCACTACATACTGTAGGATAAGCTGCGATGTAAATTTCAGTGTACACAACTAATGCTGTACTGTACTTGCCTCAGGGCTGAATGTGAAGTTCTGTGAGCTGCTCTTGAGAATGTCTATCGCCTCGGTGTAAGAAATGCTGTAGATAGCAAATATAACTCAATTTAGATTTACAAGAGCGATGACAGTTACACTCACTCCTATGATTTGAAACAACAGGCTTATATTCAGCCTATTTTAGATCTAATAAAATAATGTAGTGTTTTTGCAGTGCCTACTCTGAAAAGTACAGTGAGCTAAAATCTGGGGAATGAAGACAAAATTGAAAAATAATACGTACACATTAAATTTTCTGTTCAACATGAGATCCACTTGCTCCTGGGGATGAAAAGGAGATTATTATTGCCACCATTTGTTTTGCACAAACTATCAATGCTCTTATAAAAGCTCTAGCATAAGGAAGAGATTTGTTTGTTATACCCGATGTCCTGGTGCCACATGTTTGTGAAATAACTCCACATCCTCTGTGCAGTTTGACAACACATGCTCTGTGGCAGCTTTGAATAAGTCCTCCATTACCTGCAGATGAGAAACAAGCTTTAAGATGAACAAAGTATGACTTGTTGACGATCAATCCAACTTAAGTGCCCCATTGTGTGTTTTTTTTTTTGCATATAGTGTGTAATTAAGATGATTGTGAATGTAAATGGGGGGGGTGCAAAGCATGCCCGAGCATTTATGGTGTCATCATGCCATGAAGACATTTCCCTGCCCCTTTCACACAGTGATACCAGTAAGTATCTGGAAAATTTTCAAAACAACTTTACCGGTAGATTTAAAAAAAGTGTCGTTCACACAGGCAAGGGCATTCCGGAATTATTCCGAAAAAGACCATTCACACATCCAGTCCAAAATATCAGTAAAATCTGACATCATTAACCAGAGACGACCTCTAAACGGCTGTGCTTGTATTTATAAACATCAAAGATGTCATGATGGTTTCACTTTTATTTAAAGGTTCAGTATGCAAGTTTGACACCCAGTGGTTGAACTATGTATTGCACACCTGGTTCAAAACAAAGGCAAGGGCGAGTTGCCAGACTGACGACATCAACAGAAGTGTGAGCCTAAAGGCTTATTTAAGTCGTGTTCTACATAAAAGCAAGGGCATGTGATAGAAGGAATATTTTCTATATAGTCTTTGTCCTAACCAACACCTGAAATTTATATTTTAGATAAAGCTTCTATTTCTTGCAGCTAAACAACAGTAAATTGACAATGATCACCTCAGGTACACCTCATGTGATTTATTCAGTGATAAATGCTAACAATGTGAGTTTGAATATCATGTTACATGACATTTATTGCCATACTACTAAAAGCAGCAGCAGATAGTTCACCTCAAATCTTGAAAATAAAATAAACTGTTTGAAATTGAACTTTAGAACTGTGACTCAAAACTAACACATGGCATGAATTTTAAAGCCGCGATTCATCAGCGGATGGCTTGTATGTCAGCTTATAGACAAACCAGCTGATCTTTGTGGCTTTAAAATGCTCCAGTGTCCCTGTACCCGTGTTCACACTAAGTAAACAGCAGTGAGTTTGGTGAACTGATGACCTTCGTGGCCAATCACAGTACTTTCTGTTGAGCACATGGACACAATGGCAAATCAGTGGTGTTTAAGAAATCGCTCAAATGTTAGCGGGAAATTTCAGTACCGATTGGTTCCGAATTATCGTGACAACACTACTTTGAATTAGTCACAACCAGACAGAAATAGAGACAGGTCATGTCTAGGTCAAATCTAACAGCTAGTGGTAGCATGTGTTAGCTATACCACTTTGCAAATATTTTTGAGCATAATTACAAGTTGGTTAACTTAACCACGATGGTGTCCTTGAGATTACACATATGAAAGAAGGCTCCGGCACCTGAGTAACTATGGTTGCTACTAATATTTAGGAGAAGCACATTTATTTCAACTGTCATCAAAACTGACTGGAACTATACCTGTTCGGTAAACTTTCCAGCCAATCAGAATCAAAAATTTTAACAGACCATGGAATACGGGGATTATAAAGTCATCATCAGTTGCTTGATAATGTCTTTAATTCTACATTTCATTCATTTTGTGAGTTTTACCTTCATGAGGTCATCTAGTGACTCTGTGAAGGCGATCTCTGTCTCTACCATATAAAACTCGGCCAAGTGTCTCCTGCTTTGAGAGTTCTCCGCTCTGAACGTAGGTCCAAATGTGTACACGGCTGAAAAAGCACTGCAACAGACACAAAAATATCATACACAACATAGATTAGCATTCAGCATTAGCAAAGGACTCTTATATAAGTTATAAGTTACTCTATAATAAATACTTTCATTCTAGTGTACATGCTTGTAATTCTTTAGGGTTTGTAATTCAAAATAATAGTTAAAGTGATCTAGAATGCTGTTGTTTTAATTACTCAAAATTATATATATTTTATTAACAATTTTTGTTTTGTTGCTAGTTGAAAACCTGTGGTATATTCTATGCATTTTTTTACATTACTGTATACATTTTTAAATTACTGTATTTCCTGGAAAAACATTTTGTTGCGAGGGGGCATGGCCTAGAGACGTGGGAGCAGAGCAAGGGTGTGTCGTTAACAAGTGCGAACGAACGAACGAACGAACGAACGAACGAACGAACGAACGAACGAACGAACGAACGAACGAACGAACGAACGAACGAACGAACGAACGAACGAACGAACGAACGAACGAACGAACGAACGAACGAACGAACGAACGAACGAACGAACGAACGACGAACGAACGAACGAACGAACGAACGAACGAACGAACGAACGAACGAACGAACGAACGAACGAACGAACGAACGAACGAACGAACGAACGAACGAACGAACGAACGAACGAACGAACGAACGATAGATAGATAGATAGATAGATAGATAGATAGATAGATAGATAGATAGATAGATAGATAGATAGATAGATAGATAGATAGATAGATAGATAGATAGATAATTGTCTTTCTCACATCTGGGAGAGTTAAGGTGTGGAGAAGCCCCAAGCAAGTGTGCCACCCAGACTGTTGCAAGCTCAGATTGAAGCATGGGGGTAAATCAGTGATGGTTTGGCCTGCAATATAATGGCATTCCCTAAGCCAAAAACTTGTGCTAGATGGGCGCATCACTGCCAAGGACTACCGAACCAAACCATGTTTGACCCTACCATGGTCAAACATCCTGAAGGTGGTGCTGTGTATCAGGATGATAATGCACCAATACACACAGCAAGACTGGTGACAGAGTGGCTTGATGAGCTTGAAAGTGAAGTTGAACATTCCCCTGGCCTGCAAAGTCACCAGACCTAAATATTATTGAGCCACTTTGGGGTGTTTTAGAGGAGAGTCAGCAAATGTTTTCCTCCACCAGCATCACATAGTGAGATGGCCACTATTCTGCAAGAAGAATGACTCCAAATATCTCTGGCCACTGTGCAAGACTTGTATCTGTCATTCCCAAGACAACGTAATGCTGCATTGACCACAAAAGTAGGCCCTACACCATATTTTTGAATGAACTGTTGTGGTCTAATTATTGTGTGCTATATAGTTATTGTTTTTTTATATACAGGTGTAAATTTATAGCTTATTTTGTATTATCTACAACCTAAAACTATGATCATAATAAATTGTTAAAGCAAAACTAAAACCGGCAAGGATGGGTATAATTCACTACACAAATACTCAATTGTCTGCAATTTTTGCTTACTGTGTTAAATACACTAAAAAAGCCACATTTTCCCAGCCAATGCCATCAAAGAATTCTGAATTATAGTTAATAAAGTACCTAATCTATTGACAGCCCAGATAATTAAGCTTTTAATAAGAATGTGGTGTGATTAAGAAGTCTGATGTCTTTACCCTGCCATCACCTCTAGATGCAGCTGTCCTGAGACTGTTAGATAAGCTGGCACAGAGAAGAAATGTGGGTCACCGGAGTCTTTTTTATCACCTGTAGGCTTCAGAAAACACATACACACACACAGAGCGATCAGCAAAAGCATAAATGTGCTATATTATTTTGCTTTGTACATTTCACTCAAACAAAGAAGATGATAATGATGTTAATCAGATATGCACCTCAACCTGGAAAAGCTCTCCAGCTCCTTCACAGTCATTTGAGGTGATGACTGGTGTGTGAATCTGCACATAACCGTGATCCTGTGACAATTAACACAATCAATATTCAGGACAGGCATTCACATACAGATGATGTAGGAACTCGATACTTTTGCATTCAATTGCACATGTAAATTACACATGTTATATGGCTCAAAGATATGTATAATAGAATGCGTGAAGTTACTTGATTTCTTTTTTTTTTTTTTTTTTGGAGCAAAAACGAATGCCTATAACATGATTTAGAGAAGATCCCCACTAAAATGTCTGTTTTGTCATTAGCTATGTTTCCATCCAAAAATTGCCCCCTCAGAAAGAATTTGTGCCCCCCCCAACCCCCCAATAGGTAGGGCTTCCCCCCTCCGATGACATACAAAAGGAGAATGTCAATTAAAGTGTTTCTACAGACTGTTTTGTCAAATAATGATTAAAAAAAATTAAATTAATAACTTCTTACCATTAGAAGCTGGTTATATTCGCAAACTGTTGCCACACAACTGTGTTTAAACCTCTTATAAAAGTAATTTATACATCATAATATATCATATTGTAGCAAAATATGTTTTATGGTGAGAGAGGCTACGGTTGTGTGAGTGTGTGTGCGCATATAGTAAATTTTTACCCTGAAGAATGACTGGATCGCGGCTGTAGCTTCACTGCGTATCCTGAGCATGGAGCTGAAGGCATTAGTTCTGCATCTGAGGTGAGGAAACTGCCTGATATACTCCAGAGGATGACGCTCCTTGATCTTAAAAGGAAAGTCCTGCAGCAGACATTATGGCTTAGTATATTTAACATGACCAAATTAAGATGTTTTATCAATCTCTTTCCATCGATTTTATCTGATTGATTCATTTTGATGTCAAAACTCACCACCGGATTACATTCTCCAACCACTTTAATACTCTGAGCCTGTAACTCCACATTCTGCCTCTTATTTGGGCTCTTCTCTAAAGTGCCGGTGATGTCGACAGCACAGCCAAACGTGAGGTCTCTTGACAAGAAATGAGGATATATCAAACATAAACATTCATAAAGATATTTCAATTCTTAAATTGTAATTTCAAAGCTTTTCTAGCAATTACAACACGGTTTTTAATGAATCTCTACATATCATCAGGAAGCACAGAAATTTGTTTTTAATTATTTTTGTGGACTCAAAAAGTGATGATAGCTGTTGACTTGCATTTTATGAATCATATTAAACACAATACTGCAAAAATTGCTTTTCTTACTTAGAGTTTTTTTCTTATTTCTAGTCCAAATATCAAAAAATCTTAAATCAAAAAAAAAAAAAAAAAAAAGTCAAAATTAAGTGAGTTTTTCCTTAAAACAAGCAAAATAATCTTATTTCAAAGTGAAAACTAGATTCTTTTGCCTACCCAAACGGCAGATTATTTAGTATGTTTTAAGGAAATACTTGATTATTTTTGACATATCATTTATGAAAACAAGATATTATTTTAATTTTGTAGAAAATGCTTCTTGATTTATTTGTTTATTTTAGATACATGGACTAGAAACAAAACAAAAACTTTAAGAAAAGCTTCTTTGCAGTTTCAGAAAACTAACAGACAGAAAGACAGACAGATCCTGTGAAATTTGAAATCTTTTTAAAAAATTTCCCAAGTGTTTTTTTTTAAACATAGATTTTTTTCCAACATACAGTATTTTTAAACATAACAGTTTTAATAACTCGTTTCTAGGAATTAATTTCCTCTTCTTTACCATGCTGACAGCACATAATACTTTACTAGATACTAATACACTCACCAACCACTTTATTAGGTACACCTTATTACAGGGAGTGCAGAATTATTAGGCAAATGAGTACTTTGACCACATCATCCTCTTCATGCATGTTGTCTTACTCCAAGCTGTATAGGCTCAAAAGCCTACTACCAATTACGCATATTAGGTGATGTGCATCTCTGTAATGAGAAGGGGTGTGGTCTAATGACATCAACACCATATATCAGGTGTGCATAATTATTAGGCAACTTCCTTTCCTTTGGCAAAATGGGTCAAAATAAGGACTTGACAGGCTTCGAAAAGTCAAAAATAGTGAGATATCTTGCAGAGGGATGCAGCACTCTTAAAATTGCCAAGCTTCTGAAGCGTGATCATCGAACAATCAAGCGTTTCATTCAAAATAGTCAACAGGGTCGCAAGAAGCGTGTGGAAAAACCAAACCAAAAACCAAGGCGCAAAATAACTGCCCATGAACTGAGAAAAGTCAAGCGTGCAGCTGCCAAGATGCCACTTGCCACCAGTTTTTCCATATTTCAGAGCTGCAACATCACTGGAATGCCCAAAAGCACAAGGTGTGCAATACTCAGAGACAAGGCCAAGGTAAGACAGGCTGAAAAACGACCACCACTGAACAAGACACACAAGCTAAAACGTCAAGACTGGGCCAAGAAATATCTCAAGACTGATTTTTCTAAGGTTCTATGAACTGATGAAATGAGAGTGAGTCTTGATGGGCCAGATGGATGGGCCCGTGGCTGGATCGTTAAAGGGCAGAGAGCTCCAGTCCGACTCAGACGCCAGCAAGGTGGAGTACTGGTTTGGGCTGGTATCATCAAAGATGAGCTTGTGGGCCTTTTCGGGTTGAGGATGGAGTCAAGCTCAACTCCCAGTCCTACTGCCAGTTTCTGGAAGACACCTTCTTCAAGCAGTGGTACAGGAAGAAGTCTGCATCCTTCAAGAAAAACAGGATTTTCATGGAGGACAATGCGCCATCACACGCGTCCAAGTACTCCACAGCGTGGCTGGCAAGAAAGGGTCTAAAAGAAGAAAAGCTAATGACCTGGCCTCCTTGTTCACCTGAACTAAACCCCATAGAGAACCTGTGGTCCATCATCAAATGTGAGATTTACAAGGAGGGAAAACAGTACACCTCTCTGAACAGTGTCTGGGAGGCTGTGGTTGCTGCTGCACGCAATGTTGATGGTGAACAGATCAAAACACTGACAGAATCCATGGATGGCAGGCTTTTGAGTGTCCTTGCAAAGAAAGGTGGCTATATTGGTCACTGATTTGTTTTTGTTGTTTTTGAATGTCAGAAATGTATATTTGTGAATGTTGAGATGTTATATTGGTTTCACTGGTGAAAATAAATAATTGAAATGGGTATATATTTGTTTTTTGTTAAGTTGCCTAATAATTATGCACAGTAATAGTCACCTGCACACACAGATATCCTCCTAAATTTGCTAAAGCTAAAAACAAACTAAAAACTACTTCCAAAAATGTTCAGCTTTGATATTAATAAGTTTTTTGGGTTCATTGAGAACATGGTTGTTGTTCAATAATAAAATAATCCTCAAAAATACAACTTGCCTAATAATTCTGCACTCCCTGTAGTACCAGGTTGGGCCCCCTTTTGCCTTCCTTTGTGGCATAGATTCAACAAGGTACTGGAAAAATTCCTCTGAGATTTTGGTCCATATTGACATGAGAGCATCATGCAGTTACAGCACATCCGATGCGTTACTCCCGTTCCACCACATCCCAAAGATGCTCTATTGGATTGAGACCTGGTGACTGTGGAGGCCATTTGAGTACAGTGAACTCGTTGTCATGTTAAAGAAACCAGTCTGAGATGATTCACACTTTTTGACCATCAGTAAGATGGGTACACTGGGGTCATAAAGGTATGGACGTGTTCAGCAACAATACTCAGGTAGGCTGTGGCATTGACACGATGCTCAATTGGTACTAATGGGCCCAAAGTGTGCCAAGAAAATATCCCCCACACCAGGCTAATTAGCCTAAGGCCCCGTTTACACTAATGCGTTTTTGTTGTTTGTTTTAGATCAAAAACGATCCGCGTCCATACTAGCGTTTCATCTAGCGTTTCTACACATATCTCCGTCCACACTACTCCACCAAAAACGTATATCACGTGACCATTCGCACACTCTAGGCATGCGCGTTCAAGTATAAACAGGAAGCATGTGTCTCGCTCGGCATTTGGTTATTGTTAGTCAACAAACGCTGGTTGAACGATGAACGTGAGCGATTAGTGAGTGCTCGAACAATAGCTTGTCTCTTGCGAATATATGCAGCTGCTGTAGTAAAAAAGGCAGAGTTTAACTGCACAATGGCGCCTAAAACAGACAATAGTGCAAACAACGCTCCCATTTCTGTGTCCATGTTGTTGTTTACAGTGAAGGCTGGTCTGCCGTCTTCCGGTAGCGTTATAGTCATGTGATAGGGGTTTGACAAAAAAGGGAAGGATACGCAATGACCCAAAAGCCCCAATCAGGTAGCAAATCTCAGAAGCCACGCCTCCGTTTTCAGATGTCTCCGTTTTCCCCCATCCACACTGAGACGGAGCAGCAGCGTTTTAGAATGAAAACGACCTCTCCAGCGTTTTCAAAACACTCCGTTTTTGGGGCTCGAAAACTCCGGAGTAGTGTGGACGGATTGCGTAACCGTAGCAAAACTTATGCATTTTAAAACGAAAACGCATTAGTGTAAACGGGGCCTAAGTTTCCTGTTCTTAGCTGACAAGAGTGGCACCCTGTGTGGTCTTCTGCTGCTGTAGCCCATTCACCTCAAGGTTCGACGTGTTGAGAGATGCTCTTCTGCATAATTTGGTTATAACAAGTGGTTATTTAAGTTACTGTTGCCTTTCTATCAGCTCGAACCAATCTGACCATTCTCCTCTGACCTTTGACATCAACAAGGCACTTATGCCCACAGAACTGCTGCTCACTGGATATATTTTCTTTTATTCAGGCCATTCCCTGTAAAACCTAGAGATGGTTGTGCGTGAAAATCCCAGTAAATCAACAGTTTCTGAAATACTCAGACCAGCTCGTCTGGCACCAACAACCATGCCACATTTAAAGTCGCTTAAATCACCTTTTTTTTTTCGGTTTGAACTGCAGCAGATTGTCTTGATCATATCTAAATTCATTGAGTTGCTAACACGTGATTGACTGATTAGAAATTTGCATTAACGAGCAGTTGTACCTAATAAAGTGGCCAGTGAGTAATCTACTCGATGCTAGTGTTCAGCTTAAAGTGCAATTTAAAGGCTTAACTAGATTTAAGAATTACAGTAGTTCAAACAAAAATGATAATTCTGTCATCATTTAATCATCTGCTTGTTCAAAACCTGTTTGACTTTCTTCTGTTAAACACAATAGAAGATATTCTGAAGAATGCTGGAGACCTGTAACCACTGACTTCCATAGTATTTTTTCCTACTATTCAAGTCAATGATTACAGGTTTTCAAAATGCTTCTGTGTTCAACAAAAGAAGATCGAAAGTAAAACAAAAAAAAAAAGTTTGTGACAAGTGGAGGACGAGTAAATGATAACAAAATTGTAATGTTTGGGTGAACTTTCCCTTTAATTATGTTAACTAGACAATGTTAATTAGGAAAGTCCTTGTAAAACAGTGGTTTGTTCTATAGCCAATCCATAACTAATAATAATGATCTTAGCAGTATTGTACTTTTTTATTGTATTCCAGTTAAACTAAAAGAAATAAGAAGACCATTTTTTCCAGAAAAAAATATAATAGGAATATAAATGAATAAAGGAATTTAAAAAAAATATAAAGGAAATACTGTTAAATACTTCCTTGACCTGTTTAACATCTCTTGGGAAATATTTTTATAATATTTAAAATTTCACAGGAGGGCTAATAATGTTGTGTGTATATGTGCACACACACAGGCGCACACATTAATATAATATACATTTGATCTTAAATAGGGAGTTAAATACGCAAGAGCAGAAAGCACCTGGTGTTCAGTTGTGAGCTGGCAACAACTTGTAGTGGTTGCAGTGAACTTCCATCATTCAAATGTAAGAAGAGATTGTCTTTCTGTGGCCTGATGGATCGAACCCAGCCCTGCAGGAACAGCATACAGAATTTTAGCATATGCTACTACAACTGTGGGCAATAACATTAACATCACGTCCTGTTCAGCAATGGAATGGATAGCATACACTATACTAAAATCTAAAATCTTTTCTTTAATATCCTTGATTCCAAAATCTGATTTTGGCTACACAAATGTAATGCTACAACAGAAAAAGATAAGACTGAGAGGTAACTTAATATTCGACCATACAGACAATCCTCTCACACACATTTTTATTTTTCATTTGCAGTGTTGGGGAAAGTTAACATAACTTACTACAATCTTGTGTTACTTCTTAAAAAAGAAACTAAATGGGCTCTATTTTAACGATCTAGGCGCAAAGTCTAAAGCGCAGGGCGCAAAAGCATTAAGGGCGTGTCAGAATCTACTTTGCTATTTTAAGGATAGAAAAATACACTCTGCGCTGCGGTGCATCTAACAGCTAGACGGCTGCGGTCTAAAAGGGTTGTGCTTATTCTCTTAATGAGTTATGGGTGTGTTTTGAGAATAAACCAATCAGAGTCTCATCTCCCATTTTCTTTAAGAGTCAGTTGAGTCGTGCCATGGCGCATTTGCTATTTACATGGTGGACTTTGTAAGTAAAAAAAAAACTGAACGCTTTAATAGTGAGAAAACAGTTAAACAGACCATCTGCAGAGCGAGGATAAAGAATGTGGCCCTACATTCCACCTCTTTACTCTTTCTCTCTTTCGTAGATGAGGAAATGGTGTTGCACTCCACTGAAGACATCCATTAGCCTACATAATTAATTTTGTTTGTTAAGTGCAACGATCTATTTTAAAACGATTTCTTAATTCAGTGCTAATTTCCAGCAAACTAATAAATTGAGTCAAAAAACTGAGTTATATCCAAACACGCGTCTTATTCTTATGTCCCATATGGTCCAAAACCCGACAGGTGAACAAATCCAAGCTTGTTTTTAATAAAACAAATATAAATATACATATAATAAATAATAATGCTAATAATAATGACATTATACAAAAGCAAGTTGTTGTGAATAAACTGAAAAAAGCCCCCCAAGATGAAGAAGGCATGGAGGCAATGGTTTTTATATTTATGTAGAAAGTAATAATTTTTGTAATATTTTAAAGATATTTGCGTTTTGCTGTACATCCTGCATGTAAAGCAATGTGTAAGCGAGACGCACAACTAAAGCGCTCTGTGCTGGACTTTAGACCTGCTTTCAGCTGGTCTATTGCGCAGTCTATTTTAGCAAATGGATTTGCTATTTAAACAACGTGGCGAAAATGGGAAAATTAGGGTTGCGCTGGTCTGAAAATAGCAACACGTTGGGCCAAACACATCTTGCCGGGTGTATGATAGGGCCCAATGTGTTACTTTTCACAGAACGTATTCATTACTTTGTAATCTGGGCTGGGCTTGTTTGTTTGTAATAATAGTAAACTTATATTTTTTTAAAGAAATGCTATTAAATAACGTTAAATAAGTTATATTTGTTAAAAAAATATATTGAAATATTTTTATAACGTTTAATTTGTTTTATAAATAAAATTACTTGACATTTACCCTTTTCATAATTCAGCAAATTTAAATTTAGATTTTATTATTATGAATACAATTATTATCTATTAGGGCTGCATGACTCTGGTATTTTAATATTTTATTTTTCTGCGATAAATATTGTGATGTCAATACAGCTCACAAAATAGTTTGAATAGCACTATTTGACATTTTACAGGGAAGCCTAACAGTATTCTGGTACAGATACTGAATAATCAATGCAATAATTGGTTTTCTTACATTGTCTCATTTGTAGTCCAAATATATAAAAAATTCTTAGATCAAGTAAAAGTATTGTTTTGTTTTTAACTTGAGAAGAAATAAATATAAATTGAGAGTTTTTCCTTAAAATAAGTGAAATGATCTGCCAGTGGGGCAAGTAAAATTATCTTGTTTTTGCTTTGATATGAAGACATTTGGACTAGCAACAAGACAAAAAATTAAAAGTAAGAAAAACTTTCTTTTTGGGGGGGCATAAATCGTTTATATTCCTTATAAATACAGTAATTACAATTATGTGGCTCTTGTTCAACTGTAATTCAGACACATGTGAGCACATTGCAATATCCATCCTGAAACGATAATATTATGCCACCCTATTATCTTTTTTTTTGCTTTTGTTAAAGTTTTTTAGCACATCAAGTTAAATTAAATGAAAATCAGAAATGAAAACGTGGCAATATTTAGTTTGTTTGCTTTGAATAATTTAAATAATAAAAATGTATAATAATAATAATAATTACACAAATGTCATTTCCACTGCATCTTATGCAATTTTAAAACATTATAAGGAAATATAAACAATAAAAATAATGTATAATTTGATGTTCCCAGCTAATATTACAAACACTTTTAGACCAAAACTGTAGATCAAGATGGCAAAGTCATAAAGTAAATTACATTGATTTACACAGTAAACAACCTGGAGGGGAAATGCTAATGATGTATAGCTCTTATAACATTTCTATTACACACCAGTGTTTAGGTTTGGATTACTCCAAGGTATCAAAAATAAAAGATGAATGCGCATAGAAAAAACTTTTTCAATGGTTTCAATATATATATATATATATATATATATATATATATATATATATATATATATATACATACACACAGTTGAAGTCAGAATTATTAGCCCCCTTTGTTTTTTTTTTTCCCTTTTTTAAATATTTACCAATTGATGTTTAACAGAGCAAGGAAATTTTCACAGCGTTGTCTGATAATATTTTTTCTTCTGGAGAAAGTCTTATTTGTTTTATTTCGGCTGTTTTGTTTTGTTTTATTTATTTTTTTTATTTAAAGTCAAAATTATTAGCCCCTTTAAGCTATATATATATTTTCGATAGTCTACAGAACAAACCATCATTACACAATAACTTGCCTAATTACCCTGTCTAGTTAACCTAGTTAAGCCTTTAAATGTCACTTTAAGCTGTATAGAAGTGTCTAGAAAAATATTAAACTATTATTATTATTATTATTATTAAAACTATTATGTTTAGAAATGTGCTGAAAAAAATCTTCTCTCCGTCAAACAGAAATTGGGGGAAAAAATAAACAGGAAGGCTAATAATTCTGGCTTCAACTGTAAACATTCCCGTTTACAATGTAGTTTCTCACCTGTATTGTAACATTTGAGCCCGTCTCTTTGCATGCAAGCGCATCAGATACTCTCATTTTCTTGGACATCATGCGACTGCAGAGTCGGTGCAGGAATTTCAAGCTACACCGACAGAATAACGACGAGGAGAAAGCAGGAATCCGCTGTAACGTGAGCGACATGCTGTCAGCGTAGTGTAGAGACTGAACCAGATTATGATGTTTATCTCTGCTTCTTCCGCTTTTGAATGCCTGTGTCGTTAACACCCACTAACGTTAATTGGGATGAAATTCAATATGAGGATAAAAAGTTGCGTTACTATAACAGCTCGGATAGTTAGTCTTGTCTCTAGTCTCTGTTTTGACATTCACACTGCTCTACACGCGCTTCCTGAATCGAATGAACGTCATGAGCAACGTAACGTCCATGTGGCGTCCCATTGGTTGAAGTTGCCATGCGCAGGAACTACTGATTGTCATTTAAAGGCATAGTTCACGTCAGAGTGAAATTTCATTCATTCATTTTCTTTTCGGCCTAGTCCCTTTATTAATTTGGGGTCGCCACAGCGCAATGAACCACCAACTTATCCAGCATATGTTTTAGGCAGCGGATGCCCTTCCAGCTGCAACCCATCGCTGGGAAACATCCATACACACTCATTCACACACATACACTACGGTCGATAGAGCTTAAAACCGGAGCACGCCAACACGGGGATAACATGCAAACTCCAGACAGAAATGCCAACTGACCAAGCCGGGGTTCGAGCAGCGAGTGGGGCGATTGTGCTACCCACTGCGCCACAGTGCTGCCCATAATGACATTTACAAACCATTTATTCACTCTTCACTTGTTATAAATTTGTTTAAATTATTATTTGTTTTCTGTTGAACACATATTATTTTGGAGGAAATTCTATTGTATGCGGCATTTGGTGTTTCTGATCATTAACTTATACAAAATTGTATTTTCTATATAATTCTATATAATAATTTAATAATTCTAGACACTATATAATTGCAGATAGCCAGGTATCCTTGGTGTCCAAAGCCATAATTCTTTCAGCTTTTTTTAAGTTTCGATTTTTGATTATTCATAAAATGTGTTACATGCCATAACAACCCACGTAGCAAAGAATTCTGGCCCAGATTTGGCATAAATCTGGCACAGCAGGCATTCATCCGGCACTGACATACAGCATGTGGGCCAAACATGGCCCTGGTTTGGCAGAGGTGGAACCGTCTTTAAGGTGGCACAGAATACTTGGGCCAGATGTAAAATGTATTATTTGGCCCAGATGTTAAAAAAAAATTATATGTGGGCCACATAAGTTTGGCCTATCTTGACCCACATTTAAAATACATTTTTATTATTTTCAATTAAAGAGAATTTCCCAGAGATGGGTTGCGGCTGGAAGGGCATCCGCTGCGTAAAATCATGCTGGATAAGTTGGCGGTTCATTCCGCTGTGGCGACCCCAGATTAATAAAGGGACTAAGCTGACAAGAAAATGAATGAATGAATGAATTAAAGAAAAAAAATTCTACTAATCAGGTCGCTTCGGGAAAAAAAAAAAACCATAGTGTGCCTAAAGTGCAATGATTCAAAGGTTTTTCAATTTCACTGCAGCCCTGACACCAACATATCTGCCCCAGTTTAGGCTCAGTTATGGGCAGGGCCACACGGAATCTGCAGACGTTTTTTGCTATTTCTGCGGAGAAGTTTGGTAAAAATCTGCGGATTTCTGCGGAATTATTTTGGGAGTATCATAACTAAAACCTTAATATGTTAAATAAAAAATCATATCTTTTTAACTTGTATTTAATGTTTAAAATGCAAATCCAATTAGATTAACTGTAAATAGTTAACTTTAAGTAAATAAACAGAATTAATGATGGGGTAAAAATCTGCAGAAATCTGCGGAAAATCTGAGGAATTCTGCGCGCGCAGATTCTGTGTGGGCCTAGTTATGGGTTATTAACTTGGCTGAGACTTGGCCCAGATATGGTCCATGTTTGGCCATTGTCTGGCATCCAGACTTGGTCTAGTCATGTACCGTAATTCACTGCGGCATGTGGGCCAAGCAAAAGCTGATTGTCTGGGCCAGAGATATTTTGCTATGTGGGAATACTGTAATCTGTAATTTTATATTGCTAAAAATTATGATTTCTTGATGTCCGAATTAGTCAATGTATTTTTTTCATCATGTAATATTGTATGTATTACATATTATTTTATTATTTGTATATATATACATATTATTTTATAAGGTCGCTGGTTCGAGCCCCGGCTGGGTCGGTTGGCATTTCTGTGTGGAGTTTGCATGTTCTCCCCATCTTCGCTTGGGTTTCCTCCGGGTGCTCCGGTTTCTCCCATAAGTCCAAAAACATGTGGTATAGGTGAATTGGGTAAGCTAAATTGTCCGTAGCATATGTGTGTGTAAATGAGTGTGTGTGGATGCAGTGATGGGTTACAACTGTAAGGGCATCCGCTGAGTAAAACTGGATAAGTTGGCGATCCATTCCGCTGTAGCGTCCCTAGATTAATAAAGGGACTAAGAAAAAAGAATGAATCAATGAATATTATTTTATTAGAATTTTCTTTTGGCAATAAAAATTTTGTTTTGTAAAAAAAAGTTTTTAAAATCATACTATTTTATTATTCACGAAAGCTGTAAACCCTAATTGTATAACATTTAATTGTTTAAAAATAACTTTTTTCTAACAAACATGTGTGTCTGTAAATATTGCATCAATTCTGTTATACCATACCACAATTTCAAAAGGAAAACAGATAATTTCACTGATCACACATTGGACATTTTAAAAATATTTTAATGCTGATTTCATCAGTGTCATGTGATCTTAGCATGTACACTGGCAGGTGGACCTTTGGCTAAAAAGTTGTAAGATTGTTAACTCTGTTACCCTACTGTCAATTCTGTTACTGTTTTCCATTTAGGGTAACCACTTTAAAAGTAGGTAATAGAATTGACAGTCATGTATGTGTGAGATTGTGACCTTGTGTTTCTCTCTCATTGTGTGTGCATCCACAGGTGAAATATCATCTTGGTTTCAAGTGCTGAAATGTAAGGACTGTTTACAGAAAAAAAAGGATGATGATTTATTGTTTTTCTACACATTACCAAATATGTCCTATACATATTTCCCCTAAAAGTAAAACAGTTGTGAAACAAAAATTGTGTTTGGCAGGCACAGAATTATTAAAATTGAATATGAAACAAAGTTTTAAAAGCACAAAATCTGACTTTTTTTTTACTGTATGGTTGCTAGGGTATTCTGGTTGGTTGCTATGGGGTTGCATGCTATGAAGTTCTTCTGTGTGGCTTATGTTTATTTATGTTGCTATGGTATTTTGAATGGTTGCTTGGTTAATTTTAATAGTGCGAATACACTTTATTTGACTGAAAATGTATAAAATACACCAATAAATATATTAGCAAAATATATTTACCACATACATAAGCTCAACATACATAAGGGGAACTTAACCCAAAAAATAACCTGTTCTAGTTATCCACTTAAGCATATCTGACTTGATTCTGGAATACTCACAAAACTAAGAGCATGTTTATTATACTTTTTAGGAGACACAACAATTTCCTATTCCTATGCAATATTAGATATTATAGTGAAAATAACGCCAATTATTACTTTCATTATTACACTTCTTTTTCATGTTGCCACAAGTATGCATTAATATGCAAATTAGACACTGTACTCCTCCTGACAAAAGTCTTGTTGCCTATCCAAGTTTTAGAAACAGCAAATAACAACTTGACTTCTAGTTGATCATTTGATTCAGAAGTGGCTTATATGAAAGGCAAAGTCCTCTAGATTACGCTTATTTTACCAAAATAAAATATGATCATGCCTTGATTTTTAGTTATTTCATCAGTCTCAAAAAGACAAAAGTCTTGTCACTTAACAGAAATAATGTGCAGTATAGAATATAAAGTCATGGTGCAGTGGAAAAAGAGTTATTGTGTATGACTCCCATGAGCTTGGAGGACTGCATCCATACCTGTACATCTCTGCAATGACTCAAATAACTTATAAATAAAGTCATCAGAAATGGCAAAGAAAGCATATTTCCAGGACTTCCAGAGTTCATCAAGATTCTTTGGATTCATCTTCAATGCCTCCTCCTTCATCTCAATCATGTTCATGTCTGGTAACTGGGCTGGTCAATTCTGGAGCACCTTGGCCTTTTTTGCTTTCAGGAACTATGATGTGGAGGCTGAAGTATGAGAAGGAGCACCATCCTAGTGAAGAATTTGCCCCCTCCTATGGTTTGCAATGCAATGGGCAGCACAAATGTCTTGATACCTCAGGCTGTTGATGTTGCCATCCACTCTGCAGATCTCTCGCATGCCCCCATACTAAATCTAACCCCAAACCATAATTTTTCCTTTACCAAACTTGACTGATTTCTATGAGAATCTTGAGTCCATGTGGCTTCCAATTGGTTGTCTGCAGTATTTGTGATGATTGTGATGCAGTTCAACAGATGATTCATCTGAAAAATCTACCTTCTGTCACTTTTTCAAATGATCAACTAGAAGTCAAGTTATTATTTGTTGCTCTTACAACTGGGATTGACGACAAGACTTTTGTCAGGTAGTGTACAATGTCTACAATGGGACACCCCCTACTATGGGAATTTTACACACATAGGCCACTGCATAAAGCAAAATGGTATCAAATTTATTCTGTTATATCTTTCATAACATAGCTGACTATCAATTTTATACAACGTTTGGTATAAACCAATCTTGAGATTATCCAAATTCTGAGGCCTACAAATTATTTGTGGTTGATTTAAAAAGTCTATTAATGGCACTTCATTAAACAATTGGGTTCTGATGTTCACTGCAGTGTATAATAGAATATAAATGTTCCAAATCGTTAATCATTCATTCATTTTCTTGTCGGCTTTGTCCCTTGCGGGGTCGCCACAGTGGAATGAACCACCAACTTATCCAGCACGATTTTACGCAGCGGATGCCCTTCCAGCCGCAACCCATCTCTGGGAATTTCCACACACACACATTCACACTCATACACTACGGACAATTTAGCTTACCCAATTAACAGCACTACCTACTGCGCCACTGCGTTGCCCCAAATCGTTAATTTGATTTTTAAATGTACTAACTAATGTAATGACATGAAAAAAAATACAAAATTCACAAAGCTTCGTTTTCAGAAGAATGAGGCTATTATAGAGAGAAGCTGAAGTTTCAACTTTCTGTTTTACTGGACAGACATTTGTAAAGGTCAGTGGAGCTGTGGGCTGGACTTCTGAATCTGCATTTTCAGGAGCTCTGCATGGTCACTGAGGTGTAAGAACAGTCCAGGATAATGAAGCTTTAGACCATGCAGAACATTAACTTTCCACATATATAATATATAACATTTAAAGAGTTGCTAAAAATCATTTTGAAGAAAGTGTAATGTAGGAGTAATTAGCAAGTAATTACAAGAAAAAAGTGAAATGCTTTAAAAGAAACCCCAGATGATGATCATGATTTTTTCAAAAGTGAAGCATTTTTAGAGTAAAAAAGAAAATGCTGGAGCTTTTCAGGGTTAAAAATGTTTCTATGGTGAATATAATTTTTATCTATCTATAATAGCTGTACTGGAAGGGTCATGGTTCATTAATTGTAATGAAATAACAGCTTCTAACAAAAAATGCAGTGTCATGAAGCCATTTAATAAAGCAATAAAGCATGCATAGAAAGGAAACATACTGGCAATATTCACAGATTGAGAAATTAACACAAATGTTATATAGATAAAGCACCTGCAAAATTTATAAAAATAGCTTCATATATGTCATTTCAATTTCTTTAAGAATTAAGCAGAATTAATCCATTAATTAATTAAGTTTATTTTCTTGAAATGAACAATCTATTATCATTGAATTTATTTGCCTTTCAATACATTTATTAAAATAAATTGAGCACCACTTTGAAATGTTTTATTATTAGAAACAGGATTATGATAATTAGCTAAAACCACACATCTAAAAAACATAATAATAATAATAATAATAATAATACTACAATAACAATAATAAAAAAAGCATTATATAATATTATAGCATTGTATGTATTTATAATAAAAACAAAAATTACAAACACACAATTACAGTACTTAATAAAAAAGGAAAATATAGAAATAAAAACAAATCCCAAACATTATAAATACAACGATTTAATAAATAACCTAAGATTAAAGTAAAAATGTTTTTTTTTTTTAAGTTTTTTTAAAAACTGTAAAAAAAACAAAAAAAGGTTAAAAAGTATATATTTAAATCAATTTAGATCTTTTGCAACACACAATGTAACCTGTATGTGGCACCTCATTGGTTAAAGCTGCCATGTGCAAGAAATACTGATAGTCATTTAAAGGGATAGTAAAAAAGTATTTTTTTCAGAAACCATTATACTCACCCCTCACTTGTTCCAAATTCATTTAAATTGTTATTTTTTTCTGTTGAACACATTTTTTGGGGGTATTTTATTTTATTCATTTTCTTTTCGGCTTAGTCCCTTTATTAATCTGCGGTCGCCAGTATTTTATTTTAACTTGTGCAAAATTGTAATGTGTATATACGGACGCTTGATTCTATAATTGCAGGTACAGTATCCAAAGCCATCTTTTTAATGAATGAGAAGTGAGAAAATGGTTAGATTTTTGATTATTTATAAAATGTGCTACTTATTTTCATAGATCAAGATTTTATATGCCAAAACAATAGCCTACAATATTTTTCTGTAAAAGTGTCTTATATTGCAAATCATGAATTCCTAATCTCCGAATTAGTCAGTGTATTTGTTCCTTCCTGTATCACTGTGTAATTAAAATATTTTATTTCACTTTTCCTTTTATTTTTTCGTATTTATAAAAGCTCAAAATGGCAATTTCCTAATTCTACAACATAGCATTGTATTATATTATATATTATTTATATGTATATAAGTATAATAAAAACAAAAATGACAACACAATAACGGTACTTAATAAAAAAGGAAAACAGAAATGAAAGCAAATCCCAAACATTACAAATACAACGATTTATTAAATAATTTAAGCTTAAAATAAAAGTTTTATTCAGATGAAAAAACTGTGCAAACAAACAAAAATAATACAAATTAGCTAGAAATTTGATATTTAAATCAATTAACAACACACACAAATTATTTACATTTTATTTAAACAATTACAATAAAATAAAGGTAAATTAATTCCTAAATAAACGGACCTACCGTGTGTATAGGGGAAATGCAACGCAAACATCATAGAGCCCCTAACCAGAAAGCTGATTGTAGATTCAGCACGTGTTCTCCACTAGATGGCGCTGTATCTCCATCAGTCTGCCACAGGGAGACTCGCATGATCAGCCGTTCACTAGACAAATCTATTTAATTACTTATTTATTAGCTCAGCATCTTCGGCGGTGAATTATTAATGCAGGTTTAGGGTCTCTGCGGACTGCATCCCACCAAAGGCAATGCTAATGTTGTTTTTACGGCGTGTTATATAATTGCATTTATCTGTGCCTTTGTTTGCTTTTTTTTTGTTGTTGCTGAAAATCAGTTTTACAGCAGATCTGACGAAGCTCTGATTGGGAAGATGTGAACGCTCAGCTATAGTTTCATTTACCTCTTTATTTCTTTTAACAACAACAAGAAAAAAAGTCCACCACCCACATACTATCTGTATATTTATTTATAGTGAATGCATGCAAGTTTCTCCGTTTCTCGGCCTTAATCAATATGTGATTAAGCAACACAAACAGGGATGGAGTTGTAAAAGCTCGGAGCTCAGCAGGAGTGAGATCAGAGTTCAGCAATGTCCTCCAGTCTCTCCTGAAAGACTCGACAAGCTGTATTGACCCTTAATTCAAGCGGCTTATCATCAATTCCTCGCGTTATGCGTGTGCACTGTAAGCAGCATCGATTTCACGTCACGACGCTCGTTTACCTCTGACGAAGCCAAAATAGTGATGTCATTTTGAGGGAAAGAGTTCGGATGCTTTTATGCTGTATGAGATTCAAAAGTTTACATTCATATAATTTTTAATCACCCCCCGGCTGCTACCTGCTATATTACCTGAGTTGGCACACAACATCATAAGACGTTATTAATATTAGGTTAGATTTAGGTCATAACCTCATGTGACCAAAATGAAATGTCTAGTCAGCGTCTAGGAACAACATTATTTTAACGTCCAATAAAGACGTCAAATTACATTGATATTTGGTTTATTTTAGGTTGTGTTGGAAAATGACCAAAATCCAACGTCTGATAGATAGTGGTAACGTCCACACAACGTCAAGGTGTAACATGACTAGACGTTAATATTTGGTTAATTTTAGGTTGGACGTTTGACATTGATGTCGGCCTTACGGGTTCTGATGTCAACCCGATTTTCATTTCCAAACCAAATCCAACGTCCCCACAACTGTGGGGTTAAAGCTGTAATCGGGCCATAAAAGTTTGGCCCGATAGGGCCTGAGCCTGACAGAATTCGGCCCGAGCCTGACAAGTACATATTGATTGGCAGCCTTTTGAAAGCCTGAAACCGTTTACAGCCCGACATTATTCAAATGTGCACATGCACATAATTTATTCATTTGTATTTATTTAATTTAATTTATTTTCCATCATTTATTCATAACAAATGTATAGGCCACTGGAACAAAGACCTCTGTAACATCGTAACATCTCAGCACTCTAAATAGGCCTAGGTACGTACACTTAGCTTTTAAATTGGCCAACACACCAATAAAAATAAGTCTTTCCTAACAAATTAAATTAAAATAAATTCTAAATTATGATATTTATTTGGCAATAAAGAAATGAAGATAAAGGCTCAGCAGGATTTGTTTCGCCACTTCTCTTCACAATCTGGCCTTAAGGCGATGGTGAAGCTGAATATTAAAAGAATAATGCCAACATAGGCTATATACTCTGACTACATTATGCATTTTTGGTTTAATTAATATTAAATTATAATTTAAAAATCCTTTACTCACCAAGATTAGGCTACATGTTTTTGTGGAGGAACGTTATTGAATCCACTGTAAATGGCTTTAGCGAAGTGCTGCGGTCACTGATGGTGCGTCCTGAAGTGATGGTGCGTCTGAACACCCTTTCACTGCTGCTGGTGCTGCTGGCCGGGATGCATACAGTCCGTCATCATTTGTTTCACCTTTGCAGGGATGGGTTATAATGATGTAACAAACGATTTGATTACTTTCTCGTGCTAATAGAAATGCATCACGTGACTGTTCATTTACCGTGCAAAGCCAGAGCGCAAGCACGAGCACGGCTCGACCCTGTCTAAAATTATAGAAATTAAGCCCGAACCCATCGGGTTCCTTTGGGTTCGGGCAAAGATCTTCAGCTCTAATTGGGGTATGTTGGAGTACAACGTCAATATGACGTCAATTTGACGTCCTGTGCCTGCAGGGATAGTATTTACAATTCTTTGTTAAAGAATACTACAGCATATTATACCCAACAAGCACCTTGATGTCAGAACCTTATCAAACATGATGTCAAAAAACACATAAAAAATGCTAAATCGAACCTTGACGTCTATTTGACATCCACACATGGATGCCTTTTTGAGCACCAAAAAAAGAACACAAAAAGTATTCATTTAAGAAAAGTTTTATTAATCTGAAAGCTTCAATTCCAAATGACAAATTTACACTGGATTTTATTTTGTATCCCTACAATGCATGTTAACTACCTTAATGTGAAAACAACATCAAATTTAAAACACATCCGGACTATCCTGTAGTTGATTTTTGACGTTTTTTTCACACCAATGTTAGATTCGATTTGACATCAAAACTATTTGCTTTTTTTCATGTGATTTTTTATGTTTTTATGTCAAGGTAGTATAGTGAAATGGAAAATGTTAATACTGCAGTTAAGCTTTTAGTTGTAGAAAACTTAGTACACACTCAGAAATAAAAGTGCAAAATTTGTCACTGTGGTGGTCAAAAGGTAAACTTTTGTACAGTACCATAAACGTGGACTTAAGAGTATTGTTACAGACGGGCAGTGGCGTAGCGGACGGGCCCGCAGGGCACGCACCGCGGGGGGGGGCCCCGCGAGATATTTTTGTGTCAAAACGTCACGGAAAAGTGATATCAGCCATTGGCGGCAAACTGCGGAGAAATGACTGGAGCTTCTTTCGCGCGCTCTAGGTGTCGCGCGCATTTGCTCTCACGTGCACTCCCTCTCTCTGCCTTCACGCGCGCTCCCTCTGAGCGCATTAGTTCCCCGCATTCAGAAGTTAACCCCCAAATTAACACGGGTAATAAAAAGATTCAACTTCAATCATTTTCATGTTGTGAAACACTATCAAAATGTCCACTGTTGATTATATTAGACTTTTTTAACCTTTTAGAGGAAGTCCTCGGCTCTGCATATTATTAATCAGAAGCTGAGTGTATATAGTTTTACGTTAGGAAATGCAGTCTTGAATTTACAAACAGTCGGCAAGTACCAGAGAACAGATGTAACACATTGATCAAATTTAGTTTTCAATCACTATATTCTACTCGTTTAGTTTTGCCTTCATTCATTTTAGATGTCAGTATGACATACGAGTCTTCAACGCATGATTTTTTTTTACAACACGTTTTTTTTAACATAATAGTTCAACTAACTAATTTCTAATAACTACTTTTTTTATCTTTCCCATGGTGACAGTCAGTGCAAAATATTTTACTATTTGCAAGATAGTTGGATTCAGATTAAAGTGTAATTTAAAGACTTATTATTTTATGTTAACTAGGACAGCTAGAATAATTAGACAAGTTATAGTATAACTGGTTTGTTGCGTAGACAATCAAAAATATACAGTAAATATTTTTTAAGGAGGCTAATAATACTGACCTTAAAATTGTATTTTTAAAAATAATAAACTGCTTTTATTTAAGAAATAAACTATAAGAAAAAGACTTATTTATTATTATTACTTCTTTTTTTTACAGGAAATACTGTAAAAAAATTTCCTTGGTTTGTTAAAGATCACTTGGAAAACATTATTTAAATTAATGGGAGGGCAAAAAATTTACTTTAAAGTTTACAGGTGTAAAAATGTGCCTTGATGTACTTGAACGTTAGAAATTTGTTATCTACAATACAAAGTTCCTTGTCAAATAAATTAACGAGGAAGATTATTTTGAGTATGGGCTGCATGGTGGCGCAGAGCGTAGCACGTTCGCCTCACAGCAAGAAGGTCGCTATGTGAGCCCCGGCTGGGTCAGTTAAAAAAAAGTTACAAAAAAAGACTTTGAATAATTAAGTAGTTTGTGATGTATGTTAAAGTGTGCCCTCTAAAGGCACATTCTGACCCCCATGTCATTCTATATAGCTGGTTCATGGGGGTTAGCTTGACCAATGTGATGAAAAGAAACTTCTTATCAGCGCTTTTTTTTGTATGCTGAATATTTAACAATCAAAACGATACCAAAAACCTGCAATTATGACATCCACATCGTAAAAAAAGAAAGAATAATAATTATAATAAAAAACAAGAAGGGTATGGCTACATTAATATTTGCAATAGAAAAGAGCTAGGAATTTAGTTGTTTGAGTATAGTTCTGGTTGCTTTTCGACTTGAACGTCCTTTAAGGGTTTCTAAATCTTTAAATCAGCCTTAAAATTGTAGATATTGGACATCCTATATGCCCATTTATATTTGTGTATGTAATTACCTAAATAAATTAAAAGGTTTAACATAAAAATGTGATCTTTCTAACATATTTTATATAGTCTATTTATATAATATTTTATATTGTTTTATATAATATATTTTCATTATTTAACAGATGCAATACCTCTGTTAATCGCATTTTTTTATTTCATAAGCTTTGCAATAACCTGATTCGTGATAAATGATATGTATGTTTGTGAATTTTATTTTGAATGTTTGCGCGAGTGTTATTTAGATGTTTATACACGCATTGAGTTTATTGATATGCGAGAGTTTATAGGTGCATACGCATAGATCAAGTTTATATGTAGGCTACTGTATATGCGAGTATAGGTGTGTTTGCATGCAGCTTATTTATATGTATGTGCGTGTGTTAATGTGGGTGTTTATGCAAGGCTTGAATTTATATAGGCTATGTATATGCAGTGTGTATACGTGTGTTTGCATGTAGTGAGTTTATATGTATGTGCATGTGTATGTGGGTGTATGCATGCATCAAGTTTATGTATATACGCAAGTTTCATATATTGTTTTAAACATCCAATAGTATAGGTGTTTATGCCAGTAATTTATAGGGGTATATGTACCTGTTTTATATACGAGTTGATTAGCGAAGTTTGATTTAAATCCTACAGCCTCACAGCGATTGACCAATCGGCAGAAAAAGGGGCATCTCCGTCTCGTGCACTCCCACACGCTGAAATCTCGTTTTTTTTTTGGTGTTCTTTTTTTGATCAAACAAATAAGAGAATAAATGCATTTTTTTTTTGACTCGTTATTTCGTTATTGTTTACTGTTTGTTTGAATTCTCCGTTTTACCAAGAAATATTGTCAGATTTGTAGAAAGGCCTATAATTTGATTTACAAGAAAAGCTCCGAATTACTAGTTTCACCAAAATTTTTAAATATAACCTGCCAACTTCAAAGAAAAAGTTAAAATTGTAAGATAAAAATTTGCAATAATTAAATTTTAATGTTTATTGTTTTTAAAAAAACATAGGCTACAAACCTATACCAACTATGAATATGGGCGAAAACTGCATGGGCATCAGATTTCTTTCAATTAGATCAATTGGATGGATTTTTGTTGAAATTACTGGAATTATTGTTGAAATTACTGGAATTTAAACACAAAATAACTTGTGGGACTTGTGGAGCTGCACACCGATGGATTTTCTCTTCAGTGTTTGGACTTTCAGCAGTAAAAATTAAACCACACTGAACTAAACTAAATTTCAACTCTGAAAACTGAACTGACACAGCTTCAATTTCAATTTAACTTCTATGTTAAGCTGCTTTGACACAATCTACATTGTAAAAGCGCTATAGAAATATAAACCCAAGATGTATGAATATATAACTCAAGATGAATTGAGTTGAAAAATAGCAGTAAAAGCAGTAAATATGATGTAATGTTTAAAAGTAAAATGTATGCCATAATTTACATAAATAATAATATGAAACAAAATGTGGGTCTTGTTAGCACTGACATCATGCATACTGTATGAGCTACCCAATGTTTTCTTTCCCCATTGTCGCATCAACATAGCACATATTCCCATGACAATAATCCTTAAATGTGGCATTCTTTAAAATTTTACATTGTACGGTATATTATGCTGAATGCTATTAAGCATTATTACAGGACTCTCTGCAATACTTGATTCTAGTCAATCTTGCCTTCGATCGGTTTATTGTCCTTTGATTACAGCTGGTAAATACTGATAACACAGGCTCATCCGGATAACTGGAGTTGGCACTATTCGCAGGTTAGGAACTGCTTTCTCCACGGAAGCTTAGCATTCAACGAGATAAGAAAATATTTACTTAAAATCAATGTTTGCATCCAATTATGTACAGGTATGTGGGAAGAAGCTGTTTAATAAGCAAGACCAGACTGCATCACCCTGTCTGGGTCTATTTTGCGATAACAGCTGGCTAGATGGACATTTTTGAAAATTAAATCTTAATAATAACTGTTGATACTGTTGTACGTGTCTCTTTGTAGATATTTGAGATACTTACTTAACCAAAATTCCTACTTAATTTCAAAGTAAACCTTTAAAGTAAACCTTAACTTTAATAAATTGTTTTGTGTACAATTAAATAATTAGGATATATTTACATTAATATTACATGTATGAGGAGAAAAAACAAAGACAACTGTACACACACTGACTACGTTCACATGGACACCAATAATCCGATTTTAATGTGATTAAGACAATACTCTGATTAAGAGTCTACCATGTAAACAGCGATTTTTGATTAATTTAATCAGATTAAGGTCATAATCGAACTAAAGAGAAATCGAATTAAGACATGTGGAGTATGCCGATTTTAGTCGCATTATTGAAGTGCAGTTCATGCATGTAAACACCTTAATCGAACTATTACCCTCATGTGGGACTTTAAGCCGCTATTTGCAACAGGGTAGTCCACGCACACACACACACACACGCACTGCTGTTTTGACACTCTTTGCACCTACCAGGTCAGTGCAGACCACAGACACCTGCATCGTGAAATGCGGAGTTTTTTTTTTCCTTCCATTCAGCATGCGGTATGAACTTCCATTAAAACAACTCTTTCAGCAGTTCATTCCAATATCTCGTTTGTCACGGTGGGCTTGCATTAAGTGTTCGTGAATGAAAGTGCCAAACTGTAGTTAAAGTCGACGAATTAAAAATGAAACACCCAAAATTACATGAAACTCTGGAGGAAATGCAGATAATGCGGTGACGCAATGACGTTAATCGAATTATGCGCTATAACATGTAAAACGCGATCATGAAGGTAACACTCAAAAAGCAACTCATGTAAACACCTTAGTCTTATTATTCTCTTAATTAGATTAAAGCAAATAATTTGATTACTGATGACCATGTAAATGTAGTGACTGTCACGATCACCATCTAATCCTTGTGGATCGCTGGATCGCTGCTGTCCTGTTACCGTGTGGACTGCAAATCTTGCACTTTATTCACACCTGTTCCGGTTCACCTTTAATTACATTCACACACAGCTGGTAGCTCATCCCAGACTGATTACACAGACTATATAAACTGCTCACATTGACACTCTAATGCTGCGTCCCAATTCGCATACTTATACTACAACCTAAAAGTATGTACTTTTTTTGTGGAGGAAAAATATATACTTTTGAGTGTGTAACAGAAAAGTATGCAAGCTTTGGGACATACTACTTCCTCGTTACACAGATCGTTGTGTTGCTTAGTTAAGAGCCCTGTCAATCATCCACATTTCTGTCTTATTTAATTTCCTACCTTATTGGAGAAGCAGCAGCAGGATAATCTCCCATTCACGAGTCTTTCATGCAGAGAAATCTCCTCAGGTCTTTGGATAATTCTGCATTCAGACGGTAATGTCCAAACACGTCTTTATATAAGTTCAGTATTGTTGTTGCAGATGAAGTATAACACAGACAATGGTATTTAAATATTCTCCAGTGGGCTAGATATTAATTAACAGTTATACAAACATCTTTACCGAAGCCTCTCTGCTTGTCGGTTGGTTTCGCGCGTCCATTATGTTTGTAGTTTGTTTACACTTTTCACCCGCGTTTTGTAGTTCTAATCGAATTCACGTCCAACGCGCAATGTACTGTGGGCAATATCAGCGGTTAGAGTATGGACGCTTCTACACTTAAAATTTTGACCGGAAATAGTAAACCATCCGGGAATTTTTGGCATACTCTTTTCAACATACTACGATTTGGGACATACTAATTCTATTTTCACATACTATTTAGGACGGATATTATGCGGATTGGGACGCAGCATGAGTCTTGTTGGTGTAAACCCTGTAACATTACGAAGCGTTTTCCTGCTTAGTCTCTTCCTGTTTTGACCCTTGCCTTGTTTTCTTCTTTAAGTTGTCTGCCGCCTGCATCAACCATTTGCCTGTTACCTGACTATGCTCAAAGTCCCTTTAAGGCAAGCCATTTCACTCAGCGGTCATCTTTGAAACACCTCTCAGGCAGTATGCTCAGGCATTCTGTCTGAATGGGGAAATATCAAATTCTCCAAAACTGTTTGCCAAGCTTACGATTACATTACATATTTGGAATTACAAATATAATTAAACAACAACCGTCTCATAAATTTCATTTCCAAACGTTTAAATCAAACAAAATCACCATATTTTCAGGTTGACCGAGCTAATGCGCAGGCACACTCGAAAAGAAAGAGATCACGACACCAACCTCATTTATGGCCGTTCTACACATTATCATCCTCTAAATAATGATCGTCTGATCGAGCTGCTCTTTTGAAGTAATTCACAACTTGGACTTGATGGTGAATCTCCTCCAGAAATGACAGTGAGTCTTTGTTGTGGGTGTTTGAGTAGTTGCTGTGACGTGCATTTGACAGAACTGACTGTACCTCGCGTTTCTTTTCATACAGATTACAAAACCAGGAAACTTTTGTTATCAAGTGCACTTGGTTCATTTAAAAGTACACATTTCACTCTTTATTTGGATATATGTCTGTGAAGCAATATTCGCTGAGATTCTAGTGTGTTTGTTGACCACCGAACTGTCGTAAAAGCACACGTCTGATCTGAGCTTTCCCCCGGAGAATCTTTAGCGATCGATGAATAACTCCTGTACTAGTAGGCAGTTTTGTTTTTACAAATTTAAGTGGATTGGACAGAAATTAAGCTGTCACAAAAACCCTCAGAAATTGTGTAAATTTAGCTCATTTCATACGTAGTTTGAACAATCAGGGTAAATAATACTTTGAGTGAATGACAAGTCGATGACTTAAAAGCTGAGTAATAAACTTGTTGTAATTGGGAACTGTTAAGTTGACTTAACTTAATTTTCATAATTATGCACATAGTTAATTTACAAAATTTTAAGGCAACACCTTTTTAAGTAATATTAATTAATCACTTTTTTTTTAACACAAATTAGAACTGACATCTTTCTGGAGGAAGTGCTAAAATGGTACAAATGATCCAGGGCCTGAAACATTTTCTGTGGCCAGAGAGGCGAAAGGAAAGAAAAACAAAGGCAGCAGAGAACAGCGAGTGAGCTGGTCTTATTGATCTTATGGAACTGTCACTGTTTAATGTTTCATGAGCTTAGCTAGACAAATCCTCCAGGAGCAGCCCAATATCTTTACAGCAGCACCTTAACTCCCACATATCAATTCGTCGCTTTGTTTGCGAGAGACTGATAAGGGAAAGTGAGACTTCAATTTGCCCATTACACTGATTTCTCTCTGCTGCGTCTTACTCTTTTTCCCTGTCAGCTTTTCATCATCTAAAATATAGCTAGATTGAGCTATACTTTGACCGTTTTAACCCACTGTGCTTAAAATATCTTAAAAGAATTCAAACATGGAGCTTATTATTGAAACTATCACAGGGCAAATGCTCAGCATTCAGAGAGTGGACAGGGTTTGTGCTGTGCAATTTGGCCTCAAAACATCTTCCCGTTTAACTTGGTCATTATTATGCGAAATCTACTCACGCTTTCTCCTGGGTCTTTTATAGAAAACTGGCTTCTTTTGTGCTGAACATGTCAGTGTTATGCAGAGCTTCTGATATGGTTGACTGCTGCTTTACTACATTGTCTGGAGATTTGTCAGAGTGACCTTTGGCCTCTCACAAGTCTCCAGTGAGGTCTTTTTGAGTCGGTTTTTGTCTGTATCTTCTTCTGAATGCTTCAGTTCTTATTTTCACCCTTGTATAGTTTCAGACGTCACTCCCACTGACCGCTGGCTGAACGTCTCATGCATATGACACACACAAATGAGAAACACTTTGAAGTTTCAAAGTTGTCATTCTGTTGAATTCTGTGGGATTTGTGCAGGATGTGTGTAGTTCACAGCCGTCATGATGGCAAAGGAGGAAGCTGCTGTGTTTACAATCTCAGTTTATGACATACACTATTTTTAAAGGGTAAGTTAACTTTTTTTTAATGACAGAATAATTTATTCATCATCAAGCCATGAAGAAAACTATTGTTTAAAGCAAAAAATTAACCAAGGTCGTATCACAGATGCTTTCACACTGCAATAATCACCTACTACTTTGTCTCGGTCCACAAACTACATCTCACAAGCAAACACACACGAGAAGTGACATGGAAACTAGTGATGTGAGGATCGATATTAAAATATCAATATCATCAATACCAGCTTTGTATGTTCTAAAAATCGATTATCTTATCAAAATATCAATATTTCAGTAATTTGGAGCAAATATGTAGTTTATTAAAAATAGAAATACAGCGGAAAGTAACCACAATTACCCTAGTTTATCTGAGTAATGCCAACTTAGTTGGAACTACTTGTTCTTCTGCCTGCCAAGTCATGTGCATAATATGGCACTGTACTACTGCAGAGCACGCTAGCTAGCCACTCAGTCCGCTGGCACATGTTCTTCAGTAACGCTGTCATTGGATATGGGTGACCGCAAGCGAAGTTACAGTGTGTGTGGAGCTACTTCACTTCCATAAACTCAAACGATGTGGTTTGTGACGGTCACAGATACACAGGAGACCCAAGTGCAAGTGAATGCAAGTAAATTTATTAACAGGGATAACAGGAAATAACAACTGGTATAGACCTCACCAGATATCCAGGGATAGGGTAGAGCAATGATGCATCTCTCAAGGAAATCGACACGCTAAACAGCGGTAATAGTTCGTCAGAGCAACAGATCCAGAGTGAAGTCTCTCACTGATATCTCACCAGATATCGAGGGAAGGGATAGAGCAATGGTGCATCTCTCAAGAAAGTCGACAACGCTTAACAGCGGTAATAGTTCTTCAGAGCAGCAAAAAAAAGTGAATCTCTTGTGGGTGTCATCAGTGCAAACAGCGGTAACAACATCAATGAAACAAAGCTGTGCTTGACAAGTCCAAAGGCAACAGAATCTATGATGACTTACCACCAGCGGATTCAGCGAGAGCTGCCTAACAGGAAACAGACACAGACGTGAACCACAATGAACTGACAACACGAGATACAAACACTGAACAGATAAACATATAAACAATAAAGTGCGACTCACCCCAGGATGACATGCTACTTTGGAGGAATGTCCCCACTGGATAACGTCAGACCGAAGTTCCTCTGGCACGAATAACCGACCCAGTAGGCATCCGATCGAGGGCGTTACCCCTTCTGAGGCTGCGCGAACCTTCGACTCGATCTCCCATGTAATGGTGGAAACAAAAATCTTCTGAGGTACAATGGGCTCGAGTGACGATGCGCGCTCTGAAAAATCAAAAATACAGGATAACGCGTCATGTTTGATGTTCTTAGAACCTGGTTGATAGGAGATGGTTAAATTAAATTGTCCGAAAAATAATGCCCACCAAACCTGCCTAGAGTTTAATCTTTTAGCGGATCTGATGTACTCAAGATTTTTGTGATCGGTCCAAACAATAAAAGGGACCCCCGACCCTTCTAACCAATGACGCCACTCCTCTAAAGAGAGCTTGACTGCCAACAGTTCACGATTACCAATGTCGTAATTTCTTTCTGCTGGTGACAAACAATGAGAATAAAACGCGCACGGGTGGATCTTGCCACCCGAGGAGGAGCGCTGGGACAGGATGGCTCCGACCCCAACCTCTGACGCCTCAACCTCCACCACAAACTGCCGGGAGGGATCAGGGGCTATCAGGATGGGGGCTGAAACGAAGCAACCTTTTAGTTTGGAAAACGCGCCTTCGGCTGCGCTAGACCACCTGAACGGCATTTTGGAAGAGGTCAAGGCGGTCAGAGGTGCGGCAAACTGGCCGAAATTGCGAATAAATTGCCATTAGAAATTGGCAAAGCCCAGAAACCTCTGTAGGGCCTTACGGGAATCCGGAGTTGGCCAATCTACCACAGCCTGAATCTTCTCTGGATCCATGCGCATCCCCTCGACTGACACGATATGTCCTAGAAAAGGAACAGACTGTGCATGAAAACGCATTTCTCCGCCTTGACATAAAGACCATTCTCTAACAACCTCTGAAGCACTAGTCTGACGTGCTGAACATGTTCCTGGAGAGAGTGAGAAAATATCAGTATGTCATCCAGGTAGACCTAGATAAACTGATCTATCATATCTCTCAGCACGTCATTGACGAGTGCCTGGAAAACAGCCGGAGCGCTGGAAAGGCCGAAGGGAAGAACGCAATACTCAAAGTGCCCTCTGAGGGTGTTAAACGGCGTTTTCCATTCGTCCCCCCCTCTTATGCGGACCAAATGATAAGCGTTGCAGAGATCTAGTTTTGTGAAAAAGTCCGCCCCCTGCAGACGTTCAAAGGCTGAAGACATCAACGGCAAAGGATAAGTATTCTTAACCGTGATGTTGTTCAGCCCCCGATAGTCAATGCAGGGACGAAGGGAACCATCCTTCTTTTTCACAAAAAAAAATCCCGCCCCCGCCGGTGAAGTAGAGGGAACGGATGATCTTGGCTGCTAGAGAATTAGAAATATATTTCTCCATGGCCTCCCTTTCTGGGGCAGAAAGCGAGTATAATTTGCCTTTAGGCAGAGACGTACCTGGTAATAGGTCTACAGCACAGTTATAGGGACAATGTGGAGGCAGAGATGCAGCCCGGGACTTGCTGAACACTCTCTTCAGGTCAAGGTACTCACAAGGCACATTAGATAGATCCATCTGTTCCTCCTGAAACAAAGAACGAGACACAGCAGAACAAGCAGACAATAGACAAGACCCATGACAGCTCTCGCTCCAAGAAAAAAAATTAATTAAATCCCCAATTAATGTGAGGTTTATGCAAAACCAACCAGGGATGACCGAGGATCACAGGAGTGGTGATCGTCTCTGTTAGAAAAATTTTATGGTTTCTGAATGGTTACCAGAAGTAATGAGTCTAATAGCACCCGTGGAATGTGTAATGGTGGAAAGAGAAATACCGCTAAGAGAGTGAACAACAATAGGTGAGGAAAGAGGAATCACAGGAATTTTCAGTCTGTAAGCCAGTTTAGAATGAATAAAATTCCCTTCAGCTCCGGAGTCAACGAGCGCATGACAGTCATGTACGTCAGAATTAATGCATAGTCTCACAGGTAACATTGTACTGTTGGACAAAGGTTCGTTCAATCTGGCCTCACCAGCCTGTAAGCTCTTACCCATGACCAGATTCTTGCCTCGACATGAAGCCACAAAATGCCCAGCGCCCCCACAGTACATACACCAACCTTCTGCTCTACGTCGACGTCTCTCCTCTCCAGAAAGACGAAATCTGCCCATCTGCATGGGTTCAGGCTCGCAGTCGAGTGAGGTGATCTCAGAAGCTGTTGACGTAAAAAGAGTCTGTGTGGTCAGATATGGTGTCTGTCGCTTTCTGCGAACTCCTCTCTGTTGCAGTCAGGTGTCCACTCTGATGGCCAACTCAAATTGCTCGAAACTTTCCAGTCTGGCTTTAGGGCCTTGCATAGTACAGAACTGGCTTTATTTTAAGTTTTTAACGACATTTTCTTAGCCACTGATTCTGGGGAGTGTGTCATTCTTGTGATTCTTGACTTAACTGCCGCCTTTGACACTGTGGATCATGAAATTTTAATTTCCCGACTGGAAAAGTGGGTAGCCATTAAAGGGCCGGTGCTTGAGTGGTTTAAGTCCTTTCTACAAAGGCAGACATTCAGCGTCAGCATTGTTGATCATGTCTTTTCCCCTGCCCCTCTGTCTCATGGGGTCTTATGCTGTGTTTACACCAGACGCTGAACGTGCGGATAAATCGCGTTATTCGCGCGTAAATAGACACGTGAACATTTGAGTTTAATCGCTTCATTCGGGCATCAAAATCTGATTCATTCGCGCGTCATAATCTGCTTCATTCGCGCATCACTTCAGAACAGACGCGGATTCGCGTCATGGGCAGGGCTTCTGTCTGCCCGGTGACTGTAGCTTTGTTGCTAAATGGCTAACATGGATTTTATTAAGAGAATAACTGTGTTTATGTGCTTAATGAAGGCTGAAAAACAACATCGATACGTTTGGAGCAGTGTCTTGAGTCCACTAGATCCTTTCAGAGGTGCACCTAGCTTTGTGAGCTCATAAACTCCTCCAGAAACTTAACCTGGTTGATGGAAGCATCCAGCGGTGCTTCTGACTAAGCCGAGCCCAGTTTGATGAACTGTTGTCGGTTTAGGCAGGAGGATTTTCCCTCGGGACACCAACAACAGGCACTATGTCATAATCACGCCCCCACAAGAGCAAGCTCCTGATTGGTTAAAGCGGCGCAAATGTCCGCTGAAGTTCAGATTTTCGAACTTGAGCGAAACGCATGGCAAACGCGTAATACGCTCAATTTGAGCGTATTGCGTCATTCGTGATGCACCATTTGAGCATTTCGCACCATTCACGTGTATCGCGCCGCAGGATGTCTATTCGCGTCTTTGCATTGACTTAACATGTAAATCACTCGCGCTTGATGCTTCTTCCGCATCTGGTGTGAACACAGCATCACAGAGCTTAGTATTAGGCCCTCTTCTTTTTTCCCTCTATGCTCCCCCTCGGGTCAATAATTAGGAGGCATGGCCTGTCTTTTCACCTGTATGCTGACGACACCCAGCTCTATGTCCCTATTAAAAAAAAGTGAGACTGTCGGATCACTGCTCCAGTGTCTAGATGACATAAAGTCCTGGATGGCTCTCAATTTTTTAAGCGTCAATGAAACAAAGCGGAAGTCATGGTTTTTGGGCATACTACTGTGACTTCCACAGTTGATTTGAGTGACCTAGCGCAGCACATCAAACCGACTATCACAAATCTTGGGGTTCAACTCCATCCTGACCTGAAGTTGGACAACCAAATAGGGGCAGTGGTCAATGAAAGCGTTTTCCAGCTGAGACAACTGAGGAAAATAAAGCCATTTCTGTCAAGACAACAATTTGAAACTGTAATCCATGATTTTGTTACTACCCGCCTGGACTACTGTAACTCACTTTACATAGGGATAGGTGTGTCTTCTGTGGCCCGTCTATAGCTGTTGCAAAATGCTGTGGCATGTCTTTTGACAGGGTGTCGTAAGTTTGATCATATCACTCCAATTTTATCAACACTTCACTGGTTACCTGTACAATATAGAATTCATTTTAAAATTCTTTTGTTTGTCTTTAGATTCTTAAATGATCCACACTACATATCTGAACTGCTACACCCCTATATACTGTCGATGTCACGTTCTGTGGTGGGGAAAAGGAGCAAGGACCCAAGTGCAAGGAAAATTATGGGTTTTATTTATAATAAAATAAAATAAAATGCAAAACAAACTACCCTGAGGGGGAAAACATTAACAAAGGCTGGCAGGGATCAGGACTGGACAGACAGGACAAGACTACAAATGATGACTAACTGGCACAGGACAGCAGACATGAGGAGAATATAAGCAGAAATAATTAACAAACAAGGTGCGTCCCAAATCGCATACTTACGCACTATTCTATGCCATTTTATAGTATGAATAGTGTAAGTAGTGCATTCACACTAAAAACTCTAAAAATAATAAGTGCACTTTAATTACCTGGATGATGCACTCATTCAAGGCGCAGTAGGTAGTGCTGTCGCCTCACAGCAAGAAGGTCGCTGGTTCAAGCCTTGGCTGGGTCAGTTGGCGTTTCTGTGTGAAGTTTGCATGTTCTCCCTGCGTTCGCGTGGGTTTCCTCCGGGTGCTCCGGTTTCCCCCACAGTCTAAAGACATCTGGTACAGGTGAATTGGGTAAGCTAAATTGTCCGTAGTGTATGAGTGTGAGTGAGTGTGTATGGATGTTTCCCAGAGATGGGTTGCGGCTGGAAGGGCATCCGCTGCGTAAAAACATGCTGGATAAGTTGGCGGTTCATTCCACTGTGGCGACCCTAGAATAATAAAGGGACTAAGCCGAAAATGAATGAATGAATGAATGAATGCACTCATTCAACCGGTAAAATGAAGTGTGGAATGATGGACACTTCACGCACTCAATGACCGCAGTTTTGCCCACGTAGCGGAAGGGGCGGATATCAGGCGCACATGTTGGATAACTTCATTTATTTTGGATTGTGGAAGGAAAATTCTCCTACGAGAGTGATTTATAGCACCTCCCGATGGTGCATGCGGTTATAATCATGGCAGGTAATATTTGGTACTTTGGTCATTTATTTCACTAATTTGGTAACCGTCACACGTCATCTGGGAAACGGGTTGAATTTCCGCTAAGTAAAAAAACGTTAGTGTTCCATTTGGGACAACAATACATACATATACTATGCTGTTGAGTGTGTAAGTGCATAAGTACATAGTGCATGAGTGCATAGTGTATAGTGTGCCAAATAGGACGCAGCTACAGACAGGTGAACAGGACAAACTAATAATGGGTTAACAAGGAGGGTGGGACTAGACAATAGACAGGAGCACATGACAAAAAGAAACAACACAAGCCATGTGCTCACATAAAACGAGACTAGAACACGCAGCCAATGAAAGAACTCATTAACCGAGTGTTCACAAAGCATGCGGCCACAATGTAAACACTGAGCCACGTGCTTAGACAACACAAACATAAACAGACGCAAGACACGAGCACACGATAAATGAAAACACCGTACTGTGCGCTCACACAAGCAACACAAATGTTTTATCTCAGCGGCAACCAAAACCAAAACCAACTAGACTGAAAAGCATCCCAAGCACGCCCAGACCTCGTGCGCCCGCATCAAGTGGGAGTGCGCATGGCCTGAGCGCAGTCACGACGGCGCTCATACTGAGACACACAATGACAAAATGAGTGCTCGACCCAAGAAAACTCATGCACAACATACAGGACAAGACAGAACTAGTGTCTGGACCAAAACAAGAATTTACAAGACTGGAGTGGCAGAACCCTGATGCTGTGTTTACACCAGACGCGGAACGCGCGGATAAATTGCAATATTCGCCCGTAAATAGGCGTGTGAACATTTTGAGTTTACTCGATTCATTTGCGCATCAAATTCACTTCACAACAGACACGGATTCACAGGGCAGGGCTTCTGTCTGCCCGGTGACTGTAGCTTTGTTGCTAAATGGCTAACATGGATTTTATTGAGAAAATAACTGTTTATGTGCTTTATGAAGGCTGAAAAACAGCGTTGATTCATTTGGAGCAGTGTCTGAGTCCACTAGATCCTTTCGGAGGTGCACCCAGCTCTGCGAGCTCATTAATTCCTCCAGAAACTTAACCTAGACGATGGAAGCTTTCAGCGGTGCTTCTGACTGAGCCGAGCCCAGTTTCAAGAGTTCACACTTAGCTGATGATTGGCAATAAAGCGTGTTTGGCATGCTGTCCCAGGAGAGAGCCCTGAGCTCAGAATATCCTTGAGCCCGGGGCTTCCTCCCGTTTGGAGGGCGAGAGGAGAGTTTGAGCTCAGGTGGGTCTAGAGAACTCCCCTACTGTGAACTACTGGATATCTCTGAGTTTGCCTTAGAATGCTATTTTGATTAGTCAATTTACCTATGGTGCCTGTCTTTGAACGGTGGGAGGAAACCGGAGAACCCGGGGAAAACCCATGCAAACACGGGGAGAACATGCAAACTCCGCACAGAAACGCCAACCGGCCCGGAGAGGAACGACCAGCGCGTTCTTGCTGTGAGGCAACAGTCCTACCCACTGGCCGCTGTGCCGCCCTATCGGAGAAGGGGAGGAGTAAGGGTGGAAGGGGGGATTCTTCAAATGAAGATGACTGGAGCAAAAAGCTCTGGTAATTTATAGTGTGTCTGTGTTCATCTGATTGGCGCAATATGCTGAGTTAATGCGGTACCAGCTGTGTCCAATCATAAGCACGTGATCCTCTCGAAATTAATTTATAAATAAACCACACTTGATGAACTGTTGTCGGTGTAGGCAGGAGGATTTTCCTCCGGGACACCAACAACAGGCGCTACGTCATAATCACGCCTCCACAAGAGCAAGCTCCTGATTGGTTAACATGGCGCAAATGTCCGCTGAAGTTCAAATTTTCGAACTTGAGCGATTTGCGCAATTCACATCATTCTAGCATGTCTAATCGCGTCTCTGCATTGAGTTAACATGTAAATCACTCTCGGTTGACGCTTCTTCCACGTCTGATGTGAACGCAGCATGACAGTCGCATGCTCTTACATCAGCAGATCAGCTGCTTCTTAGAGTCCCAAAAATCAGACGTAAGTTTAGAAGTGACTGTGCATTTGCGGTGGCTGTCCCCAAGTTATAGAATGCCCTATCTTCTTACGCTTACCCTCCCCCTTCGCTGCCTCTGTTCAAATCACACCTCAAAACCTACCTTTTCTCCTTGGCCTTAGTCTTCTGATCTGATATCTGTTGGACAGTATATATGTAACCCTTACGCGCGCAGTTGTTTTACTACTTGAGTTGTATACTGTACTGTGTGCAGTGTTGGGGAGGTTACTTTGGAAATGTAATAGATTAAGATTACAAATTACCCTATTTAAAATGTAATAAGTAGTGTACCTTTTCAATTACATTATAAAAGTAAAGTAACTGATTACATCTGATTACTTTTTGGTTACTTTTAAGTTTCTAATGGATATTTTCAACTAAAGCATTTTCAAGCTATTATACCAAGCAGGTGTGACCTTACAGTAACTGTTTACTGTTAGAATTTCAAAATCTTTTATCACTTGAATTAAGATTATGTTAATTTAATTTTAAAGTACAGCCACCACAAAACCAGACCTTATAACAAAAACATTGTTTACTGTTGTTACAAAATCAAAATTTTATTTAGTTGTGCAGGGTGATTTTTGTGGAATTTGCAATAAAAATTACATCTAAGCTATTTTTGCAATTTTTATTTTTAAATCGAAGCAACTTAAATCCAAGTCAATCATATCTTAGTGATCAATAAAACTGTCAATAAAACAAATGAGGCATAATTGTTCAGTTCAATTATTTATTGTAAATAATATGCTGTACCAAACAGAAACAAATTATAGTATATAACAGCTAAAACAAAAAATCCAGTAAAACCAGGTGTTTCACATTTAAAATATTATAGTAATTTATAGTAAAGGGAAATATTTAGGAATAAGCATTATATTGTATATATATATTCAACTCGTCATTAATGAATTACACTACATAATGTAGTGTCGTTAGTAACGATCATGAACTAATAGTAATTACCATAGTATACTTTAGCCTTTACTACAGTAAACTATATAAATATAAACCTCCCCTCCTCAGTCATCTTTCCATCAAGGAAATTTCTCATCACTGACCAGAGCAAGAGGTGGCAGTAATGCACCAAAAAGTTTGTTGTCGACCACTGAAAAACAGGAAGAAGAAATCGTCATTCTCGCCATCATATGGATATACTTTCATTGGCTAGACACCGGCCTCACAGCTCTGTGAATGTCGGTGCCGTCGTGTATTGATCCGCGATTGGTAAATGTAGCTTGTGTGGATGCTACTGCGCTACTTCACTAATAAAATAGCTTCGCTACTAAAAAGCTTTTTGATTTATAAAGTAGTGACGCTACCGCCACGCTACTGAGAAATGCATTTAAGCTAGTAGCGTCACTACTTGTAGATGGATGAAGATCTTTTCTCAATTTGCTGGCGTTTTTTGTAATTGCATGTGTTTTCTTAAATTGCAGCACGTTAAGCTCTCTCGGCCACAATACAAAATGCTGTAACTGGTCAAAATTGAATTAAGGCCTTAAATGGGTTTCATGACATCTGTTCTGTCTTGTGAAAATGTCCCCTGGTTCAATCTTGTCCTGTTTCAGTGAAACTACCCATGATCAGGTAAACAGATGTCACAAAGCCCATTTTAGGCCTTAACCCACAATCAAAATTAGGACTTTTGGTGGTTGTTCAAACTGCTTATTTAAAATGTTTTTTAAAGGGAACAAATTCATAGTTTTATGTTCAATCCACTTAAATTTGCAAAAAAAAAAAAAAATACATTTTAAAAACTCTTTAAGAAAAATATTTTTCATCATGGTTGAAATGGAGTGGGATGAAGCACAAGCTTATTATTTTTCACACCCCATTACCACACACATCTTTCGTCTACTTCAACTTATTTCTTCCTTTACATATCTCTTGTTTTTGTATTAGACATAGATGAGTTTTACATGAGACCTACATGAGCTTTACATGAGACATATTTTTAATCGAAATGTGTTAGGACAACATGAAGGAATTGTGTCGAACCCAGCATTTTTCTACATTGCACAGCATATTTGACTAAGTGAAGTTTATTTATAAACTAATTTCGAGAGGATCACGTGCTTATGATTGCTAGCGGCTGGACCCACATTATCCAATCAGTATGCACCAATCAGATGATCCCTAAGCTACTATAAATACCCCTGGTTTCTTATCACCGCTATCTTCGCTTTGAAGACAGCTCGGCTCGCATCAACTGCTACTGCTACAACAACAACAACAACAACAACAACAACAACAACAACAACAACAACAACAAATACTTCTACTTCAAAAGCAACTACGCTCCTACTACAACTCCAACAACAATTTCTACAACAACTTCAACAGCAACATCAAAACCTTCCACTTTAAAATGCCTCACACAACGCATCCGCTGTGTCTTCAACCCACTTCTCTAGCAAGATCACAGTCTACAAACTCCGCCTAAACTCAAGATGCCGGCATTTCAGCCATTGCAATGAAGCCAAACTCTCACAGCTCTCCTAGGGGTGCACCTGCAGCAGGGACGTGCAGAGACCTTTTAAGGGGCAGGGGCTCAAATAGAAAAAAGTAAAACTTTTTATTAAATAATAGTAATAATTGTACTTTAATAAAATATATATATATATATATATATATATATATATATATATATATATATATATATATATATATATATATATATATATATATATATATATATATATATATATATATATATATATTATTAAGGAGATTTAACCCTAAATTCACCATATACTTACCCTTAAAAGGATAGTTAATTCAAAACTTCTGTCACCTTTTACTTGTTGCAAACCCATTTCACTTTTTTTTCTTCTGTTGAACACACAAAGCAATATTTTGAAGAAAGCAGGAAACCTGTAACCACTGACTTTCATGGTATTTGTTTTTCGTACTCTAAAAGTCAATGATTTCAAGTTTATAGCTTTCTTTAAAATATCTTTTTAAATCTTTTATTCGTTAGTGTTCAACAAAATAAAGAGACAAAGAAATGGAACCACTTGAGGGTGTGTAAATTTAAATGTTTGGGTGAACTATCCCTTTTCAATCTATTATTTTTGTCTGAGTTTTTTTTGTTGTTGATGTTGATTAAAATAAAATATTTTGAAGAATGTAGGACACACTGATAGCCACTGACTTCCATAGCTAGCCTATATGTACATGTTTTATAGCTTCAATTAACATATATTCTGTGTGACTGCAAAAACAAGAGGGCAATAATTTCACTATCCAGCTGTCGTTTCTCCATCACATTAGCCTGTATGCCAACGATATTGCCCTGGCTAAACTTTAGCTAACTTATTACATGGTTGTTAATCAGGAGAATGTTAGCAAGACAAAATAGCCTATTTGCTTTTGAACTCTTGGATAAAAAGCTGACGTTAAATTTGAGCCTCAGGTAGTCTTTTGTTAACCGTTACTCACCTCCACACAATGAAGATGAATGACGGATGAATTTACATCGGCAGTTCTGTCGATCATATCGCGCTTCCGTAACAGAGGTCAGCTAGTAATGTATGTTTTACACACACTCCGTCTGCAGTGTGTGTATGGGCCAGATTGTAAAGCTATGGCTCAGATGCAGTCCGTGTGCAGTGCGGATGCAGAAGTTGGCATAGGCGCTGATAGACGTTACTCCACTGTTGACACCTTACTTTCAAGGCGAGAGTAATGTAAATAGAGTCTTCGTTAGAGCGTTCGCCTCGCGTGTGGCTTTTCTTTCCAAATCGCCGGTTCGAGATATCCAAGATATACTTTAAAATTTCATTTTTTTTATTGTTTGACAGGGAAAGCGGTCCTTAAATAGAACACACATTAACTTATACATGTATTATATTATTATTAGTATTTATCCCCAGGAAAAAATGGCACTTTCTCTTCAGGAGAAAAAAAGGGCAGGGGCTCAAGCACCCAAAGCCCCCACCTCTGCACGTGCCTGACCTGCGGTAGCGTATATAGCATACTTCAAAGGGAAGCCTCACAAAATAACCTCTCTCCAACACAGACTAAACATTTCTTAAAAGACTAGCACGAATAGAATGACTCCCAAAAAGGAACTCACCTCTGAAGCCTCCCACATGTCTACAGATCCATATCATTCTGATAGCATGAAGTAATTCGTCTGTATAGGTCCAGGCAATCCAATCCACAAATATTAGTCCACGACATATTCCTACGTTGATCTCCAGCCATAACAATTGTGATCCTGCTCTACAAAATGGCCGTCAGCCATTTTCACTCTTTGATCGACACGCCTTCAAGCCAATAGCTGAAAGAGAAGCGCCACTATCCAATGAGCTTAAACTTGATATGGTCCCGCCCTCTCTCTCTCGTCAGGTTAAGAATGGACTCTGACATCCAATGAGCTTTAACTTGAGATGGTCCTGCCCTCTCTCTCGTCAGGTTAAGAATGGACTCTGACTTTATGAATGAACCGGGCCAGATATGCTTGTGAATTAATCACATTAGGAACGTTATTTATTCATGGATTAAAGTAAAGCCCATAACTAACATTCACACTAAGTGGTGACAAAGTTTTTAAGTACAGGATTTGATGTTGGCAGTTTTTTTTAAATAAATAAAATAATGATAAATAAATTATTTATTATTATTAATTAATTAATTAATTAATAAAAAAATTAATTAATTTATATATTAAAATTAATAAATTAATTAATAAATAATAATAATAATAATAAAAAAATAATAATTAAATAAATAAAATAAATAAAAAAAAAAAAAAAACTCTGCCACATCTGATAGCCATTTAGATTCCGAAGATTATTACCCAGATACTGAAAAAACATTCAACACATCAAACACAGAAGTCCAATCGTAATATGCCAGTGACTCATATGTTCATACACTAGTGTCATATGTGAATTCTTAATAGCAAGACGGTTGGATGTAAAATGGCAAAGAAACAAACATACCCGCTTGACTGCTATGAATGGGAGGACATTCCTGACGAATGGAGCAACGTTTCATCCATCGACTCTGTTTAGACCCATTTGCATTTAAACATTCAAACTCCACTATCACTTCACCTACTCGATCTTCAAGAGGCACTTCCAGGACCACTAGAAAGCCACGCCCCATACTTTCAGCTCTCTATCCATCTGCCCTCCTGCAGGGGGACGAATGCCCAGCTCAACCATCTTGCATTGCTTCTACAAAGCTATCGTACAATGCATTAACAAAAGGCGCTTCCATTCACAGTTGCCCATGCCCTCTTTAAGTCGCCTCGCATGGATATTAGCTAAAACAATCCATTGTGTCTGCCATACACGTATCTTGTTGTAAAAAAATAATTTCAGATTCTCTCTTGTTTCCCAATTCAGAGTTCTTGACAGCCGGCACCAGAATCTGACCCTCATCCAACCTATTACACGCTACATACATTCTAAAGCTACTGCAGAATCCGCAACTGTCGATCATCTTATTAAAAGATATCGACAACCCCTTTATGATTGGACCGTTCTCTGCACCATCCTTCAAGATGTCATGTATTAGTCCAATAAGCAGTACAACTCACAAACTCTTTAACAAAGAATTCTATCTAATAATTACAGATTAAGGAAGCCACAGTACAATGCATAAACAAGGCATTCCTATTCACCACCTTTAACGCTGCTTTTAAGACGCCTCATATTGACATCAGCTAAAAAACAATTTATCATGTTTGCTGAATATGTGCCATGTTGCAAACCAAATAACTGACGTGTTTTTTCTTTCCAGAAAATCTGGTCATTGGTTCCAGAAGCAGACCCCAACCCAACGCCTTTCCCTTCATCTCCAGAAATAACACCTCCACCTTAACAACTCATGGCTCCTGCAGGAGTCACTACGAGCTTCAGCTCTCGCAAGAGCCTCACCTATCACCTCACATTTCTGTTTCCCCTGACAGCGTTGAGTGCTTCCGCTGTTTCCTACTAGCTCTTTACTCCTTGCTTTGACTCTCACCTAACCTCCTTCCTCCATCTTAACATCACCCTAAGCTTAGACTCCCACAGGAGTCAACAAGACCTTTGGCTCTCGCAAGAGCCTAACCTATCACCACATCTTTCTGTTCCCCCCACCAGCGTTGAGTGCTTCCGCTGTTTTCTCCTAGCACTTTACTCCTTCCCTTTGACTCTCATCTAACCTCCCTCCTCCATCTAACCAGTTAATGGCTTACTTAGTGCGCGTATATGTATCTGTGTATGTGCATATGTACGTATGTATGCATGCTTGCGTATATGTATGCATGAGTATTTTATGCGTATGCATGTATGTACCTTCTCTTTCCAAGCTCTGCTAAGCTTGCCACCCCTCCTTACAGCTCGGACCCCCGCAGGAGTCTAAACTGAGCTTCGACTCCCGCAAGAGTCACTCTAGGCCAACCCCTTCACAGTCACATTCCCAGTAGGAGTCATCAAACCCCCCCTACCCCCCGCCATAAGGAATGGGTAAACACGTGTGTATATATATGCATGTGCACGTGTATGCGCATGTATGCATGAGTACGTGTGTGTGCGCGCACGCATTGCGGGCCCTAGCGTGCGTGTCTTTGCACGTGCGTAGGCTCGCATGCGTGCACTTGGATGATTCCCCTTCTTCTTTTCTTCCTTCTCTGCCCCATTTTTCTCTATCTCATTTTCGGCGAGTTAACATGCCACTCTTATCTCTTCCCATAGGCCCTCAATCCTCAGCTCTAACTCCCGCAGTAGTCTCGCCCCGGCCACCTCCTGCCGTAGTCTCCACCGCCCCCTCCCTTTCCCAGACTCCGGCAGGAGAAATGCCCCACCATGGCTCTGACCCCCGCAGGGGTCACCCCGAGCTTTGACTCCCGCAGGAGTCATCACCAGCCCCCCCCCCCAAGACAATAGGAATGCATATAAACGTGTATATAAGCATATACAGGTGTATGCGCATGTATGTATGTATGAGTATGTGTGTTCAGGTCCGTGCGTATGCATTATGTGTGCTAGCACAAGTGTTCATACACGTGTGCAGGCTCGCATGTGTGAGCATGCGTGCGCACGCTTGCGTGGTTATCCCTTCTTCTTTTCTTCTTTCTGGCGTCGAGATCTTCCACCCCCCTTTTTTCTCTATCTCATTCGGCGAGTTAACCCGCCGTCCATTTCTCTTCAGCTTAGGCCCTCAATCTCCAGCTCTAACTCCCGCAGGAGTAACTAAAACGAGCTTCAACTCCCGTAGGAGTTCATGCCCCCCCAGCCCACCTCACACCCTCTCTTCCAGGAGTCTTCACTGTCCAAAACCTTTCCCGACCCCTGCAGGAACCTACCCATTCCAGCTCTCGCTCCCGCAGGAGCGCATCCGAGCTTCGACTCCTGCAGGAGTCAATCCCGCCTCTCCCATGCCCCGCTTAGACTCCAGCAAGAGTCTACTTTTCTCTGCTCCCACAGGAGCCTCTCCTAAGCGATCAATATTATATCCAGCAGCCGGATATAGCATTGTTCCATCTGCATTTGGGGGGGTTCTTCAATACACGGCTGCTGTCCTGAGCTATACAGTACATGGCATTTTGGGGAGTTCTCGAGATCTACCTGAGCTCGATCTCCCCTCGCCTTGCAACGGGAGGGAGCCCCGGGCTCAAGGATCTCATGAGCTCAGGGCTCTCTCCCGGGACAGCATGCCAAACAAGCTTTATAATTTATCATCAGCTAAGTGTGAACTCTTGAAGTGAAGTTTATTTATAAACTAATTTCGAGAGGATCACGTGCTTATGATTGCTAGCGGCTGGACCCACATTATCCAATCACTATGCACCAATCAGATGATCCCTAAGCTACTATAAATACCCCGGGTTTCATATCACCCCTATCTTCACTTTTAAGAATCCCCCCTTCCACCCCTACTCCGCCTCTTTCCTAGATGGGTGACACAGTGGCCCAGCGCTTAGCGATGTTGCCTCACAGCAAGAATGTCAATGGTTCTAGGCTTTACCAAACCAGCGGGCATTTTCTGTGCGGAGTTTGCACGTTATCCCCGTGCTCACCGATTAAAAACATGCAACCTAAATTATTGATTAATCAACACTATAGACTTGCTCCCTATCTAGTACCTATCTCATTAAAGAGAACTACTATCTGCTCTTCAATCACTATGACAGGGGAGTTCTCGAGATCTACCTGAGCTCGATCTCCCCTCTCGCCTTGCAACGGGAGGGAGCCCTGGGCTCGAGGATCTCATGAGCTCAGGGCTCTCTCCCAGGACAGCATGCCAAACAAGCTTTATAATTAATCATCAGCTAAGTTTGAACTCTTGAATTGGTGTAAAAAATGGCTTTGAAGATATTTAGTCAGTTTTAGTGTTTTTTTTTGTATTTGCTGCACTTTGCTTTATAGGGAAGTTTGGTTCTCTTTGTTCTGTCCAGACCAAAAAAGAAAAAGAAAAAAAGAAAATGATACTCTTAGTGCCTTTCAAACTAGCACTTTTGGTGAACAACTGAATTGGTTTGACGTCAGAGTTGGTTTGGACACTATTTTCTTTTTTTTGACAAAATGTGTATTTATTTGTTTACTAAGTCATTCTTTCCTGATAAGTCTGACTGATGTGATGCAAGCAGAAATAAAACATATTTAATTTGCACTCACATTCATTAGGAATCAGGTCTTTTCTCATTATTTTGAACCTTATGTGTGAAATTGATGCATGTGTCATTCTGTGTTGGCCCCTTTCAAAATTAAAATAAATTTTTTAAATCAAAAGTTCAAACATTAGGCACAAAGAGTATCCAGCCATTTTGTTATTAAAATGTGCTGTCGTTACTTAGCTACAGCAAAAAACAGGTATTTAAAACAATGCTGTGATTTGAGCAGAACCGGCAAAGATTTTATTGTTATTAGCACAATTTTTTGTAGAGCAAGCAGTTTGACCATTTACTGACATTTCCTTTTGTCATGTCCTTTGAAAACCCAAATACAGAAACACTGTGAAAATAGCAGTGTTTGGATGGCGTTTTAGCTTTCTCTGCTATAACATTAAAGCGCATCTGGCCACACCTCGTTGCTGCTCAGGGTGTATGCGCATGGTGAATAAAATATGATATCGTAATGGATCACCCCTTTAAATAAAACAAAATAATTATGTGTCTGATCGGTCACATTCATTACAAGAGCTTATTTCCACATTGGAGAACATGGTCCATAAAATTAATGAGAACAGTTCCAGGAATTTTACCATCAAACACACACAAATGAAGATCTGCTCCTTCATATTTAACATGGAGTTAACCATGTTAACAATGGTTCGGTGGCGGAACCACACCTCACTTAGTCTCCTAACTAATCACCTACTCCCTAAAACTTATTTAAGGCAGACCAGCCTTCTAGCACTGTTCTTCTCGTTCTTTCAGTTGTTCGCAGGAGTTCCCCAGGGCTCAGTTCTTGGACCCCTCCTGTTCTCCATTTACACTACATCATAGAGTCATTTAGAAACATAGTTTCTCTTTCCATTCTTATGCCGATGACACACAGTTTTATTTTTCATTTCAACCAGATGATCCAACTGATGATAAGTTTCTGACGGTATGATAACCTTGGATAAAAATACCACGGTTTCACCGTATTACAGTATTGTGATTACTGCTATAAAATAAGTTCTTTTTTAAATGTCTGGGTAAAAAAAAAAAAAAAAAAACTTTATTCCCCATTGAACACAATATATATATTAGGGGTGTAATGGTTCACAAAAATCACGGTTTGGTTCGATGGAACTCAGTTTCAATCAATTTTTAAGTAATTTTTTTATTTTCAGAAAGTGTCCACCTTTTCTTCAGACAGCACAGATCTGCTTGATTTGACTGTCACCTGCCATTTCAGTGGATCTGAAAGCAGGAATTATTATCTGACTGAAATGGGCTTATGAAGGAATAATGTAACAGGGCTCTATTACATTTAACATTTTCTTAAAACCCGAAATTTCCACTACTGATTAAGGTCTCATATCCACAGCTATAAATGTACCAATCGCCTCGGTGATTTGTTTTGCCCTGTTCTAATCTGTAGAAATTGCCTGTCTGAATGCTGCGGGGATAGTTGCATGTAGTGCTCGAGTCTAGTTTTCGTCTAATTCCAGTTAGTGATTCCGTGATGTCAGTGGCTATGTTTCCATCCACCTATTTTTATGCGCATTTTGGAGATGCGCATACATAACTGGTTGATGGAAACGACATAATGCGCATACATTTTGAAAATGCGCATAAAAAACATATGCGCATAACTGAGTAGGATAAACTTTTTATTCGATGAGAAAAGATGCGCATAAACTACAATGGAAACACTTTTACCGCACAAATTCTAGTGTGCGCATTAAAAAAAAGGTCATATAATTTTGTTATAAGAGATCATGTGATGATAAACATGTGTGTAAATGGACAAACCAGCAGGCTGCACAATATAAACCATCTGAAATGTTGTTTTTGTCATTCTAAAATGCCTTACCGTTTAAGTATTAGTGTTATAATATTATTAATGACATCCAGAATCAAGAGCGTCTGTGCTCCACATCTGACACCTTCAAAGCCACCGCGCGTTCACTGTGTGTCAGGATTGCCTTCCGAGGGGCAAGTCATTTATTAGATGAAGAAAAGATTGACACAGCTTCTCCTACTGCAGTAAATTCAGTTTTTACTGTTGATATTTGGCGCCAGTTAATCAGGAAGTGACGATTTTGTTCGCTTTGACTCGTTGGATGGAAACGCAGCTTATTCGCACGTCTTTTATGCGATAATCCAACAACATAGTGTTTTTTTTTTATCCACCACTCTCTTGCCATTACCCTCATAACTTACAGGGAAACCAAAGTGCTCCCAAACGCCAGACCCGCTGTTGGTTATAGGAGGATTACATTAATGTTTGTGAGCTAGTGCAGCGTGTCCTTGACTGGAGTAGTGTTTGAAGGTGGGCGGGGAAGGCAGCATGTTGCCTGTCCCGTCAAGGTTCACGTCATTTGGGATGCCTTGTTGAGCGTTGTTGCACTTAAAACATTATATTCTGTACGCGTATTCTCTTTTATCTTTTTAGAAATTTGTCTGAATCGTTCAGTTTGTAATGCGTACCGAACCGAAAATCTCGTACCAAACAGTTCAATACAAATACGCGTATTGTTACACCCTTAATATATATATATATATATATATATATATATATATATATATATATATATATATATATATATATATATATATATATATATATTTAAGAAATATTTATAATATTTTGGAGTAGTAAACATGTCAGGCTAATTAATGAAAATAAATCATTGACTTCTGCTCTCTTCATTAGTTTCAAAAACACAGATTTCTTTACAACACATAAAAAAATACATAAAAAAAAACATTTACATATACCTTGGGAACGGTATAACAAAACATTTTAACGGTATTAAAACCTTGACTTTTCCAAACCGTGGTAAACCTTGAAAACAGTTATCATCCCATGCAAACATAGGTCATCAAGAATTATACCACAGAGTTTGGTCAGGAATCTTAAGTTGATCTATGATGACCAGCTGACCATGAAAAACCACATTGCAAAGACAACATGATCATGCAGGTTTGCACATAAAGCACCTTACATTTCCCTTAAGTATTTTCCTTACCTAAGAGTAAAACATAAGGGTGTTGCATATAATCCCTTTAATGGTTCTCTTAGGTAAGGGAAACTGTTAAGTGTTTCACAATGTCAATAGGTTTGTTGTTTAAAAAAATGGACATTACAATGGTCTCGCTACTCGTATTCTGAAGGTCTGGACATGCAAGCTACACCCTGTTTTATGACCTACAAGCTTGACTTTATATTATAATAAAGTGGCTATTTTAATAACTCACAAATAGAGGTCAAATGTAAGGCAACTGTACCCTCGTTAAGGCAATTTTTCATCTGTGTAAAAGCTGAAACAAGGACAAAGTGCGAACCGCATACTGTATGAGGAGGGCTTCAAAAGTTGACATTGAAATTCTCACAGAATTATTTAAACCTGGAAGTTTTTGAACAAAAAAAGAAAGAAAGAAAGAAAGAAAGAAATTTGTATGCAAATTGAAAAGAAAAAAAATCTGATTGTGTTTCAAGATCACTAATGAAATGTATGTAAATTTGTGTTATTGATGTTTTTAGGTTGATTTTTTTTTTGGTTTTACTGAAGCACAAGGTGCTCTTATAAAAATCCTTCTGAAGCAAAAAAACATCACCTCTTATGCTGATAATAATTGGAAAAGAAATATGGTATTAATCTTTGGAATAAATGCAAAATAGAAGAATTGCTTGACACCAACTGAAATGGAAAATTATTTTAATGCGACACCTTTTATGGTCTGTCTAAAATGACAGTGTGGATTTAAGCTCTAGCAAAACCAGTGTCACATCGAAATAATTTTTCCTTTCACAGAAAGATGGAAGAAATACCACATTACATTTTAGCCTAGGATTTGTATTTTAGTAATTGGCTGTTTGACATGTATAAAAATACTCCTTGTGTTACTAACACAACAAATTTGGAAGGTTTTAAAGACACAGTGAAGTTGATTTATGTGTAATTTTTTTTATTGCTGCATTTTCAAATAGAATTGAACTTAATCGTATTTGAATATACACTACCTGACAAAAGTCTGGTCGCCAATCCAAGTTTTAGGAACAACAACAAAATAAAGTCATGTGGAATGGGAAAGAAAGCGTTTTTGCAGGACTCCCACGGTTCATCAAGATTCTTTGGATTCATCGTCAGTGCCTCCTCACATATAATGCATAACTTCATCTTACCCCAGACATGCTCAATAATATTCATGTCTAGTGACTGGGCTGGCCAATCCTTGAGCACCTTGACTTTGCTTTCAGGAACTTTAATGTGGAGGCTGCAGTATGAGAAGGAGTGCTGTCCTGCTAAAGAATTTGCCCTCTCCTGTGGTTTGTAATGTGGTCAGCACAAATGTCTTGATATCTCAGGCTGTTGATGTTGCCATCCACTCTGCAGATCTCTCGCACGCCCCCATACTGAATGTAACCCCAAACCATGATTTTTCCTTCACCAAACTTGACTGATTTCTGGTCCATGCGGGTTCTAATAGGTCTTCTGCAGTATTTGTGATGATTGGGATTCAGTTTAAGAGATGATTCATTTGAAAAACTTCTGGCACTTTTCCAAATGATCAACTAGAAGTCTAATTATTATTTGGTGCTCTTACAACTGGGATCGATGACAAAACTTTTGTCAGGTAGTGTATATACAGTATATATCTCAATCGGTGTCTGTAGATTTCACTTATAAAACACATTTTCTCAAAATAAGTTTATTTTACTCCATAAATCTCTACTTCAGTAGCTTTACACCATGCTTTAGATATCTCTGTTTTAATCATATCTATATTCTTAAGGTTTTTACAAAGATATGTGTTTATACATGATTGGGCTGATTCTATATAACATATTATTTCTATATGTTTTATGTGTTTTCCTGGCTGTGCTTTGTGAAATATGGAGTGATAAAAAAGATCCACTCTGTATAAGCTAATGAGCAATTCTAGCATTATGGATGCGACATTTGCAGTAAAAACTTCAAACATAAATTCACATAAAATGTATATGTTAACAGCATATTGAAACATTATATTTTCCTTAACAACTTACCGTATTAAGGGATCCGAAAAAATGCCTGTCAGTATTGTTCTATATGTTAATTGAGGGAAATAAACATGCGTTATGAATGTGACAAAGAAACTATGCAAATTTAGAGTATAGAAACTGGTAGACATTCTGTAAATTAAACGGCACAACCCAAAATAAATAGTACTAATCCAAAGGATAAGAGTTGTCTCTGTATAGAACAAAAATGATTTATTTTATTTAACATTGTTTGTATTTATGAGGAAAAAGCTGCGTTATGGATGCATTAAATCAAATAAAATAGTTTCAAAATTGATATAGTATTGTTAGAACTTTCATCAGCCAGAATAAATAAAGCTAGAGCCTCAAATCTTGAGATATATATATATATATATATATATATATATATATATATATATATATATATATATATATATATATATATATATATATACAGTTGAAGTCAGAATTATTAGACCCCCTTAGATTTTTTTAAAAAGGATGTTTAACAGAGCAAGAAAATTTTCACAGTATGTCTGATAATATTTTTTCTTCTGGAGAAAGTCTTATTTGTTTGATTTTGGCTAGAATAAAAGCAGTTTAAAAAAAAAAAAAAAAAACGTTTTAAGGTCAAAATTATTAGACCCTTTAAGCTATATATATTTTTACGATAGTCTACAGAACAAATCATCGTTATACAATAACATGCCTAATTACCCTAACCTGCCTAGTTAACATAATTAACCTAGTTATATATATATATATATATATATATATATATATATATATATATATATATATATATATATATGTATATATATATATATATATATATATATATATATATATATATATATATATATATATATATATATATATATATATATATATTATCTTTTCTACTAGCTCTTTGTTTTTCTTGGTGGGCTGGGGGGATTGAGGAGATTGCTTTGTTTATTGGAAAGACAATTTTTAAGATGCTGTGACCACTCACATGTAAAATCAATAAAGACTTAATCACCAAAAAAAAAAAAAAACTTGTGAAAATGTTACTTTTTTCATGGCAAGGATGACATTTGCATGAAATTGCTCTAATATGGCAATAATAATAATAATAATAATAATAATAATAATAATAGTAATAGTAATAGTAATAATAAAACAATAATAATAACTATAATAATAATAATAGTTTTGATTAATCCAGTGTTCACATTTTTTTGAGTTAGAAATGTATTCAAAATATCACCTATTTTCATAAATAATGACTTTCTTAAACAGCATTTTAGAAAGCTTGTAATACTAAAATGTTTCTTAATGTAATAAATCAATTGGGAAAGTATGGTCATAGTTATTAGTAATTAATTCATTATTATTAATAATAATAATTAATAATAATAACTCTATTAAGTTAACAATGTTTTGTTTTTGTCTCTATAATGGAAATAAATCATACAAAATATATATTTTTAATGTGATTACTTTAATCTTCACATTTTATCAATTTGTGTCTGTATATTTCAATAACAAAACATAGTTTTTTTTTCAAAATAAGTGTTTTTCCCCCTTCATAAATGTCCACAGCAGGTTTACACACACCAGGCTTTACATTTTACTGATATGTCTATGTTTTATTCATATCTATATTCTGAAGGTTTTTACAGAGATATACAGTAATACATAATTTACACGATTGTATACAACATTTTATTCCACAACTTTATTTTTTTTAATGTATATTTTCCAAACTGTTCACAGTTTTCATGAATTATGTGATGAGAAAATCCACTTAGCAAAAGCCTCTAATATTCATTCATAAATTTTCCTTCGGTTTAGTCCCTTTATTCATTACAGCAGAATGAACAGCCAACTTATATGTTTTACACAGCAGATGCCCTTCCAGCTGCAACCCAGTACTGGGAAACATCCATACACACTCATTCACAAACATACATTATGGCCAATTTAGATGATTAAATTCACCCATACCCGCATGTCTTTGGACTGCGTGAGAAACCGGAGCAGCCGGAGGAATCCTATGGGAACAAGGGGAGAACATGCAAACTCCACACAGAAATGCCAACTAACCCAGCAGGGACTCAAACCAGTGATCTTCTTGCTGTGAGGCAAGCTAACCACTGAACGACCGAGTCACAAAAACCTCTAATATGTCAAATAATAAAAAAAAAGAAAGAAATAATGGCTAATTTTGATATTTAAACATAACATTTTTAAAAGCTTGTAATGCTAAAATTTTGTTTGTGAGTCTTAATGTGATAAATCAATTATGGAAATATTTTAATAGTGGTATTTAGCAGTGGGTAGCATGTACGCCTCACAGCAAGAAGGTCGCTGGTTCGAGCCTCGGCTGGGTCAGTTGGCGTTTCTGTGTAAAGTTTGCATGTTCTCCCCGTGTTCACGTAGGTTTCCTATCTGGGTGCTCTGGTTTCCCCCACAAGTCCAAAGACATACAGTAGGTGAATAGGGTAGGCTAAATTGTCTGTAGTGTATGTGTGTCTATGAAAGTTTCCCAGTGATGGGTTGCAGCTGGAAGGGCATCCGCTGCATAAAAAACATATGCTGGATAAGTTGGTGGTTCATTTCACTGTGGCGACCCCAGATTAATAAAGGGACTAAGTCGAAAAGTAAATTAATGAATGAATGAATGAATACATGCTAAGTAATACAGTAATAAATGGACTAAGCCGAAAAGAAAATGAATGAATGAATGAATACATGCTAAGTAATACAGTAATAATAATACAGTAAGTAATACAACAAGCATTTAGTTTGGGCTAGCATTTGCAGCTTTGTTTTGCTTTACATGCCCTTGAAGGGTGAACATTAGCCCGTGGGGGAGTGTCTTTTGTCTTTCCAGGGGTGAATTATTCATGACCATTGTTACACCCACGCATACAGCTGAGATGACCCAAAATAGACTTTACAAAATGTAAATCATTGTACTGTTTGAATGAGAGAACAGAATAATTTTCACATTATAGTGAAGTAAATATTCTAGCCTACAAGACTGGTTACTCAAAACTCTTGTTCAGGCCTATTCAGTGTGTTTTTTTACCCTATTTCAGCTACATTTTTTTTTCTCCAAAACTTACGAAATCATGCGTAATATTTTTTTTCTAAAAAACAATAGCATGTACATCAATATATCTCACACATTATTTGCCAATACTATGTAATAAGTAGCTGAAATAAGTACAAAAGTCAGGGCATGTCAAAACATTTTAGGGGCCCCAAAATCACCTCAGACACCCGATGGTTAAACTTTATGATCTGAATACAGGTATATGCAACATAGACTCATTCTAAAAATGTACCCCTATATACATTTCTGGAGATCATGAGTTATGTATAATCAGAGGTCTGTATGGCTGCATTTTGTCTTTAAATAGAACAATACGGGGTGGTATGATACCTTTTACATGTACTAGCCGACCAATTACCTCCGTATGGACGGCTTTACCGCTGTTACTAGTTTGTTCAGTGGCTTGCTGCATATGTCGGCGGACTTGAGACGCAGAGAGGAGTTGACTGCGATGATGAGGTTTGAGTCTGGTGAACAACGGTTCCAAAAAGCAGGTATAACAAAAACAAAAGCCCAAAAATAAAATAATCATATAAATAGCAGGGTGAGATTGGGGTAAAATCTGAAAAAGTGGTAAAAATCAGGCGAGGGCGTTTCTTTTTCTGCATTGCTTTTGAAAACACTGTCGGTTGGGTTTAGGGAAGTAGGTGGATGGGAAAATCAGTTCTTTTGAAAACAGTATCGGTTGGGTTTAGGCAGTGCTGTATTTGTAAATTGCGAGGTCCCGGAACAGATCGGGGTTAAAGGATCCGGCATGTTACCAGAGAAAGTAGAGGTGTTGTGGACGAATGTGAAGAGCGGGGATGGCGGTGGGATGTCGCGGATGAAACTGAGGAGCGGGGTGGGTGATATTGCGGACGAAAGTAAAGAGTGGGGGTGGGAGGTGTCGCAGACGAAAGTGAAGAGGGTTGGGAAAGAAAGTGAAGAGTGGGGAAGGGGGTCGGTAAAATTAGGTGCCGGATCAGATTTCAGAGGTTCCGGCACAAATTAAGCCCTGGGTTTAGGGAAGGAGGAGGGTGGGTCAGTCGATCGGTCAGTTGACAGTAACACAAGATTTATGCAAGATGGGCAGGCGCGAATGGCACTCGCAAGAAAAATGTGAGATCTCAAAAAGTATAGACAGTAGGCTCTGGTGGATTTGTGAAAACAAAAAATGCAAAGCAAATGTAACTCCTGGGACATATTGTCACTCTCTAGAAATATATATAGAAAAATAAATGAATGAAGTAAAGAGAAAAGCCAGTTCAGAGTGATGCCAAATAATAGAAATAAACAATACCAATCTTTAGTCATTCATTTTCTTTTCAGCTTAGTTCCTTTATTAATCTGGGGTCGCCACAGCGGAATGAACCACCAACTTATCCAGCATATGTTTTACGCAGTGGATGCCCTTCCAGCTGCAACCCATCACTGGGAAACATCCATACACACTCATTCACACACACATACACCTAATCTACCTGTACCACATGTTTTTGGACTTGTGGGGGAAACTGGAGGAAACCCAAGCGAACACGAGTAGAACATGCAAACTCCACACAGAAATGCCAACTTGACCCAGCCGGGACTCGAACCAGCGACCTTCTAGCTGTGAGGCGATTGTGCTACCCCCTGTGCCACCACACTGCCCCCAAAACCAATCTTTCTATAGCAAATATTACCTTACCTACCTACAAACAAAAAGAGAAAACAAACATCTAGACAAATTACTATGGAAATAAAAATAACACACTATGGCATGTAGCATAAATAAATCTAAAATATAAGATTCATGTAATGATTTGAGGCATACTACAACTGTACACTACCTGACAACATTCTTGTTGTCGATCCCAGTTGTAAGAGCAAAAAATAATAACTTGACTTCTAGTTAATCATTTGAAAAAGTGGCAGAAGGTAGATTTTTTTTTTTTTTTGATGAATCATCTGTTGAACTCAGATGAATCCCAAGATTCTCACAGAAATCAGTCAAGTTTGGTGAAGGAAAAATCATGGTTTGGGGTTACATTCAGTATGGTGGTGTGCGAGAGATCTGCAGAGTGGATGGCAACATCAACAGCCTGAGGTATCAAGACATTTGTGTTGCCCATTACATTACAAACCACAGGAGAGAGCAAATTTTTCAGCAGGATAGCGCTCCTTCTCATACTTCAGCCTCCACATTAAAGTTTCTAAAAGCAAAGAAGATCAAGGTGCTCCAGGATTTGGCCATCCCAGTTATAAGATATGAACATTATTGAGCATGTCTGGGTTAAGATGAAGTAGGAGGTATTGAAGATGAATCCAAAGAGTCTTGATGAACTCTGGGAGTCCTGCACGAATGCTTTCTTTGCCATTCATGAGTCATTGCAGAGATGTATGGATGCTGTACATTATTTCTGTTAAGCGACAAGACTTTAGTCTAAGCAAAGTCAGACCTTACTGTCCTAATTAAATAATTAAAAATCAAGGCATGATCATATTTTATTTGGATAAAATAAGCATAATCTAGAGGCTTTTGCTATTCATATAAGCCACTTCTGATACCAAATGATCAACTAGAAGTCAAGTTATTATTTGTTGTTCCTAAAAATGGGATTGGCAACAAGACTTTTGTCAGGTAGTGTATATTGTGTCAAAACTTTTATTTTGGATGCGATGAATTTTTGCCCAGCACTGAAAACAATATTTTGGATGTTTTCTTTCTATTATATTGAAACAAACAAGAAAACAAGCAAACAATAAAACTTTATAACAAGCCAAAAAATCCCTCAACAAACTGACAGGTGCATAAAAAAACATTTTTACCTCTGGTGTCAGTCAAACAAGGTCAGGTCATCCACAATCACTTTGCATTCATGCGACGGAGAGGATTGCAAATGTTTTAATTTGGCTCAGGGAAAGCTGTCCTGTAAAGGCGAAATACAGTATAAGAGGAGTTGAGTTGAACATATGCATGTGCTGCTGCCAGCCCTTCAGAGAGTCCAGAACAGATTGTAGCTGCTGTCGGTGGAGGCTGGACTTGCTTAAAGCACTGTGGCATTGCTCTTATTTACAGCACCATCATGCTCTTACAGCAGGCCATATGCCTCCGTGTTCAGACTCGGAAAAATATGCTGGACATTATACGCTTCGTGAAACGCTTTGGCAGAGGAAAGCATGACCAAGGTCTTAAGGTGAAGGAAAAAGACGACGTGTTGAGAAGCAAAGGCTGTGAGATAACAAGGTCACAACAATAACTACGGGAAAGCAATTACAATATTATGCATGAACAAAGCGGATGCTAGACTTTAAAAATGTTTGTAAAAAAGAACAACGTATTTGTCTAGAGCTAAAAACCCATTTAATGAGGGGAAAATGTTGGAAAAATGTGGGTTTATAAACCACAAAAAAAAAAAAACTGAAATAACAATAATAACAACAACAACAGCAACAGCAATAATAATAATAATAATAGACATTAAAAGTTATAAAAGTCATAGTAAATGGCTTAAAATTTGCAATGATTTTAATAATAACAATAATATTATAAGTCATAGTTAATGGTTTAGCAACAATAATAATAATAATAATAATAAAACAACAACAACAGTTAATAAAAGTTATAATAATAATAATAATAATGATAATTAAAATATAGATTAAAAGTCATATAAAAGTCATAGTTAATGGTTTAATAATTAGAAATAACTAATAAATAACAACAACAACAACAATAATAATATATAATAATAATTTAAGCTTATTTTTTTTCTACAACCCCAAATCAGAAAAAGTGAGGACAGTATGGAAAATGCAAATGAAAAAAGAACGAAGTAATTTCTAAATTTTACTTCAATTGCAGACAACACAACAGCACATTATTTAATGTATCCCTCATGATTTTTTTTTTTTTAAATAAAAACGTATGACAATTTTGGTTCTTGTGACACATTTCAGAAAAAGTTGGAACGGTAAAGCATTTACCACTGTAATGGTGCCATTCCTTTTCATAACACTTTAACAACGTTTAGGGAGAGAAGACACCAAGTGACAAAGTGTTTCAAGTGTAATTTTATTCCCATTCTCCTGCAAACAAGTCCTAGCGTGGGCAACAGTATGGGGTCTTCGTTGTTGCATTTTGCACTTCAAAATGTGCCACACATTCTCTATTGGGGATAGGACAGGACTGCAGACAGACCAGTCAAGTACCTTTCGTCCGCAGCCAAGACTCTGAAATGTGTGCGGAATGTGGTTTTGCATCGTCTTGTTGAAATATGCATGAGAGTCCCTGGAAAAGAAGGCAGCATATTGTGCTCCATTATCTATATGTACTTTTCAGCATTAATAATGCCACCAGAAGTGCAAGGACCAAGGACACTGACACAAACCCATACCAGCTTTTGGACTTGCTGGTAACAGTCTGGATGATCATTTTCTTCTTTGGTCTAGTGCACACAACGTTCATTTCTCCCCCCAAAATACCCAAAATACTGATTCATCTGACCTCAGTACTTGTTTCCACTGTGTGATGGTCCATCCCAGATGCTTCTGAGCCCAGAAAAGTTGATGGCGCTTCTGGACAACGTTAACAAAGGGCTTCCTTTTGGCACAGTACAGTTTCAACTGGCATTTGTGGATGTAACTACATTTTGTAGTAATTGATAAAGGTTTCCCAAAGTAGTCCTGATCCCATGTGGTGATATAACTTATAGATGACTGACGATTCTTGATGCAGATTGGAGATCACGGCAATTCATCTTAGGCTTGCACCCTTGTCCTTTATGCACTGAAATTCTTCCAGATTCTAAAGTAAATTTGGAAATCAATACTTTTGTTTTTTTATTAGTGTTTTCCATACTGTCACAACTTTTTCTGATTTGTGGTTGTAATAATTTTCTAAATTTTGAATGTAATATATTGTTACTGACTAGACTTTTCATTATAAAAAGTTTTTAGCAGTGGCGGCTGGTCAATAGAGGGCGCTGGGGCGCCGCCCCCTTCAAGTTAGATCCCTTTAATATGTTAATGTTTATAGTCACAAATATTAACAGAATAAACTGATTTAATTATTACATTCTAACATTTATTGTAGTCATAATAACATTTATTGAAAAAAAATGTATGAACAATATTTTTTCATATGTGTGCGGGGTGCCGGACTAATGGGTGTCTATGTAGGTACACAAACTTTTGCAAAGCACGTGATATGACGATAAGCTCTAATTGGCCTGTTGTAAATTGTCTTTGGGGCGCAGCGCTCTGCGTCCCGAATCCTCCCATTTTTGTTGTTAGAACGAATCATATTTGTTTTTATATGATTGGCCTTATGTGATTGGACCATTCTCACCAAAGAGCTTAGAATGCAATTTCTCGAGATGGAGGAAAATTCAGTTGTATCTTTGCAAAGATATCCGTTCACAAGGCGTTTGGATGAAGAAAAAAAAATCAAGAAGCTTGGACAGGATCGACCTTCCTTGCAAATTCACCAGTAGTCAAGTGATGGCGAGCGCGCGTATATTCGGGGCTTTTCCAGCACTTGTCAAAGATATCCGTTCACAAGGCGTTTGGATGAAGAAAAAAAAATCAAGAAGCTTGGACAGGATCGACCTTCCTTGCAAATTCACCAGTAGTCAAGTGATGGCGAGCGCGCGTATATTCGGGGCTTTTCCAGCACTTGTCATGACAAACGGAGTTGGCTGGCAGGTTGTGATGTAAGTCATGCCTTTTACTATTTCCGTGTTTGCTGTTTCAAACAGCATGACGCAAGAGAGGCTGAATGCATTGGCCATGCTGTCAATAGAGAAGAGACTGGTGACTGAGATGACTGACTTTAACCAAAAGGTCATTGAGAAATTTTCAAGCCAGAAAAAAAGGAGAGCAAAATTTATTTTCAAGTAGTGCTACTGGCCAGTGATTAGGCAACATTTGTGTGTGTGTGTGTGTGTGCGCGTGTTTACTGATTATCTGGATTACCTCATTACTAATAATAAACCCAAATTGAACTAAAATGAACTGATTTGTGATGCATTTATTGTATGCTTTAGTCATATTTTAGTTTTTTGATACATCACCTGAAAAATGGCTTTTACACTCTTACTTTACCAACAGTTAGATTTTTTTCTGGTGTTTGCGCCCCCACCCCACATTTTTTAATACCAGCCGCCACTGGTCTTTAGTAAGGGACCACAATTTGCATAGCCCAGCACTATCACTTTCACTTTATAATGCAGTGACATATTTATTTGTAAAGTGTCATCAGTGTTCAAACACTTTTTGAGGCCACTGTACACACACACACATGCGGGAGAGAGAGAGAGAGAGAGAGAGAGAGAGAGAGAGAGAGAGAGAGAGCCGCATCATGTATAGGAAGTGCTCACCCTCAGTGGACAACACCACACATATTCATGAGTAATTGCCTCTATTTATAAGACAAGACCCACACCTCACTAATTAGCCCAAATATAAATTACAGAGCTTTGGCCTTCACCAGAGCTTAATTTGAAGAGTACCCTCAATTCACTTGTGAAATATGTTAACTAAAGATAGGGCTGTTGGCAAAACTGCATCATGGCCCAATTTACAAATTGAAGCATGCTGTATATTTGCTGCTGAATGATGTTTAGTAACAGACACAGAAATACCATGTTTGTGTCGATGTTTGGGTGGTGAATTAATCTCTGTTCCCAAACCTAGTGAACTGCTTTACTTTTGCGAATACTGATTTACTGTGCAACATCAGTGACTGATTAGGAATGCTCTACATTGGCTCATTCAAAGAGCAAACTGCACTGATTCTAGTACAGTGCAAACAGTGCACATGTAGTTTTTCTGTCACCTTGTTTACCATAGTGATTTTTAACTATACCAGGGCAGTCATTTTGACCGTATTTAAAATTTTGTAATTTAATAAATGGGTGACATGGTGGCTCAGCACTCTCGCCTCACTGCAAGAAGGTTGCTGGTTCAAGTCCCGGCTGGGCCAGTTGGCATTTCTGGGTGATATGTACATGTTTGTGTTCGTGTGGGTTTCCTTCAGGTGCTCCGGTTTCCCCCACATTCCAAAGACATGCAGAACAGGTGAATTAAATAAAAGCACTAAGGCTAAAGGAATGGCTGAATGAATTAATTTAATTAATTAAAATAAAATTGCCCACAGCCATATCACCCAGCAGCCCATCACCGGTTACTCACTGAAGCTAAGTAGGCCTGAGCCTGGTCAGTACCTGGATGGGAGACCACATGGGGAAACTAGGTTGCTGTTGGAAGTTGTGTTAGTGAGGCCAGCAGGGGGTGCTCAACCTGTGGTCTGTATGAGTCCTAATGCCCCAGTAAAGTGAAGGGGACACTAAACTGTCAGTGGGCACCATCTTTCGGATGAGACGATAAACAAAGGTCCTGACTCTGTGGTCATTAAATATCCTATGGCACTTGTCATAAAGAGTAAGGGGTGTAACCCCAGTGTCCTAGCCAAATTCCCTCTCGGTCCTTAACCATCATGGCCTCCCAATCATCCCCATCCACAGAATTGGCTCTATCACTGTCTCTCCACTCCACCTATGGCTGGTGTGTTGTGAGCACACTGGCGCCGTTGTCCTATGGCTGCCGTCGCATCATCCAAGTGGATGCGGTACACTGGTGGTGGTGTGGAGAGATGCCCCCTCATGATTGTGAAGGGCTTTGGGTGTATGGCCACACACGATAAATGCGCTATATAAATAAACATTACATTAAAATCCATGTAGTACCTGACTTTTTAAAAAAAATGTGTGTACATTTGATTCTAATATTGTTATTTTAGTAAAATAACAAAAAAAAAAACAAAAGAGCTCTGAGAATTTTTAATTTGAATAGTCATACTTGTCAAATTGTCCACATACATTTTAGTGTTAAGTGCCTCAAAACTTTCTGCAAAGAAAAACAAAAATATTTGATAGCAAATACCTACCATAACTTCAGACATACCTTTCAAACTTTGATACACAATTATACACGATTTTATACACAACTATTGGTGATATAGACTATAAAGCAAAATAAACCTAAAAAAGCGTGGCTTAGCATTCAGCTTGCAATTCAGCCAATGTTGTACCAAAACATCTTTGAGTATAGAGATCGGTGTAGCAATAGTTTTTGACACTGAGCATAGATTCTCCTTGATTGGCTGGTGTTACCCAGCAACCGGGAGGAAACCAGCTCCACACGAAGTTTGCAGAATTGTGCGAATCTGTTAGGTGTCGCCCAGCCCACAGCTCTACAGATCTCTTGAGGTGGACACCCATGATATGTGGAGTCCCACAAGGTTCAATTCTGGCACCTCTCTTGTTCAACGTTTACAGTATATGCTCCCACTGAGCCAAATAATGAGAAAGAACTAAATCTCCTACCACAGCTATGCTGTTGACAATCAGATCCACTTAACCTTATTGGCTAATGACTACAGCCCCATTAACACCAACTGCCAATGCATTGATGATATTAACTGTTAGATTTGCCAAAAATTCCATCACTTAAACAAAGAGAAAACTTCATTGCATTTGGGAACAGAGATGAAGTTCTTAAGGTGAATGCGTACCTTGGCTCTAGACAAAAAAAAAAATTCTACAAAAAATATCAAGAATCTTGTGTGTGATTTTGGAATCAGATGTGAATTTCAGTAGTCATGTCAAAGCAGTAACTAAATCAGCATAATATCCTTTCAAAAACATTGCAAGAATTAGATGCTTTGTTCCCAGTGAGGACTTAGAGAAACTTGTTCATGCTTTTATCACCAGCAGGGTGGATTACCGTAATGGACTCCTCGCCATTCCCAAATAGACAGTCAGACAGTTGCAGCTCATCCAGAACGCTGCTGCCAGGAATCTGACCAGAAGCAGAAAATCATTGCACATCACACCTGTCCTCAGGTCTTTACACTGGTTCCCAGTTTCATTCAGAATAGATTTTATAGTATTAATACTTGTTTATAAATCACTAAATGGCCTAGGACCTCAATACATTACAAATAAGCTCACTGAATACAAACCTAACAGATCCCCCAGATCATTAGGATCAAGTAAATTAGAAATTCCAAGAGTTCAGTTAAAGCAGGGTGAATCCGCCTCCAGCTACTGCGCCCGCTGCTGCTGGAATCAGCTTCAACATAAGGCACATTCAAATCAAGACTTTGCTCAAGACATGCTTTTACTGAATGAGCACTGTGCTACGTCCAACAGATCACACTATTATGTCTTTCTTTATTATTATATTTTCTTTATTTTCTTGTTTCTTTTATTCTTGTTTATGTAAAATACTTTGAATTACCATTGTGTATAAAATGTGCTATATAAATAAAACTGCCTTGCCTTACCTTGCCTTGCCTAGAGATGCACTCAAGAGGAGGCAACACTCTTTGATAGCCTCCACTCCAAATTAGACTGAAGGAAATAAAGCATGACACTAATCAGGCAAACTCTGTGATCTTCTCAGCGAGAAGTGCAACACACAACAAAAAGGTAAACACAGCTGGCGTTAGGTCACCTACAATAAGTCTTCAGCATCACATCTATGGACCCCTTCTGGAGGTTCCATAGATCTTGGTGTGGGTGCCAAATGGCTGTAACAGGGAGTGTGGGTCTAGAACACAGGTAAGGGTGGGCCGGTAAGGGACAACTAGCAAGACCTGCTCCTCATCATCCTCAACTTTGCAAAGAGTCTCTTGCAACCTGGGTTTCGCAAAAAATTGCCCATATCAGCTGGACCGCACCAAGGTGGACTTTATCGGATATACGGTTGAGCTTGCTTGGAATGTCAATGGCATTGTTTTGAGCTCGTCTGAAATGTAAATGGCATTGTTTTGTTCTTGTATATCTTTATAGAAACAGATTGGCAAGTGGAGTGGGACATGCATCAGGATTGTATACCCTCAGTTGGTTGATACATGTAAACTCAGCCATGCTGTTCGTCCTGACCAGTACATGTTTTCCTTTCCGGACAGATAGGAACGAGTGGAGAGCGTGAAATACTGCCAATAGCTCCAGGTAATTGATATGCCGATGCAACTGGGGTTTGGTTTAGGAAGACACTGCTGCATGCTCATTACATGGCACCCTAGCCCAAGATGGAAGCATCATGACAACATGTGTCCAGGAATAGTGTGACACAGCAGAGTGATGGTCAATTGGCATGTCCCTGTGCACCATGCCAATCTGGGGACCTGATCATAAAGCCGCCTGAAGCCGTCTCACATGTAACAATCTGAACAAATGTAATTTCAACTGCAGAAGCCATATGCCCCAGGAGTCTCTGAAAAAGTTTACTTAGACAGACCACTACTAGTCTGGTGAGCTTGTTGGTGAGACATGCTGTAGGGAGTCTAGCTTCATCCTAAGAAAGAAGAAACTTTACCCAGGGGATAGCCTGTTCCTCTCTTGGTTGACCTGAGTCCCCAACAGGTTGAGATGCTGGATCAAATGTCCTTGTGAAGAATTGACAATTCATCAATTGACACAAAAAGCTAAAATAAGCCAGTCATCAAGATAACCAAGAATGGGATGAGCAGCGCTAACCAGGCTGACAGAACACTGAAGGTGAGAGAAAGAAGCCCATCTGGTGCATTTAGAGCCTGTGGCAAATTGGTTTGAAGTTGAGAGAGGAAACTGCTTCTTCATTGTACTGACAATTTTTCTTGCAGGAATGATCCCTGGCCCTCCATCGAGGAAAGAGCAGTCTTGCTCATCTTCTGGTTACCCATCTCAAGGATGCATCGCAGTCCATTTACCAGACTTAGCGGTGGCATTACCTTCCAGTGGTAGACTCATTGGGGCAAAATAAACCAATGTTACGGCTGTGATGACGAATCATGTTTGGAAGCATCAACTGCCTGTTCACTGATGAGAACAAGAACGCAAACCTTGTTGACATGCCACATATCAACCAGGTTGAGCCAAAGATGGCATCCCTCAACCACAAGTGTGGCTATTGCCTTCCTTTTGGCACAAGAGGCAGACTTAAAGAGTGGCTGACTTAGAGAGCCCAATAAGCAAAGCAGCCCGGGAAAGCATAGCTATCATATCTGATTACAGGTCCTGAGCATGACACCCAGGCTTTCCTTTGGACATGATAATGTGCCCTCTCATGCCACAATGGATGTCTGTAAACCGAAGTAATCAATTGAGAGTGTGGTCATCCTGGTGGCATGGATGAGGTGTGCTTTGGAGGTATGAGAGGTCCACAGGGATCTGACCGGTAGCCCCTATTGTAATTCCTGAGTGCTTGAGCCAGAGGAACACTTTAACTCTGGAAATCAGGAGCTCGGGAGCAGTCGTGATCTCTTCAGAGACGTGAATTGCTTTAAAGAAAAAGTCTGAAGTACTGTCTCACACATAATCCTTATATACTCCAAATTGCTGAGTGGCGGCAATTGTGAGATTGCTTATGAGATTTCATAGGCATTTTATTGGCCCTTTTTCATACATTTCAGAGTGATTGGTCATCTAAGTGATTCCCCATAACGTACTTCTGACATAACTCGCAGTGAACAACTAAAGAGGAACTGCAATCCAATAATGCATTGAGACGTCATTTAAAATAATGAGTTTTAATTTTAAAACACACCTGGCATTCACACTACTCTGGCACTACTTATTTTTTGTGTGTTTCAAAAAGGCTGAAGACCCTGCTATTGTTCAGAAATGCTGGGATTAATTTTCAGTATAGACAAAATGAAGGTGCGGCTATGCACAATCACTCTCTGATTGATCTTTTGGACTATTGTATATCATTCCCTGATTTGCCAGCCCCTCTCATGTGATCATGTTGGTAAATAGCAACAGAAGCCGGTAAAATATGTGCATGCCAGGGGAGTATAAATGGTCACATATCATGTGTTTTATACCAAAAACACACATGTGTTTTCTGAAATGCAGTAAAAACGTTAGTGTGGACCAGGAGTGTTTTCATTCTAAAACATTCTAAACACAGCAAGTCTCTTTTTTTATTTCCTGATGTTAAAATAGGGTCTAAATCCTAGTGATTTTGAGGCTCACTGCAACATGACGTAGGAGTGTGGTTTCCCTGCCCACTGAAATGATTGACAGCAGTGCATTAAACATGTCTCCATAGATTTGCAAAGAATCTGGGATTAAAATATCTTTTCCAACTCTGTGATCTGTGCATGTTTGTAGTAAAGACAGTAAAATCGATATGTAATTCATAACCACTGGAATCACCACAGCTACATAATTTCAGTAAACTGGAGTGTGGGTGTACTGCAAACTTTGTAACGACATTTGTCTGTGACTCATTGTTGCAGAAAGGCTTGAATAAACTCCACCACAAATACATCAAATGAAGATTTTTGCTTCATCCGTGTCTGTCTTTGTCACTGACTGCTGTTTATCTGACGTAAAGCTAGAGAAGCAGACATGCATGTGGTAACGGTGGGTGGGGAAAACCAGCTAGGTTTATGCAAGAATTCTGGTATTAATCATGCCATTTAAAAAGCAACAACAAAAACATGTTGAATTATTGCAGATAAATGGGTTTAAAAAGCATATAAGCTTGATAAACTAACTTTAGGTTTATTTAATCTGATCTCACAAATAATTGGCTTGTTGGTACAGTCATATACTTTAATTCATGTGAAATATATGATTTCTAGAAATAAGATACATCCCTTATCAAAATAACCATCTCTGGGGTCTGAGAATTAACTTTTGAAAACATATAAGATAGTACAAATTCATTAGAATTGTTCACTTATTCTATTATTATCCATTTCCATGAAGTATCCATTATTCCCTATGAAAAAAAAATGTGTGGCTGTTGTGTGGACTGTCTTGTTTCATAGTGAGTGGGGTTACCAAGTTGCTAAGCTAACAGCATAATTGTAACAGCCAGGCCAGGTTCTCACGGTATAGGATACATGGCTGGTCGGAGTGCAATTGGCACATCAATATAGCAGCATTTTTTATGACACTGTATAACAATAATTAATATTTTTTACAGTACTGTGATGGTTGGGTTTAGGGTTAGGGTAGGGGTAGACCTTAAAAATAAAATTTATTGGGTAATTTAATAGATAACATAAATAATACTCTGTACAACTACTGTTTTTATGTTACTGTGACGGTTGGGTTTAGGGTTGGGGTAGGAGTAGATGTTAAAACATACAATTTGTTGGGTAATTTAATAGATAACTTAAATAATACTCGGTACAACTACTGTTTTTACATTACTGTGACAGTTGAATTTAGGGTTGGGGTAGGGGTAGACGTTAAAAAATAGAATTTATTGGGTCATTTAATAGATAACAAATAATACCCAGCACAGCTACTGTTTTTACATTACTGTGACAGTTGGGTTTAGGGTTGGGTGGCGGTAGACGTTATTAAAATACATAAGTAATATAAATCATTTTTGTTACCTTCCACCCGCAAAAGAAGAAGTTTCATCGAGACGCAGAAGACTATAAGATACAGCGTGTCTACACCTGGAGACGCAGTAATTTCACTCATGGTGCGCGGAACTTTCACAGAAGGATTGAACCCGAACTTACATCTGGTAACGACACTGACTTTGATTCGCGAAGCATAGGCTCTTCCTCGTCATCTTTTTTAGGAGAGAACATGACAGGACACGCTTCTCATCCCACTCATCCCCCTCGCAGAGTACAAGGAAGAAGAAGGCATGTAGAAGGGGTAAGAAGAGATCACCAATATGGGACACGTCACAAGTTGCCTCATCACTGAATTGTCAAAATGTAGTGAACCTTTCCAGTAAACCCTTATCATCCGACTGTTTACAAGCTCTTGAGAAAGGTTTGTCTTTTGTACCTACTACATATTGTAATGAATTTAATGTTTTTCTAGATTTTCAAAAATTTTTCAGAACATTACGTCTTAAAGAATTTTTTTCGAGTAATGAAAGTAGGCTTAATTTATGTCCTTCTACACAGTTAAATGTTAATTCATCTCCTGACAATCATCTAGATGATGTACCAATTGATCCTGGGGTTTGTCGAAAAAAATCTACTTTTATGCCACCAAAAAATAAAAACTTTTCTGTTGAGACGTACTGCAGATTGGTTGAAAGAGATGTGGGACAAGCTCTTAACAAAAAACGAGAATATGCTGTTTTTAACAATCTACCTGAAGCTCAAAGGAAGGCCTTGGGCGATATAAAGAATGATAAATCTGTGGTTGTTAAACCGGCGGATAAGGGGGGTTCAATTGTGGTGATGGACACTCAATATTATGATCAAGAAATTTATTGACAACTTCAGAATCAATCTTTTTATACTAAATTAAAAGGTGATCCTACGACTAATTTTAAAAAAGAGATTCATGACTCTTTACATGTTTTTCTTCAAAGAGGAGATATTACTAACAAAGAATTTGATTTTTTAAAAGTTGATTATCCCATCACACCCGTAATATATATTCTACCTAAAATACATAAAAATGTGGCGAGACCACCTGGAAAACCCATTATTGCTGGTATGGGCTCTCTAATTGAGAAAATTTCTGTGTTTGTGGATTCCTTTTTAAAACCTCATGTTCAAAATCTTCCCTCTTTTGTACAGGATTCGATGGATATGATTAAAATATTACAGTCTGTCTCGCTGCCACAAAATCCAATATTATTAGTGACCTTAGATGTGGAATCGCTATACACCAACATTCCACATGATGGCGGTATACAAGCGATTGATTTCTTTCTACGCGAGTTTTTAAGTGATAAGAAACCTACTATTGACTGTCTTAAAGAATTAACTAAATTAGTACTCACAAAAAACTTTTTCATGTACAAAGATGACTATTTTTTACAAATTAAAGGCACGGCAATGGGGAGCACTATGGCTCCTAATTATGCGAATTTGTATATGGGCTTTTTTGAACAAGAATATGTTTTCAATCAATCGGTTAATTCGTATTTGTCTAATATCTTTTTGTGGAGGCGATATATAGATGATATTTTCATGATTTGGTGTGGCTCAGAAAATGATTTGCTTGTTTTCCAACAATTTTTAAACCATAGTAGTGAACATCTTAAATTTACCATCGAGTACAATGCCTCACAAGTGAGTTTTCTGGACTTACTTATATTAAAAGATGAGAGTAAATTGGTGACAGATCTATATAGAAAGCCCACCGATAAAAATACATTTTTACATGGTCATAGTTTCCATCCTACTAATTTAAAGAAAAGTTTGCCAATCAGTCAGTTTAAAAGAATTCGAAGGATCTGTACTGATACGGAAACATATGATAAACAAAGTAAAGAATTATGTCAACGGTTTTATGATAGAGGTTATTCTAAAAAATGGATTAAAGAAGCTGCGGCCCATTTTGAAAATATGGATCAAAAAGAAGCCTTAGTTCGAAAAACACAAAAACCATCAAATCCGCGGATCTCTTGTATTATTCAGTATTCGGCTTTAAGTAATGAGTTCGCAAATATAGTACGAAGACATTGGCATATTTTAAATTCAGATCCTGTTATGAGACATTGTTGTAAAGATCGACCACGAATTATTTTTAAACGAGCCCCAAACTTGCGACAAATGTTAGTGAGAGCAGATCAAGGTTCTGAACGGTCTGATAATCCTTTTTCAGTCCCTGAAGGTAACTATAGATGTGGTCAATGCGCACAGTGTAACTTTACAACTAAATGTCAGTTTTTTAGTCATCCCCATTCAGGTAAGCAATTAAAGATTAAAGGTGTGATTTCATGCAACACAAAAAATGTGATCTATATGATTAAATGCCCTTGTGGTTTAGCCTACATCGGTAAAACAAGACGGTGTTTAAAAACACGAATTGCTGAACACAGAAGTAATATACGATAAATGATCAACGAAATCCTATCTCTGTTCATTTTAATGCATTGAAACATAACCTTTCAACGTTACGATATATTGGCATTGAACAAGTGAAGGTTCCGAGAAGGGGTGGGGATATTGACAGACTTTTATTACAGAGGGAAGCTTTCTACATTTACACATTGAAGACGTTATCTCCAAGAGGTTTGAATTTGGATTTTGATTTGAAATCTTTTTTGTAAGTGTATTTAGATCCTACACTGTTGTATACTAAATATGTGTGTACTTGATCTTTTTCCCCTTGGGTTCACTTGCCCTGTGGTTGATACTCTGTCTTTGAGGAATTAAAGATTGTGATTGGTATTTTAAAAAAAATTTGTGTAAAAAAATGTTTGTGTAATGGTATGTATCTCATATTGTCATTATATGTATAATTTTTATATATAATTTTGTATGTAGATGGGCCTGTTCACGGGCTGGTTGGCTGATTGTGGTGATTGACTACAGGTGTTATGTGTAGAGCTGCTTTACTATTTATTGAGGATTCTCATTGTATTGCTTTACCTGATGAAGACCATGTAGGTCGAAACGTTGTGTTTGAGTGTTAGCCTATTAAAGACTTTTTGAGAGCTAAAGTGGCAGTGTTGCCGATTTTTTTTGATCTTTCACCTTCCACCCGCAACCATATCTGATCTAGCAAGAACTGGTTCATCTCACTCACAGTCACCCCAATCACCATCACCTGAATACCAATTAGCGCCGTACCTGCACATCATCCCTAGTCATCACTCCATCCCTATAAATACCTGCACCTCAGTTCCCTCAATGTCTGGCCTCGTCGATAGACAGAAGAACTAACTCTCATGGTCAGCGATAGCTAGCTTTTCCTTAAAATTACTTACATGTCTCATTTCCTGTCATCTCCAGTACATCCATCTCTTCTTCCTAGTGTGGTTCCCTCCTGGTCTCGTCTGGTTGTCTGACTCCCGATCCCTCCGTCTACCTGGCTTCATCTCCTTCCCCGATCTCTCATTAGTCATCTGGTCCTTCATCATCTGTTGCAATAGACTGGTCTTGTCAGTATCATTTCATCTGCCATCCTTTAAAATCAGTCGGGGTTTCCAAACTCGGTCCTGGCGGACCAGTGTCCTGCTGTGTTTAGCTCCAACTTGTCAACACGCCTGGCAGGAAGTTTCTAGTATATCTAGTTAGAACTTGATTAGCTGGTTCAGGTGTGTTTGATTAGGGTTGGAGCTAAACTCTCCAGGACACCGGCCCTTAAGGACAGAGTTTGGACACCCCTCCTTTAAATAAACTGCTATATCAAGGGTGCCCAAACTCGGTCCTGGAGGGCCAGTGTCCTGCAAAGTTTAGTTTCAAACCCAATCAGACACACCTGGGCTAGCTAATCAAGCTCTTAAGCTGTGGTCACACCGCACTTTTCTCCCCAAAGACTTCCATTCATATGCCCACGGATGCGCCAGACCGGAAATGCAAGCACCTGCGTCAGGTTTTGGAGGTCGCTGAGTTGCAAAGTTCAAGCTTGGTGAACTCTGACCTGCGAAATCGCATCACTTGACTGCGTGAGACCAATCAAGGATCAAAACATGACTTCTCTGGACAGAAATTAAAAATATGCACCAATCGCTCGCCTTTTTAAATGTAATCATCATGTTTAATCCTGCCTCTTTTCGCAGCGCCATATGACAGATTTTTGCAAGCTCAAGTTCTAGTGTGACTGTGGCATTACTAGGCTTTCAAGAAACATTGATGCAGGTATGGTGAGGCAAGTTGGAGCTAAAATCTGCAGGACACCGGCCCTCCAGGACAGAAAATGAAATTGGAGGTGCTCCTATCGGAGGTAGACAGGAGACAAACTGTGTTATTTGCAAGTTTGTCCTCCGGAATAACAAAAGAAAAAAAATAGAGTGGGAGAGTTTAGCTGACGCAGTTAACGCAGTGGGGTCTTAACATCGCACTGTGAGTGAATTAAAAAAGAAATGGTCCGATGTAAAGGTGCAGGTTAAGAGGAGAACAGAGGCGCACCGTCAAAGTGTGGATCAAACAGGCGGGGGAACAGGGGATGCTGAACTAACACCCTTTGAGAAAAGAGTTGCCTCAATTGTAGGCAACACTTTACTGTCTGGAGTAGTATCCGTGTCTGTGGGAGACACAGATGTATTAGAGGAGCACTTTGTTAGGGCGGTTTTGCAGCACCCCTCCACTCTTATCAAGGCAGCGCCACCTGCATTTCAGCTGCCCAATCGCCCGCTCTACAACTGATGGAGTGCGAGGGTGGGCATCATTGTATCTGCGCTCTTGGTCAGTTTGTGGGTTGTTGAGGGGGGTTGACAGCCACGTCTTTAATGGATAACCGCGGTCCCCTGATAATAATTATGCTCAATAAAATAAAAAAATAAAAATAAAAAACTTAGCTGGAAAAATATCTTTAAATACATCACTCACCAAGAAGCCAACCCATCGCACGTTTGTGAGGATGAATGAATCATGGGTTGACCAAAGCCACCTTCCCACATTATTGTATATATTTGCAAATGCTTTTATATGTTCTAAATCATATAATTGGTAGAAAAAAATATTGTGTTAATTAACCCATTTTATCAATTAGAAATTATTAGCAATGTTTTTCCACATGTGTTGGTGCGATACTTTGTAGTGTGCAATGTAACATAATTGCCACTAGCAGTCGCCAATGGAAATAAAACAAACACATGCAAGAAATAGACGTACGCCAGACATGAAGTTGGGGCAATCCAACGCACATTCTCACGTTAATTTCATCGTTAGTAAATCCAAATGTGAGCATGAAACCTGGCGTACGCAAAGTTTTTGTGCGTACGCAGCGTTGATACATGAGGCCCCAGGTCTCTGTCCTCCATCTGTGACAATAATAGGCTTAATTTGCCCTTGTCCAAAAATCTTTTGGAATTATTTTATCCTATCCTATAGGATCTTAATAGATTCTTAATATTCTAATGGACATTCAGAATTTTTTAATGGAATTTCACTTTGTCCCATAAGATTTTAAATCCTTTTAGGCATTATGACTTATGTAATACAGTCAGAACTATTGGTTTGCAATAGATACAATGGAAAGGTCAAAGGTGTATGTTTATAATTAAGTATAATTAAGATATAATTTCATCCCATTACAATACTGTAGAAAATTATCCTAAAGGATTTTTAAATCTTGTCCTATAAAACAATACTATAAGAAAACTCCTAACGGAATTATATGGTTCCAACATATTAACAAAATTATAATTGGAATCCTATAAAGAAATCCAAATGGATTTTTTTGGCAAGAGTGATAAGAATAAAAACGACATATTGCATAGATATTTTTATTGCAGTAAATTTTTTTGTATCAATGCTTTATCTTTGATGTTTGTTTTTACACTACTTTTCGATGAATGCCCTTTGAAACACTGGAAATACTTTAAACAAAGTCTGAGGAATTCAATAAAGGATTATACTGAAAATGTTTTGTGGCTGTTGATGTAATAAACAAGCTCAAACAGTCAAATTTGCATAGGAAAATAACTAAAGCTATGGTTATAAAACCTAGTTCACATTGAAAACATTTTTAGCTTAGCAGCATGCTAACCATCAACTCAACTGAAACCTGCTGTGATACGAGTCTCTTGTGCGGCTTGTTTGAAAAGTGCTATTTTTTGTGCTGTGTGGGCGAGGAGAGTTGTTCAGTTCGAATGCAGATGCCCGTGTAGGCAGCAGACAGACGGGCAGCTCCCTTGGTTTTGGAACAGAGCCTAAATACAGTTAGAATTCAGAAGAACTGGGTTTAATATTTGAATGGAACCATTTAAATGTAACTCCTGAGCTGCCTCGGGCCTTTTTTTATTATTTATTCTTATTTTATTAACTATATTATATAATATATACTTTTTATTAGCACTGCCATAATATATGGTATGATAAAAAAAATCTGATCACATTTCAAAGGCTTTGCTACAGTTATTCATTCTAATAACCTCACTACATTTGCTATGCTAGAAAAATAAAAGAGTGTCTGAATCTTTTTCAAGCTCATAGAAACTGAGCATAATGGAGACTGATGGGACCCATTCTAATCTGAATATGAAAATGCAAACTGTATTAATAGTATCATATTTTAATCTCTTTAATGCACTGAACTTTTGAAATAGCAGCTCTGCAGTAGAAGGCCTATAGTTTTAAATGCAAAAATAAATTATGTATGATATGGGGGTATTCATAATTGGAGGTATGGAAACCCTTATATAAAAACTATTAAAGCTAGATAGGTGTGTGTCAAGAGTTATTAATAGTTTTCTATTTACCCAAGTGTGAGATGCATTATGTATTACCTTCAATTACACTACCTGATAGAAGTCTTGTTGTCGATCCCAATTGAAAGAGCAACAAAAAATAACTTGATATCAAGTTGATAATTTGGAAAAATGGAAGAACTGCATAACAATCATCACAAATACTACAGAAGACCTATTGGAACCCACATGGATCCATTATTCTCACAGAAATCCGTCAAGCTTGGTGAAAGAAAAATCATGGTTTGGGGTTACATTCAGTATTGGGGGCATGCGAGAGATCTGCAGAGTGGATAGCAACATCAACAGCCTGAGATCAAGACATTTGTGCTGCCCATTACATTACAAACCACATGAGAAGGCAAATTTTACAGCAGGATAGCACTCCTTCTCAAAATTCAGCCTCCACATCAAAGTTCCTGAAAGCAAAGAAGGCCAAGGTGCTCCAGAATTGGCCAGCCCAGTCACCAGAAATGGACATTATTGAGCATGTCTGGGGTAAGATGAAGGAGGAGGCATTGAAAATGAATCTAAAGAATCTTGATGATCTCTGGGAGTCCTGCAAGAACACTTTCTTTGTCATTCCAGATGACTTTATTAATACGTTATTTGTGTCATTGCAAAGATGTATGAATGTAGTCATCATTTTTGCCAATCCAAATAGTTTAGAACAAAGCCAGATTGGAACATTTATTGATCTCAAGAACTACACTGCAGTGTTGTTTTACTGAATGAATCGGTATTTGAATGATGTGTTTGAGTCAGTGATCCTAGGATTATTTATAGACAGTCACTTTGTTTTTAAATAGAGGGCAAGATTGCATAAACTAAACAATTTTTATTAATAAAAGGAAAACAAAAAACAACTTAAACCAGCCTGTGGGGTGAAAACAATAACTGACTTGACTTAAGATTGGCTAGAAAACAAACCCACACCAAAGAAAAACAATAGAGGCGCAGGACAATGAACACTAGGGGAATATATAGGGAGAGCAAATCAATAATCTGATTAGAGGGGCAGGCGAACAGAATGATACATAATTGAATAACAAAAAGGCAGTGGCTAGACAATAGACAGGAGAGAACATGTCTGTAAATAGTAACACTTTACTTGAAGGGGTGTTCATAAGACTGTCATTAAACCTTTATGATTATGACATTACACATGTCATTAATGTGAATGAGATATTATGCATGCTTATAACAACTGTCATTAAGTGTCTTGGTTATGCCATTTGCTGAGTTATGACATTTGAAATGCAAAGATGACATTGTTTGTTATGACAACTTGACATAAACAAATACATCACAATCTGTTTTTGTCGTTGTCATGACAACTTAACATTACAAAGACAACAAAACTTATCATAAATCTGGCATAAACATTCATTTTCTTTCGGCTTAGTCCCTTATTCATCAGGGGTCGCCACAGCAGAAGGAACCGTCAACTATTCCAGCATATGTTTTACCAGCGGATGCCCTTCCAGCCACAACCCAGTACTGGCAAACACCCATACATTCTCACATTCACACACACACTCATACACTACGGCCAATTTAGTTAATCCAAATCAGATTTTACCAAATCAGTTTTGACGTCATATTTACTAAAATGACAGACCTAAATTTGTCAATGAACCAGCCCAAAAAACATCAATATATTATTATCAGTGCTATTAACTAACATAAAATAAGATATAACATTTTGTCAATTTTTCATGTAGTAATGTACAATAATACACACTCTTATCTGGATTCTCAAATACTTCATGAATATCTGATGACACACTTTGTTCTGAAACAGAAATAAGTGCACATCAACCCCAACAAATGAACATGAATAAAGATGGCAAGATGAAATCCAAGCTTGCACACATCGAAACCTGTAATTCTGGGAGTCTTATCAGATTCAGAATGCTCATTACTGGATGTGCAACTCACTTTATGCCTGCCACGCAAGTTGCACAGTAAGCAGTTGAAAATAGAAAAGGGTTGCATCGAGAAACCTTTTAAGCCAGTGCAAAGATTGGACTCATTTACCAGAAGCCATTTGGATTGGCAAGTATAGTACATCACAAGTACAACTTGTTTTTGTGAAGCTCCAAATTACAGGATTTTCATTTGATACGAAAGGTTTGCACAAGAAAATCTTCACATATTTTACCTTTTCTTAGAAAAGAAAATCAGAGCCTTGATTGGTACTTGTGAAAAGAGTGGCTGTACAAGCAGGTGAAAAACATTAATGAAAATGAAACTTCTGACATTTATTTTTTTCTACTCGTATGTCATTCTTTCTACTGTAGAAGACAATAGAAGATATTTTGACAAATATTTTCTTTTGTAAAATAGAAGGTAGAGCCATATTCATTATGCGAATTTCAGAATGTTATGTATGGTTACCATTGTTTATTAATTTATTGCAATAATGCTGTTTACAATCACAATAATGTTTATATTGTTATTGTATGCTTTAATTATGCCTTTGCACATTGATGACTGATTATGTGCCTATGAAAACCTTTCGTGGGTGTCACGGACTTAAGGCTGATTTATACTTCTGCGTCAAGCGCATGCATATGCTCCGGCGCAGCCCTCGCCCTGGCTGTCTCTGACGTGCACCTCTCAAAAAATGTAATTACATGTCACAATAACAGTGATTGGTTGGCTTGGTAGCACTGACGGGTGCGGGCGGGACCGAGAGCCACAGGAACGCATTGGAGCAAGTGTTTACAAGTGTCGAGTCCAGTCAAGGAGCTCCAAAGTTTTGGCACGTCCACCGGTTCCTGCCTCAAAATGAGTGAGTTTGAGCTACTTCTACTTTAAGGTAGCATTCAGAAAAACAAAACACTAGCGAAGAAACTCAACACAGAGAGACATAAAAACACCTCCGTGAAGTTGGCACCCAATGCTACGTTTGTGCTGATTTGTGCCGCAAAAACAAACGTTTGTGCTGGTTTGGGGTCTGAGATATTAGACATTATTTTTTTGACCGTGTGACATCACTTTCCACCCCATGTTGCTCAAATGAATTTAGAGGCATTATTTAGAACATTAATATCTGATGTTCATTTCCACGACATAAACCAGCACAAATCTAACAACATATTTTAGTTATATTTAAACAACAAAAACAGATAAAGTGTTTATTTAATGGCACAAACCAGCACAAATGAATATGACACCTGTTTTGTGCGATTTAGAGGAAATAATGAGGCGGAGAGTGACGTCGTGGCTCCCTTATTGTTTTGATTAGGCAATATCTAAACAATATAAATAGATACAGTGTTTATTTTAACGGCACAAACCAGCACAAACGAATGACACCAGTTTTGTGCGATTTAGACAACCTGGGGTGGAGAGTGACGTCACGAATCCCAAAATATTTTAATTATATCTAAACAACGAAAATAGATAAAGTGTTTGTTTTAATGACACAAACCAGCACAAATCGGGCACAAACAAATGACACCAGTTTGGCGCAATTTAGAGAAAATGGGGTGAAGAGCGACGTCACGGCTCCCGAAATATTTTGCTTAAATGTAAATGAGGAAAACAGATACAGTGTTTGTTTTAGCGGCACAAACCAGCACAAATTAAGCACAAAGAACCTGTGCTGATTTGAAGTCATTTGAGCAACATGGGGTGGAAAGTGACGTCACACGGTCAAAAAAATAATGCTTAATATCTCAGACCCCAAACCAGCATGAACGTTCATTTTTGCGGCACAAATCAGCACAAACGTAGCACAAACGACTGGCATAGTTTTGGGGATTATTTGTTTTTATGGGGTACTAACTTCACGAAGGTCATAAAAACCTTACTGGCAGCTAGCGTTTTTGAAAGTGTTATTGCAGAGCAACACAAACAGCACGCAGAAGTACAAATGCACAACTACGTGCAAGGCATGCGCCGTGGGTCACACTGATCACTTGACGCAGAAGTATAAACCAGGCTTTAATCGAAGAGCGGGGTGGAGAGGTGGAGGGTGTCACGGATGAAAGTGAAAAGCAGGTGGGGGCAGTTGGGTGTTGTGTTGTCGTGGACGAAAGTAAATATTGGGGCAGGGGGGTAGATGGGGTGGTGTCGCATACAAAAGTGAAAAGATGGAGGGGTGTCGCGGACGAAAGTGCAAAGTGGGTGGGGGCGGTTGGGTGTTGTGCTGTCGTGGACGAAAGTAAAGATTGGAGGGGTGGATGGGGTGGTGTCGCATACGAAATTGAAAAGCTGGAGGGGTGTCATGGACGAAAGTGAAAAGCAGGGGGGGTGTCGCAGACTAAATTGAAAAGCAGCGAGGGTTGGTTTCAAGGACAAAAGATACGTGAGGGGGAGGGGAAAGTGGTTGTCCCAGACGAAAGTGAGAGGGCGGGGGAACGAAGAGACAAAGACGAAAGTGGGGGGGGGGGGGGGGGGGTGGTAGTTCTGGTGGGCCCCTAATAGTATCTCAGTAGACCCCAAAACGGTGTGGGCCCTTAGAATCGTCCTAACTTTTCCTCCTCTTGCGGCGCCCCTGGACTACGCCATATCTGAGTTGTGAAGAGAGAAAGAGACAGAGTGATACAGTTTTTGAACGACGTTCCATATTGTGTTGTTATATAAAGATAAAATATTGTTCCTGCTTTGAAGAACAAATAAAAATAGAAAAGGAGAAGAATATAATGACTTGGATGAGTTCGTTGTGTCAGACTGGTTGTATATGATATAAGGATCATATATTTCAAGCTTGGTTAATGAAGTGCCATTATAGTTATACTGAACCCTTATAACTATCAATGAATGGACAGAAGCAGTTAAGGCATTCTTTAAAGGGGTGGTCCACTATGATATCATATTTTAAACTTTACTTGATGTGTAATGTAGCTTTGTGAACATAAACAACATCTCTGAATGTAATACACTCAAAGTTCAATGCAAAGAGAGAGATTGGCTTTTACAGAGCTAGCTTAGCAAAGCCTACAGCTAACAAAATTTGGGGACTACAAAAAATACATCTGGTCTAGTGAGATCACAAGGGTATCCGATTACACGCATTTACCACGTGGATACACCCTGCGCATCGAAGAGGCATGGCCAGAGGCGCTGTAAGGCTATAGCAGAGAAAGCTAAAATGCAGTCCAAATGTTGTTTTTCCACGGAGCTTCTTCTGTTTATTTGTTTGTGCTTCCAACGGACACAACACAAAGAGAGAAGCACATACAGTTTAATCCTATTCATGTTCCAGAGAATTATAAAAGTATATAGCTAGCATTTGACAAAGGACAGCTTCCAAAATCTCTCCCAATTCAGTGCTGGATTCTGCTTAAAACTCCTCAAAGGAGCAGCTCCAACAAGCAGAAGCTGTGGATTGTGAGCCACAACCTGTAAGTATTTTTACATGTACATGCAACACGTTGAGTTAAGAAAAAAAATACAGGATAGCTTGCCTAACACGTGTTGCAGCAGAATAATCAATTTAAGCTCACACGGGTCACATTCCACATCTTGTGCTTTATTCTTCTGTCAACAGCGTCACTGTATATTACAAAAAAATAACTTCATCCAAAGCATCAGAGAAAAAAAAAACATTGGTCCTGCACATAGATATATACACTAGATATCACATAGGGACCCTGAGCATGTGTCAATAGCGCCGCCATATTTGTACAGTGCTCCCAGGACAAAAGTCATTCAACCGCACTAGACAAGACAGTGTGCCAATGTGAAGATGCTGGACTTTAGCGCTGTGTAGTAACGAGCAAACAAAGAAAACAAAGCACAAAGGCAGAACATTTCATAGGTAAGATTTAGTTTTTTACGTTTTTTGTATGTTATGAACTTTTGCGCTTAACAAGTAACGTTATTGATGATAATACAGTCACCTACTGCATTCACCATAAGCCAAAGTAGCACCAACTCGCACAAAATTCTAGGCTTATGTTTTGTTCAATAAAAAAAGCAAACAATGTTATAAAATATATAACAACAAGATGCTGCGGTGCCAGAAACTTGTATTACTGTCAGCTAATTGAACGAGTCATTCATAACGGGGATTCATTCACAAACTAATCGCTCCCTCCGTCAGAATGAGAAGTGAAAGCTGGAGAGGGACTGTGTTCAGGACTTGTATTAGAACAAATTAAACAGGGAGGGAGGATAATACATTTCCATGCACACAAACACATACTCTTTGTCGGCAATGCCCATGCGGTCACTTGCCCATCAATGTAGAAAAGAGATGTAAAATTATAATTATTCGTAATTTTAAAAAAAATATTTGCATACTGACCACAGAGAAAACTTCCACTTTCATCAGCACATTATGTTAGCTGACCAATCAGAGTCTCTTAAGGGCGGGCCTTTTAGAGGAACTAGGAAATTTGACAGCCGTTTTCATGTTAGCAGAGTAGCTGTATACAATTAAAGTGAGATATATGAAAAAATAATGGGATTTTCTACAAGTGAGGCATGAGTACACATTGCTTTGCATCTTATAAACACAACCAAGCCTTAAAAATACATTCTGGACCACCGCTTTAAAATATCTTTGTGATTCAAACAAGAAAATGAACACATTTTCAAACATATCTACAATATATGATTGTTTAGTGGTTGTTTCATCTAATTTCACAAAAGACTTTAATCATCTAAATTGTGTTTATATCTCTAAATACATTCACAAAAATAGTATCAATTCCAGATGTGAATGTATTGTGTGTTCCATTTTAATCTGATTTGAGTTTTTGTCCGACCTGAGTAGCTGTGGATACATGATGAGAAAGAGAGGATTCTATATTTGGATTTCTATTTCTGTAGCATCACAGCAAACCCCTCAGGTACTGCCTGACTAATTTGAGCTGTTACATCATTGTACGTGACTTTAATAACCGTTTCGAATGCAACAAAGCATTATTAACCTCAGGTCTTGAAAATAGCGTTCAAAGTGTAAACTATGTTTAAAGTTTTTTAGATGTTAGTATCAGTATTGTTAGTTTTAGGATATCTATAAGCTAGTACTGTATAATCCAAAACAGTGACAAAATTCGCATTTAGGAGATGTAAAGCTTGCAGTTTGTCACTTCCGCCTAAATGGATCAACGGTTTTATTCATGTCACCTCATACTTCAGTTTCTCATCAAATCTTGACCAGTCAAATGCTCTCTAGTAGGGGTGTGATGAGACGCTTACTCCACGAGATGAGAGGAGACACAAGATTGGGTTCATGAGAACGAGACCGGACAAGATTTTTACAGTATTTTTAAGAAATCTTCTATGATGAAATACATGAATGGAAAATATTCTATTCAACAAAAAAAAAAATCACAAATTGCAAAACTATTTTGGTGCTTTTTTTAAATCAACTTGAAACAAATATTATTTTACTTATTTTAATGAATTCCGTGCAGTAAAAGACATGCAAACGCTGCTAAATATTTTGCTAATATATGAATGGAAAATAGTAGGGGTGTCAAAATTAATCGTTTCTCCGGTGCACCGCGATGCAGACGCGGACAATTCGGTATCGGTTCAGTAATAATCATAACCGGTTATTATGTACTGACGTCATTTATCTCATGCGCTATGTCGCCATAGCTTACTATGGCGAGGGAGGCGAGCCGCGAGCATGAGTATTTACAACGCTCTAACTACGTAAAAACTAAGAAACTGTGCACAATTTCACTGCGTGTGTGTTTGCTGAACACTGTTTCACTGACACTTACAGCAAAAGCCCCTATTTCACGGCGATTAAGAGAATAAAAGTAATCTCCATTTCTCTCTCTCTCTCTCTCTCTCTCTCTCTCACCTGTGGCCCATGATGAGTGCATCTGTGAAGAGTGCCAGCGTGTAAGAGCCAATCGCAGCCCTTTCTGTTGAGCGCGTGACCAATCAAAAAGGTGTAAGAAAGAACTTGGTAGTTGGTAGACAAGGCTCAGAAAGCGAGCGGGATATTTATATTTTTATATAAATAGTTTATTTGCTATAAATGCTTGTGTTGTTTAAAGGTACAGTTTATATATATGACTGTTTGTATTAAAGGACAAAATTGTTTTACAAATAGTATATAAATATGTTTATACATTTTAATACAAGAATTGCTGTGCTGTGAAGAAAATATAAAACTGTGTATGGAAAGAATCGTCAATGCACCGTGATGCACCGAGATATCGAATTGAACCGAATCGATGGCATGATAATCGTAACCGAACCGAACCGTGAGACCTGTGTAGGTTCACACCTCTAGAAAATAGTGTTTGTTAGGGATGCCACAATTCTCAAAATAATATTGAACCATTCGATACGACGTTCACGATTCAATACGCGCTCGTGAATTGCGTTTTTTTCCGGTTTTATGTTTAAATAATTTATGTGCATTTTATATCTCTACGAATTGACTGTTTGTGTGTGCCTGTAAGTCTCCGAGCTGAGATGAGGAAACTCCTCCCCGCCAGTAAATATTCAATCACTATGCTCTAAAGTTAGGGGGTGCTTAACCATCATTCCACATTTTAACATGGCGAGCGGCGGTGAAGTGAGGCAACAGTAATAGGAAGTGCTGGCATCTTTCAAATCTGCGGTGTGAGGACATTTCGGTTTTGCCGTTAAGTAAAATGCCATTGAAACAAAAAACGGTAAACAAATAATGACTGTGTGCAAGCATTGTTTTACATGTATAACCATGATTGCACATGCTGTTTTTGGTGATTGGAGATTTTGTCATCTTAAGCCTAGTTCACACTATAGGATTTTAAGCCTGATTTGAGCCCGATTTGGAAGTTAACGAGCTCGCCGACAGATCGGGCTGTGATCGGGGAAAAATCTGCGGGTGCTCGGCGATCTGCAGTCTTTATGTGTGATCTACTGAACAACGCATCAAAGAGGCTCGTTGAAGCGTCGCCGACACCTCGCAGTTGGAAATTCAATATCTAGCATGCTGAATATTCCAGAGCAGTCGGCCGACTTGACCCCATGATGTAGTGACAGCTGCAGCCAATGAGAGAGCATATCAGCATGAGCTGAATGGCTGTGTGCTCAGGAGCTCAACAGAAACGTCTGTGATTGGCCAGAATGGATATCGATGCACTCGCTTTATTCTGCGTTAACACAGACACCAGAGTAGGCTATATTAACAGTGGAACTAGAATTCTGTAACTATTAGAATTACCATTCTAATAGATGGTCATTCTGACCGTTCTCATATAAGACGTCATATTGTCACGTCATATTTACATTCAAAGCTTTGACTGTCTGTCATCATATTTTATGACACCATTACCCTAAAAATATCAGCTTTTTTCGGTAATACAGCCTATAAATATGTACAGTAGTTAAGATACTAGAACATGCAAAGGTCTGGGCCTCGCTTTCATTTTCACTTTCAAACAGGAGCTATTTCGTGGCACAGAATATGCTGTTTTGAAAGAGATATCTGAAGCAATTTTATGTTTGTGCTATCAGAAAGTTATGTTTATGTTAGAAAGAAGTTGCTAGGCAAAAAATACATGCTAGGGATGCTCAAAATAACCTTTTAACCGTTAACCGAAAGGATGCGTTTGTAACCGATTAATGGTATCAGTTAAACGATTAAAAAAAATAATTTAATTTTTGCATAAGGGACCGATCACGGAAAGCGCTTTTGGCGAGGCGCATATTTTGAATGGTTTTAAGCGCTGTGTATGCGTCCTGCGCGCCTCACATTATGCCATTGCGCGCTGTGTGCTCCCAGTGGAAATAAAAGTCAACTGAGCCGAAAAACCGTTTTACGTCAGTCGTCTGTTTCATTCTTCAATTATGTTATGCCGCTCTCTTATATGTGCTAAATATAGCTACAAGTCACAGCACCAGTTTTTATTTAGTAGAGGTCACGGGCAAATTTTGATTTGGAGGGAAAAATACCAAAATGTAACATGATGATTGAAATGACTGGCGGGAAAATAAATAATATATTTCAAATCTCTGTACATAACAAAAAAACTAACAATGATAATGCACCAAAAATAGTGCATTTTTAGTATAGTGGCAGGAGTATATTTTTGGACAGGCCTTGTCTAAAGTCAGCAGGCACTTTCACTAATAAAAAATATAGCACTTAAATTATTTAATTTTTAACAATAAATTAAATTACACAGTGGTTTTATATCAAAAGTTGATAATGATATAAAATATACTACACGTTGATGGTAAAAAATAACCTTTTAAGCGATGGCTTTTATTTGTTTCAGTATTCAAACATTAAATATTGAATGCTTCAAGTTAAATAAAAAACGAATATGAAACAACACATAGCAGGATATAAAGCATATAAAGGACTATTATATTTAGCAAAATGCTGCTCTTTTTATCTTTGCATTTTTATCATTTTATTTCTGTTATTTTAATAATTTTTTTTCTCTTCATATTTAACTAACGAGCTATAGACACATTCCCGCTTGACGTTTTAGAAGATATTTTGCGCAGATGCCCAGTATATATTAAAGATAACCGAGAAAAAAAACACAGAAACATGTTACATGTCCCCAAATGTCCAACTTATTTAACTGAATCATATAATGGCTTAAATGTATATAAAGCTGAAATGTTGAAAATTGCTCATTTTATTTTTATAAAACATTTGTCAAGACATATAGATATTTTTATTTTTTTTTTTGAGTAAAAATTTAGCAATCCATATTTATTTTATTTATTCATTCATTTGACTTGTTTATTGGTGCATTTATAGGCTATAATTTAAATCCAACACAATAATGAGCACCTCGGACAGTGCCATTCCGTAAAGCTTTCATGCAAATCCAAAAAACTTAAGAAAGATTAGACTTTCTCCTTTGACGGCAGACATGCCGTAACCGTCTTTCAGGTGGTATAGCTGACATTAAATTACAAAACAAGCATGCTGCAGTCTGGTTTTTGAATTAAAAAGTGCAATTATTTCCTCATTGTTCAAGGAGTCTGCAAGTTTGTGTTCAATGGATATAGCGATCTTAAGCGTTTCTTTATTCGATGCGCAGCAGGAAAAAAAAGGTTTTTCAGCAGTGCATGTACTCGGTGGTAAAGTACTCAGAGCGAGTTTTGTGCTACCAAATACAGCACGGCATGCAATAAACTCACGTTTAGTCAGGCGAAATAAACGTCTCTGCCTAGGATGTCAATCAAATTAATGAAGCTCAAGCCACGAGTAAAACAATATAGGCTATTTTATTATTTTAAGATTTTAGATGATGGGTTAGTAATTATACACGGGTAACTATATTCAAGTCAATGAAATAATAACTTTGATAAATAAAATATGTTCGTAAGAATGTGGTGGGCCAGTGACTCCCTTCTCTGCCGAGACTGCTCTGTGGTTTTAAAACCCTTTCAAACTGTATCGTTTAGACCTGTATCAGTTTTTCATGTTAAATGTAGTGTAGTTTACTTGTGGATGTCTGATGAGTAGCGCGCTTCGGCTGAGCCAACTGTGGTGGCAACAGAGCCGCGACGTCAACACACAGAATCCGTCGCCACAGTTCAGCACGGTTGTCTAACCCTGCCGAGAACGGTTTGTAATCGTGCCGCGCCGTTTCAGGCTTAGTGGAGAAACAACCCTAAACGTACCGAAGTGTTCTTAGAACAGTTTGGCACGATAGTGGAAAAGCGGCTATTGTCTTTCATCACATGCATCGCGCGCACATGAACGGTGAGTGAGAAGAGTGAGACGGAGGAAATAAGTCATTATGACAATCTTTAGGCTAATGACTTCTATTATAAATGTTAAAAGGGTTTTTGTAGTATAATAATAACAGCGGAGCATTAATTAAATGTATATTTTCCGTGGAGCGATCGATTAGAGGTAGCCTGATTTTTTTTTTTTTGACGGAAGAAAAAAAACATGATTGTACAAACAGCCGCCGGTTCTTAAAAAGAGTTCAGTCAATGTTTTCGTTTTGTAATTTAAATGTGTCATTTAAGTGAAAAATATCTAGGAAAAGACTATTTATTTTAATCTTTTTATTTAGTTTATTCTTTTTTTCTATGCTGTAAAGATGCTCTGTTATGTATGCTGCTGTTTGCATGTTAAAATAAATCAGTATTTTAAAATGCAATATTTAATGTGTCACACAAAATAGACACGTCAATTTTTTTTTTCAAATAAATATTTTTTTAATATTAATCTGATAACGGTTAACGGTTAATATCCGGTTAATGAGCAGCGGTTGTCGGTTAGTAAAATTAACCGAAATGAGCATCCCTAGTTTCGACTGATAATGTGGAATCTGTAAACACATGGCCACACCCACACTAATATTTAAAACATGGCAGAAAACAATGCACAATACAGTCCAGTAATGAAAATAGGATGTGACAATCAAATACCCTAGCCAATCAGAAGAGCGTGTGGGCAGATCTCAGTTTTCTTCACAAGCACACTGCTGTCTCACACACAAAATCAAATGCACATATTAAAAAATCTATAAAAAACAACTGTATCATTATGTGTAACTATAGTATTTTGAATTACAGATACAATATTTGTCATCTTTATAAACTGTTGGTTTAAAGGTCCCGTCAAGTGCTTTGAATTGTGAATTTTTATTTGATGTTTGATGTAATCTCAACCAAAATGTAGAGAGAGGGTGGGACAAGGTGAAGGCCTTTAAAAAAACAAATAGCGCTATAAAAAATACAAACGCGTTTTGTTTTATCACCACTCTGCCAGTGAGAGTGGTTGAGCTCAAGCGCTTGGATGTGTCTTGAAGGGGGCAGGGCATGTTAGATACTAGAGAGTAGGGAATCTCAGGCTACAAGATCTCGCAAGACTAAATCAACGAAATTTCTCGTCGAGGTGAAAAGTTGTGATGTTTTGATGGAGCGTGAGGGTGAATTTAGCACTGAAGATTGGAGGCAGGATTAGATTAGACCCGCACATCAAGTGCTTTGCACACACCTGACAGGCTGGCCTCAGAAGTGTGCATCAATTGTTTGGGGCGGGTGAGTGTGACGTAACCGATTTTTTTCTTCACCAGAGTTCAAGGGTCGCCGCTTCCAAAAGCAGAGGCTGCTACAACTGCAGCCACACGCATTAACCACGGCTTTTAACATACGATGGAATAGCACTTTAGATATGCTTAAAGCCATAATTCTCATATCCTAATCAAATTAAGACATATTGAGTATTCCTATTTCAGTAGCATTATTAAAGTGCAGAACAGACATGTAAATGACCGTTGTGTAGGACTTTTAGCTGCATTTTGCGACAAGATAAGCCATACACACTCAGCTTTTTGACACTTCTCTGCACCCATCGAGTCAGTAAAGTCCCACACCCACACATCTCCTCCGAGTGTGCGCGCACACACACACACACACATCGAACTCCTGGAGACACATACACCCGTCGTCATCATTATCTTTATCACCGAACACACGTTTATGCTGTCTGGATAAAAACGGAAGCTGTTGCTGAAAGTGAAACTGTTGAAAAATTAAAAACCAAAAATGACATGATTACTTACAATTAAAGAAAAAAGATCAATTTGTGGATTCTCGTGTGAAATTGTACAGGGAAGAAGCCAGTCAGTAGAGTTTATAGCTAAATATTTAGCAGTGTTTGCATGTCATTTATGGCACAATACATTAAAACAAATGTAAAATAACATTCATTACAAGTTGATTTAAAAAAAGCACCTGAATTGTTTTACATTTTGTGATTTTTGTACAGTTGAATAAAAATTTATTTAGCATTCATATATTAGCAAATTTTTAGCTAATATTTAAAATGATATATAAACACTAGGGATGCAACAATACAGTTAGCCTACAGTTCAATACATACCTCGGTTTTCGGTTGGACTTAGGTTGTGATGGCTTGACATGTGTTTTTTTTTTTTGTTATTCTATGCTTAGGCAATAGGAACAGTAAGAGATTAATTCACAATTTCAATGTAACTAATACGATATTTTATATTTAAATTAAGATATTTATATTTATAATCAGTGTTGGGGAGTAACGGAATACATGTACCGGCGGTACGTATTTAGAATACTATTCATGAGTAACTGTATTCCGTTACAGTTACTATTTTTAAACAGGGTATTTAGAATACAGTTAGGCTGCGTCCGAAACCGCCTACTACTCAGTAGGTACTGCATTTGAATTTAAACTTACTACTCGCCGTTAGAAAAGTACGTTCTATACAGTATGAATGTAAGAAGTATGAATGGAATTCGGACGTACTACATCCGCCATTTTGTCATGGTCACGTGACCTACCTGCGTCAGTTGCGTCGATTTACTTCCATTCATGAATTCTCTCGCGTAGCATCATGGGATAGCGCAGCGTGCATGGGATGCGCACTTCAGAATGTTGCCGGAAGTAGTAAGTCATCCGGGTACTTTTCGCATACTGATTTTCGAATTCTATGAATTCGGACATACTACTCGGCTCACATACTGATTTTAGTGTACTGTATAGTATGGAAGTATGCGGTTTCGGACGCAGCCTTACTTTCCTAATACCATTGGAATACTTCGGGCGATGCGTGTCTGGCCCATAATAATATTACTATTGCTGCCGAAACCATAGAAACAGAAGCTACACTTCCGACTGCAATCACCAGCGTTAACTCAGTGAGACTCACGCAAATGACCCTGTTCTCACGCTCTCACGCAACACCTCCATTTTCTCACGCAGCAAAAAGGACGATCGCAAACACCGAACAACCGGACAACAACCATGATTTTCGAATAAACTGCTTTTTTTTTGCCGTCATTGTTCGTGAATTCGCTGCTTGATGTTTCGCTTGCGCTTTCAGAGGTTTCATTTACGCTTCTTAAATTTACGTTCGCTTTTCTGACACAAATGTGGGCGGGACACCTTAGCCAAAGTTGGCAGCCCTGGTTAACTTGAGTGTACAAATATGGAGGATTCAGACCAGGGGCTCGAGGGGTTGGAGCCGCAACTGAAGCAACTTTCTAGCAGCAGTAAAGGAAAAAATGCATTCACGTCTTGGAAGTTCAAGCATTTTTTCTCTTTAAAGAATGAGAGGGATGAGCGAAACCTGACAGTGCAGTGCAATCTCTTTTTCTGTGCAGACTGTGAAATACAAAGGGTAAGCAAAATGCATATTATATACATATACTGTATATTACAGACAGTAATGCTGTCTATGTTCAAGCAATTTTTATCTTTATTATAGAAACAGAAATCGAATTTGTTGACACTTTGATAAATAAACATTTTTTAATAAACATAATTATATTGTTTTATTTATTTTTCCCTATCAGTCAATAATGGGCATTAGAGGCCCTCTGTTTTCCTGCAGAAATTGCTACCAAAGCATAGTGTGACATTTAATAGACTTGAAGGCTGTTTTCAAGGGGAAGTATTCCAAGTATTTAGAATACAGTACCAGAATTAAGCAAAGTAACGGAATACGTTACAAAATACATTTTAAAGCAGGTATTCTGTATTCTGTAACTAAATACATTTACAAAGTATTCTCCCCAACACTGTTTATAATACACAACCTGTATATAAACTGGTATTCATTTGAATTTTCTTAATCATAAACACTCTTTGTAATGCAAATCACCGTTTACAGCTTTTGTTATTCTCTAGTTATCTTAGATTCCGATAACAAACAAATCAGAAAAACATTTTCACAGAAAGCTCAATGGTTGCAACAGTGTTTGTTATAACTTAATGGCAAAATGGTGATTATTGCATAAACTGTCATAAAGCAATGATACAATTTAAACCACAAAATACAGTAAAATGATCTTTCTATAAAGCAGGCTCTCTCTCTCTTGCTAAACTAGTTTTCTCCTTTCTTCGAGTCTAGCCTGGGTGCCAAAAACAGAAATGACCTTAAGGGTAATTAGCTTAATAAAAAGCATTAGCTATGCTGTCAATATGATTTGCATAATGTGTGAAGTCAGTCTTGCTGGCGAACACACAAGGTGTCAGCTGGGTTTACAGAGCAGCACAGAGACATTTCTTGGGGCCCTGGCATTGTTCACACCTGTCACCAGGAATGTGAGGACCACGACACACAGCTGAGGCCCCTTCACTGTCCGTCTGTCCAAACGTCCGTCAATGAATGCTATTTGTTCCTTCTTCATCAACATTCTGCTGAAAACTTCTTTTATTCTGCACAGCAGAAGGAGAAAAAGTCAAAGGCAGTTTGGAACAACACAAGGTCGAGCAAATGACAGAATACTCATTTTTTTTTTAGGCAAACTATCCCTTTAAGACTCAATTAAATGATACACTGATGAACAGGCAACTCATTTGCGACCTGCAGTGCTCAGTATGACATTCATGCTGACAATCCTGAGGCAAGATCTTTGTCAAGGAAAACGTGTCTATTCTTGCAGGAAAATCGTGACCTCATGCTGACCTGTGAAAACTAGACAGCAGGAGAAAAAGAAGTAAAGAGACGAAAGAGAATTAGTGTTGACATCTCCTTCCCCCACACCCCCCCGCCACCAGCACACCCACTTTTCCAAATGTGTGTTTGGACACAAAGCAGAAATAAAAGTTCTCTTTGTTTTCCCTAGTTTTCATTACTGTTTTTTTTTTTTTCTTCATCAGTGACAGATGGCTGATTGCCTCTTTCAAAGATCTCAGGTTACATTTGGTCTTCAAAACGATGTGCTTCTGCTTAGGTTTCATTAATTTTTTTGTTTACATCTCTTCAAGTGCATCGTGGGAGAAGCAATGATTGGGAGACTTCAAACGGCTGTAAAAAAGGAAGATATTTTGATGAGTAAAAGTAAAGGTGCTTAAAGAAGTTTACTTTTGGAAATCATTTGTGAAACTTTTAAACTTTTTTGTAGCTAATAATGAATTTATTTAAATATTAGTTTGACAGATAGCTACAAGCTAAAAACATGCTTCCAGTGCACAGCAAAATCAGCAGTTTAGTGATTCATGTTTGGAACATGCTAATGTGCTAAACATGTTAACACCCATCGTTTGGTTACTTCCATTATACATGTGCCGGCCTATTTATTAGGTACACCTGTCCAACTGCTGTTAATGTGAATCACATGGCAGCAGCTCTGTGCATTTACACAATGGGGAAAAAAGGTGATTTAAGTGACTTTGAACGTGGCATGGTTGCTAGTGCCAGACGGGCTGGTCTGAGTATTTCAGAAACTGCTGATCTGCTGGGATTTTCCGGCACAACCATCTCTAGGGTTTACGGAGAATGGTCCGAAAAGGAGAATATATCCAGTGAGCGGCAGTTCTGTGTGCGCAAATGCCTTGTTGATACAAGAGGAGAATGGCCAGACTGGTTTGAGCTGATAGAAAGGCAACAGTAACTCAAATAACCATTTGTTACAAACGAGCTATGCAGTAGAGCATCTCTGAATGCACAACACATTGAACCTTGAAGCAGATGGGCTACAGCAGCAGAAAACCACACTGGGTGCCATTCCGGTCAGCTAAGAACAGGAAACTGAGGCTACAATTCGCACAGGCTCACCAAAATTGGACAAGAGAAGATTGGAAAAACTTTGCCTGGTCTGATGAGTCTTAATTTCTGCTGCGACATTCAGATGGTAGGGTCAGAATTTTGCAGCAACAACATTACATTGTATCAATGGTTCTGGCTGGTAGTGGCGGTTTAATAGTGTGGGGGATATTTTCTTGGCACATTTTGGGCCCATTAGTACCAATTGAGTATCGTGCCACAGCCTACCTGAGTATTGCTGCTGACCATGTCCATCCCTTCATGACTACAGTGTACCCATCTTCTGATGGCTACTTCCAGCAGGATAGCGTGTGTTGAAAAGGCCAGGTATATTCGACGTTCTGATTCGACACTGGTTTGAATGACAGCGGGGTCAGGCCCGCCCAGAAGACGCATATCATTTTCGTTTCTGCAGTCGGACATTGCAGTTCAATACAGTCTGGCTAACAGCTCGATACAGTGGCTTATTGTGTGTGCGTCACGAGGAGTAAGTGTTTGTGTTTTATGTCTGTATGCTTCTAATACTTAGTTTATGGGTTGAGTGTTGTAACTCAAACTTTGAATGACGATTGGACCGCATGACTGCAATACGTCATAACTGCGGGTGGTGCGCGATCCGAGTAAACGCCATTATTAACGACGCACATGTTCTCCCCGCAAGTTTATATAACCTTGGATTGTGTTGATATGTAAATCAGTGAAGTGTTAGGCAATGTAAATGCCATGTTTGCTCAGTATTTGGACATTTGGGTCTGTCTCACCTGTATATGCTTACTGATGCATATTTAGACCTGATGCCCTGTTAATCTTTGATTATATGCCATAACTGATGTTATATATCTATATTATATCCTATGTTATATTGTTCTGTAGATTATACAACTTGCAAGTTAATGTATTGTGATATATTTCTCTTTGTTCTAGAAAATACCACACACACAGGCATGTGCCTCTATGACTGTGCAAAATAAATGCTGTAACAACTCAGCTAACTATAAAGCCTGACTTGTGCGTTCTTAGTGACGCCCCCTGGTGATCACATCTCAAATTGTAAAGCCAGTGCAAGTTAACAAACTCAGCAACAGCGTGTCATGTCACGAAGCGTGAATCATCTCAGAATATTTCCAGTACCTTGTTGAATCTATGCCACAAAGGATGAAGGCAGTTCTGAAGGCAAAAGGGGGTCCAACCCGGTACTAGTAAGGTGTACCAAATAAAGTGGCCGGTGAGTGAATATATAAAATAAGTTTGTAATGGTAGTAATAATTTCCATTACAAACACCATTAAGACACAAACAAAGTATTAATTTTAACTGTCAAATCTAGTACATTTTACTAGTTTCTAATTTGATTCGGGGGAATTTCCATTCATTTTTCCAGTACTGGGTTGCAGCTGGAAGGCATGCGCTGTGTAAAACACATGTTGGATAAGTTGGTGGTTCATTCCGGTGTGGCGACCCCTCATAAATAAAGGGACTAAGCCAAAGAAAAATTTCCATTATTTATCAATTACCAGAGACCCAAAGAACCAATACAATTAAAACTAATACAATGTACATTTAATTATTAAAAACATTTCAAATTGTGATAAGGATTGTGTATATATATATATATATAGCAATGTGCTGTCTCATGCTAGAAACATATAGCAGCCTTTTAAATCATGGTAGTAATGTGGAAAACGTTAGCAGTACTATCATACTTAAACTGTGTATGCTAAAACAACATGCTAAGCAGTTTTTGATATTCAAAAACATGCTATTCATTTATAAATTTTCCTTTGGCTTAGTCCCTTTATTCATCAGGGGTTGCCACAGTGGAATGAACCGCCAACTTATCTAGCATATGTTTTACACACTGCAACCCAGTACTGGGGAAAAACATGCTACAAAGTTAAGACATATTTGTGAGATAAAAATAAAGTAATGTGTATTTAGATTGTGTATGCGCATTTATTGTGTATGGTCACACACCCAAAGTGCTTCACAATCATGAGGGGGTGTCTCCACACCACTACCAGTGTGCAGCATCCACTTGGATGATGCAACTGCAGCCACAGGACAACAGTGCCAATGCGCTCACCACACACCAGCTATAGATAGAGTGGATAGACAGTGATAGAGCCAATACAGTGGATGGGGATGATTGGGAGGCCATGATGGGTAAGGGTTGATGAAGGAAATTTGGCCAGGACACCAGAGTTACACCCCTACTCTTTACGAGAAGTGCCATGGGATTTTTAATGACCACAGAGAGTCAGGACCTCGGTTTAACATCTCATTTGAAAGATGGCTCTCACTGACAGTATAGTGTCCCCTTCACTTTACTAGGGCAATAGGACAGACCGCAGGTTGAGTGCCCCCTGCTGGCCTCACAATACCACTTCCAATAGTTAAGTGAAGTTTATTTATAAACTAATTTCGAGAGGATCACGTGCTTATGATTGCTTGCAGCCGGCCTCGCATTGTTCAATTTATGATTCACCAATCAGACGATTCCTAAGCCACTATAAATACCCTAAGTTCCATATAACAGCCATCTTCGTTTCAAAGAATACTCCATTCCACCCCTACTCCTCCTCCTTTCCTAGATGGGTGGCACGGTGGCCCAGTGGTTAGCACTGTTGCCTTGCAGCAAGAACGTCACTGGTTCTAGTCCTTACCAAGCCAGCCAACGTTTCTGTGCGGAGTTTACTTGTTCTCCCCGTGCTCACGTGGGTTTCCCCCGGATTCCGCGGTTTCCTCCCACCATCCAAAAACATGCAACTTAAGTTAATTGACTAATCCAAAGCGGCACCATAGACATGCACCTAGTAAGTAGTTATCTTCTAAGAGCAATCACTATCTATTCATTAGCTACTATAGCAGGGGAGTTCTCGAGATCTACCTGAGCTCAAACTCCCCTCTCGCCCTTGCGGGAGGGAGCCCCGGGCTCGATGATCTTATGAGCTCAGGGCTCTCTCCAGGGACAGCATGCCAAACAAGCTTTATAATCAATCATCAGCTAAGTGTGAACTCTTGAAATGTTTTAAAAGTAGTTTACATTTGGAATACATTTCTGAAGCTTTGTAATTGGCCAGTGACACAATCTGTGAATTAAAAAAAAAAAATTATTAATCAAATCTGTTAATTGACAGTTGCATGCTTAAAAAAATGCTAGCAATGTGCAGTGTAATAATTTATGCTACTACATTTTGACTGGTAAATCATGCAAGAAAATGCTAGAAAATGGATTAAACCTCTACTGCACGCATTATGATAAATCTGTAAAAACAATTAACTTTTCTTTTCTTAAAATGGCTTAACTTGAAGTGCTGTAAAAAAAAAAAAGAAAAATGTAGTTTTTTAAAGGTACTTATATACCTTATATTGCCATATGGCAACAACGTCCAACAGTGGATCTAACTTCAAAATTTCAAATTTAGAACTTTCCTTATATTTAATAATTTTGTTGTTTAAAATAATTAAATTAGTTTTGCAGTATTATAAGCTTTAATACAGAACTTGACACCTTATACATACTTTTCAACAACTGATATTCCAACATCTTTCATTTATTCCATTCTTTTTTTCTGAATATTATTGAAAACAAGCATAATATTGTATTATCATGTATATAACATACAGTCAATATAAATATTTTCACCAGTAAATATTATAACAAATAAATAACAAGTCTAGTATATCCAGATGCATCAGAATAATGTAGCTACTAGCTAACAATGTTTATATATTATACTATTACTATACTACGCCTGTCTTATCTGCCTCAGAGCTAACTTGAACTTTCTCCATGACTGCTCTTATCAAATGTCCAATCTGCATCATTCTTATGGTCACTAAAACCCATCTCATCCTCACCTTCATCTGCAGGAAGGGCCAGTTCTGTCCTTGTCTTGTTTCACTTACCATAGAACATGGTGGTGCTCGCTAATACACTGTTCCCTGTATTCATATCTATTCAAAAGTAGTATTGCCATTAAACTAGATTTTATCCATAATGCAAATGCCATTAACATACAACTAATCAACATTATATTACTAGTATTCATGTTGTTATTGTTACAACTTTAAAGTTCACAGCTGACCTTGCTAGCTAGCTAACCCATTGCAATATTGCACGTTCCACTATTGCGCAGCGTTGCCATTTGACAACACATACATTTGATTGACTTACAAAAAACTAATTTGAAAAAAAAAATTGAGTTGTGAATACGTCATCATAACTAACTGGAGGTGATGTTTCAGATTTTTTTGTGGATCTGACATAATTTGATCCTTTTTATTGACGTTTACATTTGCATTCAGCAACTACTCACAATAAACGCCAGTCTGTCAGAAATCGCGCTAGAGAAAAACCATTCTGCGCCACCGTGCAGCCACATGCTAACATATGATAATTTAAAACATAATAAAAGTTACAAATCTTGCTAGCAACATACCCAAATATATTAGCAGTATGATATCATGCTAGTAAAATGTTACAACATGCTAACGGCCTTTGGGAAACTTACAGCTGCTAAAAAAAAAAAAACCTGACTTTATGTAAAAACAAATGCAGACATCCCAAGTCTCCCGGAAGTTACAGGAGTCTCCCACAAATGCATAGAAACTCCCAATGCCCGCAAACGAATGATGATCTCCCGGAAATCGCTCGTCTCCCATCTGGTCCTTGCACCACTCACCACTGCATGTGTTCAAACTAAGCAACTTGTAATTAGGATACAAAGATGTGAAGGTGGAAACTCATAGCCACACCCACCAATCACATCATCACTACCATTGACCAATGGTAGTTTGAAGGTGTTCACTCTGAAGAGCAGATTCAAAGTCCTGAAGTGATCTCCAAACAAACATCCTACCAGTTTATGTTGCTTGGAGTCACTATCAGTGTCTCTGCCATGCTGTGAGTAAATCGGGGCCTTTATTGTGGAAATGCCAGTGGATTTTTACTCAAAAACCTTTGATCAAAATCAAAGTAACTTGCTTTTTCTCTGAAACAACTTTTAAAGGAATCCCTCTGCTTCTTCAATGAATCGATGAAATCCCTACGGATGAAATAAAGTTCCCATTTCAGGCTGAATAATTCATTACACTCAGAATTAGATTACAGTAATAAAATGGTTTGCGAACAGTCTTTCTTTTAAACAAATTCACAAACTTTTTTTTTTTTTTGAACAAATCAAGTTTCTCACAACATTCATGCAATTGCTGTATTTATGCAACTTAAATTAATAACCGACTGCCTCTCAAAGCATGAATATGGAATCAGTTCTTCGCTGATTTTAATAGTACCCACTTGTCTAATGTTTTCTCAACACTCTCTCAAGGTTCAAATTACAGTCAAGTAGGAACAGATGGATAGCAAGAGGAAGTCCTGGAGGAATGTACTGTATTTCAGCCGCAAGTCTCGACTTCAAAAGCATTTCATTTCAGAACAGGTTTATGAATAAGAGCTTCACAAATAATAGTCAATCACTTCAATGCTGCACATATTTCTTTACACGCACACACATAGCAATATGCTAAACGTATATGAGAAGTGATACCTTATTTATTCTTAAAGGCCATTATTTCATTAACATGCCAGCTTGTGTGTTCAGATTTCTTCAAGACTCTTTCCTCTTATTTTGTCACGCTCTACGTTGCTTTTGTGTGAGTACTCAATGTGAAGCATGAGTAGCATTTAATGAATTAAAGCAAGGAACATGCTATACGTTATCCAGATATATTTAGGGTCCAACTCTTCCCTTTTAACAATGCTATACTGTAGGTAAAGCTCCAATGATGGTTCTATAGCACACGTACAGTTAGGCCATAAATATTTAGACATTGACACAATTCTAACATTTTTGGCTCTATACACCAACACAATCGATTTGAACCCAGCAAGCAATAGCCGTCATTTCACCGTCTAGGTGAAGCATAGACCAGATCTAGTCCGGCTACGTGTAACCCAATTTTAGCCTGAATAACCTTAAATTTGGTTGCATGTTGTTTTTTTGTAAAATAAAGCTTATGATATGTATGATACTTCATCATGTAAGCAAAGTCAATAACGTTTATGAGGTACCTGCACTGTAAAAAATAAATCCGTAAAATTTACGGTAAAAAACCAGCAGCTGTGGTTGCCAGTATTTAACCGTAAAAAATACGGTACAAACCGTAAAAGTAAATTCTCATTTTTACAGTAAACTACCGTATTTTATTAATTTATAGAGATAATATGTCTGTATTTTCAATTAGCAACATCTACACATCTTTTGTTACACAGATAGACATGATAACACAGCCATATGCAGGTGGTGATGAGAAAGTTCATACATAATAAACCAATGCTCATCACAAACAACTTTTCCCACAATCAGAAAAGTGTATCAGTGTAAAGAAGGAGCTCAGTGTCATTCACACAGCTACTTAACACCAGTATAATAACACGCATAAAATTAAAGTCATGAAATAAACATTGTTTATCAACATTAGATGTAACATAAATCTCTAATGTACATAACTGATGGGAAAACAACTACAAAGATCCATAGTAATGTCAACAAAAAGCATAAAAAGTGATGTGCCTTACAGGGAATTTTGGGAAAGTCAATTTACGGTTATTCGCCGTATATATTAAGGAAACATACTGTTAACCAGGTTACGGATTTTTACTGTAGCATTTTTACAGTTTTTTACCGTTGAAATCACAACCATTTTTTGCAGTGTGCAAGTAATAACTGTAGTTTCACTTTCTCTGTGAAGTATAGACCCAATGTAGTCCGGCTATGTGTAACCCATCAGCCCAAAAAACCTTAAATTTGGTTACCTGTCTTTTTGGCAAAATACCTTGTAATATGTATGCTATTCCTTCAATTAAGCAAAGTAAATAGCATTTATAAGGTGTTTGGGTTTTTAACTATATATGTTATTTTCATAGCCTGAGTGTAGCCTTGAATTAGCTCGTCATCAGATTGGCTATTTTCACTGTAGTATTTGGCCATGCAGCGTGTGCAATGGTTAATACATCACGTCAGCATTATCAGTACTACATCCACAAGCAATTTTGTGACATGTTCTATTTGTAGCCATAATTTAGCTCAGATTTAGATGGGCTTTACCCACCTCCCAAAAATGACATAAAAATTAATTGTAGATTACTGCCTTTTCATTTTAAGTTAAAAATGAATATGCTATAATATATCTTATAAATTTAATATCTTATATATATATATATATATCTTACGTTAGAACAAGCCAGATCTAATCAGTTAAGCAAAATTGACGCAGCTCCGTACTCCACACGATAGATGGCGCTATTGCACATTTGTCGAGTCGGCTGACATGGACCAGCTAATCAAGAGGAAGAAAGCTGTTGTTGTTTGAAATTTGAAGCGCTGTGAATTTCGAGCGCAGGTGCCCTGCAAGGTAAGTATAATCTGCTTTAATATCATGTTGTTTGGCAATGTTTTTTATTATATGTGCATGTTTTAATATAGTATTACGCTAATTAGACGAAAATAAAAACGGTGTATAGGAGTGTTAAAACCTTTTAAACAAGCAAAATTAAAAATTTATTACGCAAAGTTCTGTGATTAAGTGCATTTATTTTGTACATTGCGAGTCGTCTTCATTAAAATGCCTCATGAAGTCAATAAAGTCAGTCATGAGATGAAACTTCTGCAGTTTTAGCTTTTAAAAGAATTGTTTACTTGTGATTTCATAACAAAAGAGACTCATTTTCAAACACAAACACCAATTTAATTCTGTTTTTAGTTAGAGCCATTTGTCTCTTACAGAAAACTAATTCAAGCATAATTTGACAAGACGGCCTCTACTGTGTATGCTGGTACAAGGTTATTGATTTAGATTTGATAAATAAACTTTTTTTTATGGAAAATGTATTTATTTTTTAGTAATATGATTAACTGTATTTTTACTTGTCACAGTAAATCAAGTATAAAGTAAGCTGTTGGTTATTTTTATTATTATAATGCTTCTCTAATATTTGTAACTATTTGTTTTACTCCACAGCATACCTGTCAACCCTCCCGTTTTAAATGGGATTTTCCCGTATTTTACAGTTCTATCCTGCTGTCATCCCGTAAAGGTATTTTCCCGTATTTCTCCCGTATTTTTATCTTTCTGAGAAGAGCCGATCCTCCCTATATGCAACCCATACCGCCGAACCACCAGGTGCCGCCCTTGCTCTTAAATGTGATTCGGTTCTCTGCTTTCATTTTATTTATTCATGGAAACACTTTGAAATAAACATAAAAACGGCACGATTCATTTCCTTTTCATTACAGGCGCCATTGCCTCTATGCAACCCTCAAAAAAGGTCAGTTCATATAAAGATGCATGACTGTCAGCTGATGCGCTCCATAGTGATAATAGACGCCGTTTCCCAAGCGGATTCTGTACGTACGCGATTTGATGCTGAGCTCAAGTGGACACTGGGTTTTGGGTGCGTGTTTAAACAGACATATACACATGATAATAATAATAATAATAATAATAATAATAATAATAATAATAATAATAATGGCGGTTCATTCCGCTATGGCGACCCCAGATTAATAAAGGGACTAAGCCGAAAAGAAAATAAATGAATGAATGAATAATAATAATAATAACAACATCTAGGCATGTCGATCTTGTTGTGTTTTCTTTTAAACACAACAAATTTTGTCTTGAATGAGCATAAACAGTTAGGAAAACAGTCAAATGCTTTCATTATAGATCTGTGCAGTTTTAAAGTGACACCTCTGTTATTTAATGTAATCAAACCAAAAAAATCTAAATGAGAGATTCATTCACTGCTCTTTAATCAATTATACAGTGAAGAAAAGATGAGATTTGATAACTTGATTCTATTTCTTTATAATAGCTAATAGTTTTAATGAGCTGAACTGTTTGCTAATTTATTTGCAGCTTTTTCTAATGTATACTAATTATTATATCCTTTGTAAATAATAATAAAAATGTATTACTGATCATTTCAGAAGTATATTTACAATGAAACAGCTCCAGATGAATATATTTATTTTATTTATTTATTTTTTTCGGGGGGTATCCCTTATTTTCACATCCCAATGTTGACAGTTATGCTCCACAGATATTTGAGTGTGGCTATGTAAAATGAGCAGTCTAGCAGGTATGAGTTGCTTAAACATTTTAGACTAAAACATTTACACTATGGCCTCATTTGCTGGTTTCCCTGTCCATATGCTGATTGGCCATGTACATTCACAAGCTGGAAGAAGCTTTTGAGTCATATCAAACACACAGAATGAAAATTAACTGCTGTTGATATAAAGAAACATTAAATATAACACATTGATACTAAAATAGTTAAAATAAGTGATTAAATAATTTAATTAAAATTGTTAATGTGTAAATGAGTAATCAGCCTTAAGCTGTAAACCTGTGGCTAATGTTATTTTTTGTTGGTGGGTGTTTTTTTTCTTCTTCTAGTTTTAATATGTAACCATCAACAAGTGTGATTGTGTCCTGAAGACCTACCTCATTTGAAGAGACTGTGCATCTACCTCAATGAAGACTTGTAAAACAGTATGTGGTAAGTGTGTCAACCGGCCCTCTTTTCATAAATGTATTTGTAAAACTCAGTCACAAGACTGAGGTCAGAACATATCTCAGTATTTTTTTCCCTTTTTCTTCAGGAATGAATGTGCAGAGGCTGGATCTCCCAATGCACACACAGCAGTGGAGATCTTTATCATTTGGGATGAGGATGCTTGTCCTGGGGACAGACCTACAGATGTTGGTGTATACCAGGGATGTCTAAACTCGGTCCTGGAGGGCCGGTGTCCTGCATAGTTTAGCTCCAACTTGCTTCAACACACCTGCCTGGAAATTTCTAGTATACCTAGAAAGAGCTTGATTAGCTGGTTTAGGTGTGTTTAATTGGGGTTGGAACTAAAATATGTAGGACACCGGCCTTCCAAGACTGAGTTTGGACGCCCCTGGTGTAGACGTTCTGCACCTGCTTAGTGTCACATATGGATTGGATGGACTTTTTGGGTTCATGTACCCTTAAAGGGTTTGTTCAACCAGAAGTTAAAATGTTTATTTATTCATGTCGTTCCAAACATTGATTTGTCTTCGGAGTACAAATTAAATTACTTTAGGTGAAATCTAAGAGCTCTCTCATTCTCTATAGACAGCAATGGTCCAAACTTGTTTAAAGTCCAGAGAAATACCTAAAATCACATGCTTTTAGTTGTTCAATCAGAATATTATCAAGCTACAAGAATAATTTTGAGTGCATATAAAACAAAAACACAAGATATTTTGAAGAAAGCCGAATACCTGTAACCATTGACTTCCATTTGTTTTTTACAGGTTTTCAGCTTTCTTCAAAATATCTTTTCTGTGTTCAACACAAAAAAGTCATTGTTTTTATCTTGTTTGTTTTGTCATAACTTTGACATTTTACATATTTAATTTGTATCGTTTAATGTTTTTAATATTGTTTATGTTGCTTTTGTTAATAAAAGCTTTTGTTTAATCAGTTTGAATGGATTGCCTTTTTGAGAACCTGTTAATCAAAAATGTTGATATGTATCTGTGTATTTTTGTTGTTTATAAAATGTATAAACAATTTACCAATTATATCATTAGCTGAAATTTTGATGACTTGTTTATGCTTGGGCTGTACTTAGACGTCTATTAGATTTTCACTGACAGCCTAAATTTAGCTGTGTTTTAGCCTAGACCAAAATTCACCGGCTATTAGACGTATACATGTAGTCGTCTATTAGCCGTCTAAATGAAGACGTTTAATCTTGGGCTATGCATAGACGTCTATTAAATTTTCACTGACAGCTCAAATTTAGCCGTGATTTAGCCTAGACATCTAGGCTATGTTTAGATGTCTAATAGACGTCTTTTAAACCAAAAAATGCTTGCTGGGAAATTAAACAAAAATGTGCTTTAACTGCAGACTGTCAGCTTTAATTTGAAGGTCTTTATATCCAAATCAGGTGAACGGTGTAAGAATTACAACAGGTTGCATATGTACGTCCCACTTGTTAAGGGTCTAAAAGTAATTGGACAGAATAATAATCATGAATCAAACTTTCATTTTTAATACTTGGTCGCAAATCCTTTGCAGTCAATTACAGCTTGAAGTCTGGAGCACATAGACATCAGCAGACGCTGGGTTTCAGTCCTGGTGGTGCTTTGCCAGGCCTCTGCAGCAACTGTCTTTAGTTCCTGCTTGTTCTTGGGGCATTTTTCCTTTAGTTTTGTCTTCAGCAAGTGAAATGCATGCTCAATCAAATTCAGATCAGGTGGTTGACTTGGCCATTGCATAATATTCCCCTTTTTTTCCTTCAAAAACTCTTTTGAGTTCTGAAGCATTTGGCTGAATATGAGCAGAACATATTGCCTGAAACACGTCAGAATTCATCCTGCTGCTTGTCAGCAGTCACATCATCAATAAATGGAAGAGAACATACATGCCATACATGCCCATGCCATGTCACTACTACCAACATACTTCATTGCTTAGGCTCATGAGCAGTTCTATTCCTTCTCCATACTCTACTTCCTATCCCTCTGGTACAAGTTGTTCTTGATCTCATCTGTTCATAGCATGTTGTTCCAGCACTGTGAAGGTTTTTTTTAGAACTCTAAAATTACCTTCTTTTTTTAGACTCATCAATGGTTTACATCTTGTGGTGAACCCTCTGTATTTACTCTGGTGTAGTCTTCTCTTGATTGTTGACAGACACACATACACCTACCTCCTGGAGAGTGTTCTTGATCTGTCCAACTGTTGTGATGGGTGTTTTCTTCACCAGGGAAATAATTCTTAGGTCGTTCACCACAGTTGTTTTCGTGGTCTTCTGGGTGTTTCGGTGTTGCTGAGCTCACCGGTGCGTTCTTTCTTTTTTTTTTTTTTAAATGTTCCAAACAGTTGTTTTTGCCAGGCCTAATGTTTTTGCTATCTCTCTGATGGGTTTGTTTTGTTTTTTTAGCCTAATGATGGCTTGCTTGACTGATAGTGACAGCTCTTTAGATCTCATCTTGAGAGTTGACAGTAACAGATTCCAAATGCAAATAGCACACTTAAAATGAACTCTAAACCTTTTATCTGCTCGTTGTTATTGGGAAAATGAGGGAATAACACACATCTGGCCATGGAACAGCTTAGAAGCCAATTGTCCAATTACTTTTGGACCCTTAACAAGTGGGAGGCACATATACAAACTGTTGTAATTCCTACAGCGTTCACATTATTTGGATGTAAATTCCCTCAAATTAAAACTGACAGTCTGCAGTTAAAGCACATCTTTAAATCGATTGTGTTGGTGTATAGAGCCAAAAATGTTATAATTGTGTCGATGTGAAATATTTATGAACCTAACTGCCTGCAAGATGCATTTTAAAGAGCATTTGTTCTGCAAAACATCTTCTGTTTGCAAACATCTTAAAAATGTCTTTAAAAGGTCTGTTTAATGAACACTTATTTACAAACATCTTAAAGACATTTTCTAAAAGTCTACACTGTAAAAAAATTACATGAACAATTAATCATGACAGCATGTTTTTAGTTTAGTTAGTTAATCATGTTCTAACATAATTCTATAAGTTATGCGAGCAGTTTTAGGTCAGTTTAACATAATATAATTTCAATGGACTCATAATTTGATTCAGTTTAAAAATTTAAGGCAACCAGGATTTTTTTACAGTGTACTTAACATCTGATAGGATTGAAGATGAGCAAACACTCTAAAAAAATACATCTTCCAGATGTAAATGAACACATTAAATAAACATTGAGTATGTATGGTCTAAGTGGCTTGTGCTTGAGTAATCCCACTGTTTAAGGCTTACATTGACGGAAGTAATAACAACCAACTCTACAAAACATGATGTGATCTTAATAAATGCAGGACCAACTTGTTGATTTTTGTGGCAATAATACAAATGCTTGTACAGCATGTCCAACACAATCTCACAACAATTCGTAACTTTTAAATTTGGTGGCTAATTTGTATGCGTTTGCACACATACACTTAGTACGATTTGCTTATCCCCCAATGACGGTTGGGTTTACGGGTGGGGTTGGGTGCCACGCCTTCTTTTTAAAATTGTACATTTTCGTAGACTGAACTTGTACGAATTCGTACAAATTTTCCATTAAACTGACGAAACGAAAAATAGTTACATATCCTCGTGAAATCAGGCTAGCATGTCTTGTAAAACAAACCACAATTGAACCAACAATGAGGGAAATTGGGCAGAAATTGCTACTGAAATACACGTAGCTGGTATCTAAACACCTAGCATAATATTACACTGGATGTGACAAAAGCAGTAGCTGCAAATCCCAAAATTCCTGATGTCCTTTTGAGTCAGTGCCATAAATAGAATGTAGGATCAGTTTACTGTTAGTACTGATGTCCACACTAGTGTTGAAAAAAGCACTTTTTATTTTGGTTTATGTTGTGTCTCATGGAAAACATTTTTGAAACATTGTGATTATGGGTCAGTGTCACTCATTATTGAAATCTTAGAATTAATTAAAAAAATGTCTTACAAAAACATGGTTTTTACAGTTAGCTACACACTAGAAACAGGCTTCCAATGTGCAAAACATGCTAGCAGTTTAGTAATTCATGCTTGAAACATTGTAGTGTGCTACGTTTGGGATAAAGTGCATCCAGGAGGTTGTTATCGCAGAATAAAATCCAGCATGCTTATCGGCAGCTGACATGAAGGGCTTTATTCTGTGAAAACAACCATCCTGCATGTACTTTATCCTGCTTATTACACGACTACTTGCCACAAAACATACAAACATTCACTTACCTGCACCTTATTCAGTCACAAGATGGCGGCAAAGAGTCTAAGGGTGATTTCACACCTGCCTTATTTAGTTCGGTTGGTTCGCACTAGAGTTCGTTTTCCCTCTTGGTGCGGTTCATTTGGGCAGGTGAGAACGTAGAAATCGCACTCGGGTGCGCACCAAAAGCGCACCAAAAAAGCGTACCGAGACCTGCTTGAAGAGGTGGTCTCGGTACGCTTTCAAACGAAACCTGGAGTGGTTCGTTTGTGATGAGAACGTAATCCAAACTAAAACAGACCCAACCGCAAAAAGTACTGCGCCTTTTTGGACTAATCCAGCTGCAGTAGTGCGATGCGCTGTCTTATGGGGTTTGGAGGAAAAATATTTGTTGACAGCGCTTTACCAACAGTTTTAAACAGAGAGAGAGAAAGAGAGAGAGAGAGAGAGAGGGAGAGAAAGAGAGAGAGAGAGGGAGGGAGAAACATTATCTGATGGATTATTGGTGATATTTCCGAAAGATGACCATGTCGCAGTTTAGCTAAATTATTTCACGCCTTCTCCTAATTTCGCCGATTGCAATGCATTAAAACATTGTTTTCCAGCCCCAGCCGCCCTTCATTCTTGAAATGTATAGTTTGTCTAAAGTGATGCATACAAACTACATAGTATACTATGACCAGGGCTACTGCGTCAGCCAGCGCAGCGACATTGTGTGTCTGCCGGTTTGTTTATTTGCGGTAGTTCCACGTGAATTCTGACCAATTGAAAAGCAGTTTAGGAAATACGTTCAATAACATCTGGCCAGTGAGTGATGTAGATTTTGTCACATGACTGCATTTTGGTTCGTTTCAACTGGTTCGGACCAAACCAATCAGTGTGGTGTGAAAGGGACCCAAAACGGCAGAAAAATGCTACAATGTATCATTTGTTGCCTTTGGTTCGGACCAAATGAACCGAACCACATATGTGAAAGCACCCTAAAAAGCAAAGCTGACAGAAATGAAACTAGCTGAATGAAGCATATATTCTAACCAATATATTATTTATTCACAAGACAGCGCCAAATACTGTAGTCAAAAACTGTCAAAACAACAATGCGACAGACAAACAGATACATATGGATGTGGATGTAAATAGATGTGAACATATTCACTGTTATTTTGGAAAAACATACCTTGGAATGTTGTGAGTGATCAATCAGAATCAAGTATCCAGACAGCTGTGTAATAAAACATTTTTAAACCATTAAAACCCTTAAAAACATGAAAAAACATCAAATTTTAACCACCAAAACTAGTTCATTTTAATGGTTTCTATTGTTTTTTTTTGGGGGGGGGGGGGACAAATTCTAAAGCATTTATTGGTTTTAGCATGCTACCAGAATGCAATTACCAATAAAGACCCTAAGAACCAATACAATGTTTAGCCACATTGCTTGCATAAGTATAGACACGGTGGGTGTGTTTGTTAGTGTGTATGTGTGTGTTTATGTGTTTATTTAGATCCCCTTTAACCACTACCAATGTAGTGGCTATTCTTCCTATGGTCCAACAAATAAAATGACAAATATACATCAAATCATCATCAAACCAATACAACATCAATAATAATAATAATAATAATAATAACAAAAACAACAACAACAATAATAATAATTATTATTATTAATAAAATAAAACAACAGAAACAAATACCAAAAGCCAAAAAAAGGATAGCTGTACACTAAACCATAACAATAGACACAAATACCAGAACCAAACAAAGACAAATTTACATTAAACCAAAATTATAGCAACAATACAATAAAAGATAATGTGTGTGTGTGTGTGTGTGTGTGTGAAAGAGAGAGAGAGAGAGAGAGAGAGAGAGAGAGAACAAAGCATGTTTGATTAAACAGTGAATATAGCACATATTTGACTGAAATACCCATTTCAAACTTGAATCACAGAAGCCATGATTGAGCCGAATTCCACGTGTTTGCAGAAAATGCGTTGCACATTCCCTGAAATTGGTTTCACCCAGTGGATATTAAAGTCTATTTGCACATTTCCATTGAGTGTGTACATAATCTACTTGCGCAAACACTTAAGTTACCATTTGGTGTGAACCCAGCATTACACATCTCATTCAAAGTCCTTGTTTTGCTTAAGTCTTTGACAGTTGTAGGCTGTGAAACAACTGAACTCATTCAGTGTAGTGATATGGAACTGTAATGCTGGGTTCACACAGCGTCACTCACTCTCAATTATTTTTTTGTTGAATTCTTTTTTTAACTTGTCCAGAAGATTTTTGAAGAATTATGCACCAAATCTGTCAACATTGGGATGTGAAAATAAGATATACAGTTGAAGTCAGAAATATTAGCCCCCCTTTTAATTTTTTTTTCTTTTTTAAATATTTCCCAAATTATGTTTACGAAGCAAGGAAATTTTCACAATATGTCTGATAATATTTTTTCTTCTGGAGAAAGTCTTATTTGTTTTATTTTGTCTAGAATAAAAGCAGTTTTGAATTTTTTAAACACCATTTTAAGGTCAAAATTATTAGCCCCTTTAAGCTATATATTTTTTTGATAGTCTACAGAACAAACCATCATTATACACTAACTTGCCTAATTACCCTAACCTGTCTAGTTAACCTAACTAACCTAGTTAAGCCTTTAAATGTCACTTTAAGCTGTAGAGAAGTGTCTTGAAAAATATCTAGTAAAATATTATGTAGTCATCATGGCAAAGATAAAATAAATCAGTTATTAGAAATGAGTTATTAAAACTATTATGTTTAGAAATGTGTTGAAAAAATCTTCTCTCCGTTAAACAGAAATTGGGGAAACAAATAAACAGGGGGCTAATAATTCAGGGGGGCTAATAATTCTGGCCTCAACTGTACATAATTAATATAAATAAGATAAATAAGAGATACCTATACCCATTTAAGACAAAATTTGTTGTGTTTAAAAGAAAACCCATAAAGATCGACATGTTTAGATATTATTATTATTATTATGTGTATATGTCTGTTCTAATCAATGACTGTAAAAAATATGAACAATGTGACAACGCCTTTACCCACTGAACACTTTGAATGCAAAATGCCCCATGTCGGGCACAAACTGTTGCAAAAAACTGCTGAAATTGGAAAAGGTCATCGGCTGCGTAAAAACATATGCTGGATAAGTTGGCGGTTCATTCCGCTGTGGCAACCCCAGATTAATAAAGGGACTAAGCTGAAAAGAAAATGAATGAATGAATATATGTTGGATTGCAAAATAAACAATCTTTCATACACTCTAGCCTGAGTTAGACTAAGCTATGGGCACAAAAAATATTTCTCTTATAATAGGTTGTTGGTATTTATTATCTTCATAGGGGTAGAAATAACATTTGTAAAATATGAAAAATAACATATAAACAACACATACATTTTTAGAAAGGTTTTTATTTTTAATTGGCAATCAACAGGACCAAAAATGTAAACACCATGGACAGCTATTTACCATGTGGAAAAAAAAAAATATTGTGCGTTTGAAACATAAACAAAGCAAGATTTCTAAATATCAACAGAATATTTACACATCCCATGCCTGCACTATATAAAATAATCCTTGTCAATTTGTACAATAAACTTATCAGTATTAATACTCAACTGATGTCTATCAGGCACCGCAACATGTTTTTATTTTTTGCCTCCATTTTCATTTGGTTTATTTGATGCTTTTTATCTGGCAAAGAGGAATTTACCTTCATTTTAATATTTATCAGGTGTTTTCAAATAAAAAGCCAACGGTAAATGATGCATATAATATATAACATTTACAGCTCTATTTGTTATATAAGAGTGTCCACTTTTGCTCCGCTTCCAATCGCATGTACAGAATCCGTTTTAAAACAGCGTCTATTTATAACTATGGAGCATGTCTGACAGTCGCGCACTGCTACATGAACGGACTGTTTTGAATATTGCATAGGAGGGGCAACTGCGCCTTTAATAGAAATGAAAGGAATCTCGCTGTTTTTATAATTATTTCAAAGTGTTTTCATGTCTACATAAAATGAAAGCACATAGCAGATTCATATTTAGGAGCAAGGGGCATCCTCTGGTGCATCGGCGGTATAGTTGTGTATAGGGAGGATAGGCTCGTTGATGTTTATTGCCACCCTTCACAGAAAGATTAAAAAACAGGAGAAATATGGGAAAATGCCTTTACGGGATGATAGAGGGATATAATTGTAAAATACGAGAGAATCCATCGCAATTTCGTGGCAATTCGTAACTTTTTGATTTAGTGGCTAATTCGTATGAATTCATACGATCTAATTCGTACAAATTAGTACGATTTGCTCATCACCCAATGATGTTTGGGGTTAGGTGCCATGGCTCCTTTTTAAAATCGTACATTTTTGTATGACTGAACACGTACGAACTCGCACTAATTAGCCACTAAACTGACAAAACATAAAATACTTACGTTTCCTCGTGAGATCAGGGTGGAGAATCCCGAGAAAAACAGGAGGGTTGACAGGTATGTTATGCACATCCCCGGCAAACTTTTCATGCATACCACATCATCTGTGCCGTTCGGCAGAAATTCGCCTCTATTTACATATTTGCATTGACTTGTATGCAATTTACTTGCGTGAACCCAACATAATGCAGTTAAGGTCAGTCTGGAACTACTTTAGTCATGTGTTTATCTGACAATAATCGCACACCAAATGCTGTGTTCAAACCAGATGGAAAGTATTGTTGAACTTAAAACAAAGGAGAAGCAGATTGGTTTGGCTGTACAACCCAGCTAGCAAACTTCATGTGGCTCAAATCCGGCCCACACCAGACACTTACATCCTGCCCTCATACCGCATAGAATGATGCCACTTGGGCGGCCCGCTCCTGTTTGCCAGATCTGGGCCACAATTAAGCCATAGCAATATCACATATCAGCCAGAATTCAACCAAATGAACCAGAACTGACCCTATTCTGGGCCACAATTTGCTTTTATTTTGGCCCAGATCCGGCCCACACCAGACACTTACATCTGGACCACATACTGAATGGAATGATGGCTCTAGGGTGGTCCGCTCCTGTTTGTCAGATCTGGGCCACAAACAAGCCAAAGCAATACCACATATTAGCCAGAATTCAACCAAATGAACCAGAACTGACCGTATTCTGGGCCACAATTTCCTTTTATTCTGGCCCAGATCTGGCCAGATCTGTAAGGACACTTGCTGGCTGAGGCAAAGTACAAAAATCCCAGCATGCATTGCAGTATGAATAAATTATATACAGTAGCTTATTGATGCTACAGTTTTCATTATTTGCTTTCGATTCTGCTGTTTATGTTGACGTTGTTGATTTTGTCACTTTTAGTATCCTGTTTGTGATGTTTGTGAGTTTTGTTCATTTTGTTATTTGTCACCGTTGTTGAGGTTCATTCGCTGATTATTGATGCATGTTATTACGTTACTTCTAATAATGGATTAAACATTGGTTAACATCAGTGAATTATATTATTTCATCCCAGGCTGTGCCTCACTTAATTTTATTATTATTATTTTTTTACTTAGCTTGTTTGCTGTAATAAATAAACTTTTCAAGCAAAGTTCCTAAAAGTTACAGCAGCCCAAAAGAAAATTTATATTAAGAGGTTCAGGGCTATGAACCCAACTAAAGCAAACACTTTTCTCCACGATGGTAACTTTAGTCTATGTGGTCCACATATGTATTGAGATAACTGGGCCAACATTTGCCATATCTTCTCTGGGCCGCTTTAGGCTCACAGCCACATAAGCCAGAGAGCTAACTGTGCCAAATATTTGCCAAAAGTGGCCCACAATTGTTTTAGGATAACTGGGCCACATTTGCCATATCTTCTCTGGGCCACTATAGGCTCAAATCCACATTAGCCATAGCTTACTGTACCGAATATTTGCAAAAAGTTCTCTCTGGGCCACTATAGGCTAACGGCTGTATTAGCCAGAGTTTACTGCACCGAATATTTGCCAAGCTGGCCCACATATGTTTTAAAATAACTGGGCCACATTTGCCATATTTTCTTTGGGCCACATTAGGCTCACAGCTGCATTAGCCAGAGCTTACTGTGCCAAATATTTTCCAAAGGTGGCACATATATGTTTTAAGATAACTGGGCCACATTTGCTCCAACACGTGTGCTACTTTAGGTTTAGACCCAGATTACCCTTAAATGACTATGCCAAAATTTTGCCAACTGTTGCCCACATTTGTTCTCCATCACTTGGGCCAAATTTACCATTTTCCACATGGGTCAAATTAGGCTCACATTCAGATTACATTTTGCCATAAATGCCAAATCTTTGCCTTAATTGGCCCATATATGAGTTTGAATCTTTGGCCCCCTTTTGCCATTGTACAGGTGAGCCACTTCAGGCGCACACTCATTTTGTCTGGGCCGAAAGAATACCACCAGTGCCGCATAACTGCCTAAAGTGGCCCACATTCGTATGCTATCTGGGAAGGGAAATACCTCACACTTGTGGTGCTAAAATATTTGCCGTCGGGACGCAGAGGGGTGATCTGCTCTCAGGCTGCAGGTGGGAGCGACTGCTGTACACGGACTGGGCCGCGTGTGAGTGCCCTGAGGTGGGGGAGGGGCCGACGGCATCATCAGCAACTCGTTGAGAAGAGTACGAGCGGTACAGTATGAGCACATGAGATAAAAATCTATAAAAATTTCCAGTAACACAGTGTTGCCAACTATTTTCAATGAAAAGGCACCAAATCCTGCCCGAAAAGTCACTAAATGTCACTAGATTATATCAAGATCATGCATCAGTTTGCATATTACTTACGTCATCACGTCCAACTGTTTCTGTTTGTTTAACAGGGGTATTTATATTTGCACTACGCTTTATGCATGTCAATTTAACTAAATGTATTGCTTTATGAATACAGTATATCAGTATAGATGTGTAGTGAATTTGCAGTAATCTCTCAGACATAATAAACTCAAGTTCCAAAACTATCACTAAAATATCTGTGATTGTGAACAAGAAAAGAACAAACAGTTAAATTAAATTGTTGAACTTAAAACAAAGAAGAAGCAGATCGGTTTGGCTGTACAAGGGAAATGCCTCACACTAGTGGTGCTAAATCATTTGCTGTTGGGGTGCAGAGGGGTGATCTTCTCTCAGGCTGCAGGTGGGAGAGACTTCTGTATGAGGATTGGGGTGCCTGTGAGTGCTCTGGGGCAGGGGAGAGGCCGACAGCATCACCCGCAACTCGTTGAGAAGAGTAGGAAAGGTACAGCATGGACACATGAGAGTCTATAAAAATCCCCAGTAACACAAAACAAAGTTGCTAGTCACTTTTTGGAAAATTTGTCACTAGGGGGGTCTGAAAGTTGCTAAGTTGGCAACTCTGAGCATCGCATCACTCTAGTTACTCACTGGATGCTTTTTATGATGCGTGCATTTTTTGCTGGAGATACTACTGCAGCAAAATTCTCCTCTGTTTGTGCATTTGCATTGACTTTGTGTAATCTACTTGATTAAAATACTTAGCAAATTTGCATTTGACAAGAACTCAGCATTGGAATGTTGATCAACCAATCAGAATTAAAGGGCACCTAGGTTGCCACTTTTTTCCAGATTTAATATAAGTCTTTTGTGTCTCCAGAATGTGTCTGTAAAGTTTCAGCTCAAAACACCCATCAGATTTTTTAGTATACCTTTTAGAAGTTTGTAATTTGTAGTATTTTGCATTAGCTAGCGGTTTTTGTGTACTGTGGCTTTAAAGCTAGTCCTTCACGCCCACCGTTTGCACGTGCCTGTCAGCAGCTCGACTGCGTCAGACAACAGACAAACAAGAAGGAATAAGATCTTACGTAACGTTTGTGAGAAAAACTACAGTAAGAATCTTACCAATAAGTATTTGATGCATGTTGTGGAGTTGCAAGGATGAGTCAGTCACACACAATGTCGTTACACGCACACACACAAGTTACAAGTTCACGCACACACACAAATACACACACACATAGCGCGGACACGCACACACACAGCGCTATTAGCTTTGCACTGTTTTTGCATGCAAATGTGACAGGATACAGGTTAATATCCACTGCTGTATGGATATCTGTTATGTTAATGTACAAAATAAACCTGATTGAACGTCCACAAACCGGGATTGAAGCGTCTTTTATAATTGTTCTGACATGCGGTTGATGAAGTAAAGCTGAAGTAAATTGCTGTAATTTATTATTTATTAATTTATTTAAAAACAGCCCGTTCTGCTGCTTGATGTCGCAAACTGAGGTTTTCCTATTATATTATTCTATTTTGTCTGTATAATCATGCAAACACTTGTTTGTAGAGCGAGTAGTTTGACCGTTTTCAGCCGTTTATTATTCCTAGTCATTTCTCCCATAGGCAACTGAATCGGAAGTTCTAAAACGAGCGCAAAAACAAGCGCACTTCCGCGTTGAAGAATAAGGTCAATACTCTATACCTACACATATGCCTGTCCAAACAGCTTGAAAAGTAGTTTTTTCACCATAGGTGCCCTTTAAGCATTTACCATGTAGTACACTGTAAAAAGCTACTAGTTGACTTAAACAAGTCAGTAAACCCGTTGCTTTAAAATGATTAAGTAAATTAATTATGTGCAAAATTATAAGTTGTCAACTTAACCATCCCAGGTTACAATGGATTTACTCACTTTTTAAAGTCAACCTGATACTTTTATGGCAATGAGTTTACTCACTTTTTAAAAGTAAAGTAACTAACTGTGTTTTACAGTGTAAGTCTTAATACCTTTGGTCCCCACCCGCTTCAAATGTTATCACTCAATTGAATGCGTTATCAGTGGTTATCAGCTGATAGATATGGGCCAGTAGGGGCCTTCTGCACCTACTAGTAGGCTCAGAAGGCTGTTATCCACATGGTTAATCAGCTATACTAATAGAGAAGACATCAGATCCGGATGTGTTTTTACATTACTGTAACGATTGGGTTTAGGGTTAAGGTAGGGGTATATGTTAATAAAATACAATGAATGGAAAAAATTTTATGAATAATATAAATAATTATCATGGTTAATCAGCTATACTAATAGAGAAGACTCCAGATTCAGATCTGTTTTTACATTACTGTGATGGTTGGGTATAGGGTAGGGGTAGACGTTAATAAAATACAATTAATGGGAAATTTGATATTTAATATAAATAATTCTCATTAACTTCCGACCACAGTCGTATGTGATCTATAGCTGATTAACCATATGGATGGATGATAACAGCCTTCTGAGCCTACCAGCTGATAGCGCCTATTTATATGTGTGATAACATTAGAATCGGCTGTGGTTCCCTTTAAGTCACATGGCTTACCAGCAAGGTTAGTATGACTTCACCAAGTATGACATGTTCCTGGATAAATATCTATGTTGATCCTCGAACAACATTACAATCAGCCAATCAGAATTTCAAGAGTTCACACTTAGCTGATGATTGATAATAAAAGCTTGTTTGACAAGCTGTCCTGGGAGAAAGCCCTGAGCTTATGAGATCCTCGAGCCCTGGGCTCCCTCCCGTTTGCAGGGCGAGAGAGGAATTTGAGCTCAGGTAGATCTCGATAAACTTCCCCGGCTTATTCTAGCTGAATGATGGATATGGATGACTGAGGAGAAGTGTACTTAGAGCTTAGAGCTAGACTATGGTATCAATTTTGTGTGTTCAATTTACTTAGGGTGCGAGTTATTTTGACTGTGGGAGGAAACCGGGGAACCCGGGGAAAACTCATGCGAGCACGGGGAGAACAAGCAAAACTCCACACAGAAATGTCATCTGCTTTAGTAGGGACTTAAACCAGCGGCATTCTTGCTGTGAGGCAACAGTGCTAATCACTGGGCCGCCGTGTTGCCCATCTGAAAAGGAGGAAAAGTAGAGGTGGGTGGGTTCTTCAAGATGAAGATATTGAGATAAGGAGTTAGGAGTCGTCTGATTGGATAATCGATCATGAGCTTGAACAGCTAAGAACAATCATAAGCACATGATCCTCTCGAAATTTGTTTATACATAAACTTCACTAAGTGATACGTTTACAGTTTATGTTAAGTTTAGACTTAAGGTTAGGGTTATGTACTTCCACATGATTGCTATCCAACTTTTAATCCCCTCTGATTTTGGGAATAATTTACATTTATGGTTGGGTTTTGGGGTAGCTTTGGAATACATTTTCAAACAAAAAATGACAATGCAGGATCAACATAGATGTTAATCCAGTATCGCATTGTACTTGGCAAAATCACACCCACCTTATGAGCAAACAGCAAATCATGTGGATATGATCTTGATAATAATCTTTGTTTTCTACACATAGTAAAGTATGAATACTTCATTTTGTTGTATTTTCCCACAACATGTACCACACTAATCACATTTTGGCCAGCAGACGGAGTGTTTTAGACCCCAGTTGCACTATTGAATGTCATCCAGTAGTATTGGGATTGACTAAAATGCATCAGCCAAATCATTAGGCTGCATTTGTATTTACAAATATGACTATTTAAAATGCAAGAATTTTTGTCTATATTAATAGCTTCTGATTAAACATTTTCAGATTTTATTTTAGCTCCGATCTGAACAGTTTACTTCTAAAAAATAAAAATCATAAAACAAATGAAGCAACATACACATCTCGGCATGTTTGAAGATGTTCATCCATTATTGAGCATTTCTCACTGCAGGCTTGTCTAATGCTTTCTCATCCACTGGTTTATTTATTGACGTGTCATCCCAGCAGGACTGATTCTTGCGCACAGAGATATACATTGTTGTCAAGTATCCCGACATATTAATCTAACTTTTGCAATTTATTTGGTGTATCCTTAAAAAAATGTGCTAAAATATGAACAAAGTGCGTTGTTTACCATCAATTTATGTTTATAACAAGTAGTTTTTGTTAGAGTCTCCCCTCCTCCAGAAGCTCATTTCGTTGTATTAATATTTCAATCACTTGTGCAAAACTTCCGAAAATTGTAAACACCTCATTACACAATGTACAATTAGATGCCAGAGCCACTTAACGTCAAAACCCACATTAAAGGCATTAATTTGCAGTTCCACTTTAGAAGCAAATTGACATGAAATAGAGTGAGACAGAGTACTTTTTTTCCTGCGCCACACGTCGTTTGAAAATATTTGAATTAATAATGTTTGCATGCATTCAAAATACTTTACCATGGAGCTGTTCAGTAAGATAACGGAGTAATTCAGGAGCAGTAGTTGAAACGCAAATGTTAAACCACATTGTGGAAACCTGTTTGATAACAATAAAAATGAGATGTTATAATGCAAATCACAATGACATGAAGTAGTAGAAGTGCAAATGCTAAACCACATTGTGGAAACCTGTTTGATAATAATACAGATGAGATGTTATAATGCAAATCACAATGCAGTGAAATAAATGTAAACACAAAATATTCTTTATTTTTTCCGTCTTTAACTAAAGACTACACAGATTCACTGCTGTAGCTCTAAAAGGTATCTACATATGCATTTTATTTACAGCCCGTTTCTTGTCTTCTTATTTACAGTTTCCAAGAGAAGCATTTAGAAACACAGTGTTGAGAACAAACAAAAAGTCCAAATGAGTTCAAAACTTTCAAAAAATTAAAAATAATAGCCTTACGATGCATTTCAGTGCCACTTAAATCACATTGCATTTTTTATCCTTCATTTGACGTTGTTCTTTTTTTTTTTTTTTAAATACAGCGATATTGTCAGACTCTTCAAGTCACTGCATTCAATGACAGTAAATAAAACCAAAATATGCTGGACAATATTTTACAGCTTAAAAACACTTGATCTACTCATTTCAGTGAGCGTCCCCGATTGATTTCCCAGAGAGCTACAGCAGAAGCAGATTCATGTAACGCCAATGCGCCTTCATGTCCGACATATTAACACCATCCAACCAGAAATAGATGCACTTTGAAGTTCACGTATCCAGATGGTGGGCTGACGTGCATTTCAACCGCAGGCCTTAATGCATCTTAGGCAGCACTTACGACATCGGCCCTTGCTTGGGAGATCCTTGGGGCAAAGGCTATTCACAGGGGTTGTCACCTTTCCTTACCACAATATGCAGCACTGACAGCACGTATTTCTTTAAAAAAAAAAAAAAGGAATCTGAGTGCACGTTTAAGTAATGTGCTTCTTTTTTTTTAAAGCATTCATGCCACTTTACGCTTGAAGCGCTTATTTCACTGACAGACATGAGGATGTATACTCCTCTAAAAAACACAGCACTAAAATAAATACTGTCATTCAGGAATGGTCCTTATGCAACTTTTTGTTGTAACCATGAAAACAAATTAAATGAATCGACCGACCTTTTGGACTTTATTCCATGTGTTGAAACACTAGGTATTGTTCAAGTACAACAATTAGCAATAAAAAGGACAAATGTTCACATTTTTGTATGTTTCACAACTGTTATACTGTGAATGTTACCATGAAATAAACAATTTTACTTAAAAACAAAGGTTCAGTAGCTCCATTTCAAAACCTAGCAAGCTGCCTTGCTGTCTAACAGCCTACATAGGGAACTGCCTTTTATAGGCAGCTCTCTAATGAGATAGAACCTCATAAGTGATTTATTTGGATCACCACATGCCAGACAAATAGCTCTGTGCATGGAAGAATGAATTTCAGTAGTCTAAAATTAGCATTTTGCTATGCTAAATGCACCATACTCGAATAAATAAAGTGCACAAAAACACTGGGTGAGAGTCCAAAATAAGTTCAGACTACTTCTAACGATACTTTTAAGTACAAAATTAAATACAAAAAATGTATATAATGATAATTTTTTCAGCCATTTTGATTTTTTGTTCACACCATGTCATAATTTGAACATCATTTAAATAAAAGCATTATGTTATTGTAAAACTATTCATTACAATTTGTAAATAGGAAATTTACCTGACCACTGTACCACCTAAGCCAGATTCAGTTGAGTTCTATATTTAGGCATGACAGTTTTTCCATAATTACATAAGGGATAATTGATGACAGCCTATTAAAATAATAGACAACAACACACACGAGGTGGTGATGAAGCTATGAAGCAAATTGAAGTGGTCATTACATCTCGGGTGTGCACTATTTTCTAATAAATCATCAGGACAGATGTCACCGTGATGTGTTGAAATTCTGACATGGTGTGAACACAGCTTGCAATGCTGCCTTAAATCTAACTAAGCTATTGGAACAGACTTTTAAAATGGCGTCTAGGTAGGCAGCTCACTAGGTTTTGTTTTAATTCAAACAGTGCTGAATCATTTACACACATATCTTTAAAGACCACGGGGCTACCTATTTTCTACTCGTCTCCTAAATTCTTGTCACTTTATCCATAAGTTCCCTTTCTCTATGTGTTTTAAGCCATTTGGTCAAAATTGGAAATAATAATAGAAGGATGTTACCGGCAAACCACTCAGTCCCAAAATATTACAAGACACCACAACAAGTTTTGAACATGAGATGGGTTCAGTTAGGAATCTGAACTGGTAGCGATGCACTGCAAACACCAATGTCCTTGTTTAAGTATGACACAGCCGGTGGGCTTTCAAGTATAAAAAGAAGCGATTAAAAGAGGTCTCTCCTTGGCTGAGGCGCAGGAAAAGGCAGAGTAGAGTGAAGCTCGTGAATAACAATCTGCTCGTCTGGCAGCAGGCTGAGCCAGTGAGCATAATGCATTACCAGCCTTCTTCCTATATTCCTTTGAGCAAACCCACAAACACCAAGGCATAAACCGCCGACTTCGCCATATGCCACCTTCTAGCAGCCGCACTTGAAGGGCAAAGACGGTTTAAGAATTACCAAAAGAGAGAAGGGCACTCTGCTGTTGAAACAGTGCAACTGTTTGCAACCGTGTATGTCATGTATTAAAAAAAGTCTGGCACAGTCAACATAAAAATAAAGTAACGTAATATGGTCACAAACGCAACTTGTCTTTGGCAAGAAGTCCGGGACGTTGAGTCCGAGCGCAGGTTCCCTTCGCGTTCATGTCACCTGCGACCCATCTCAGTCTGTCGCAAGAAATGGACGTTATTTATGTTGTCGGCCAACTCCGGGAACTGGTCCACTGATACTATGTAGAAGCCCTCGTAGCCCTGCACGCGTCCAGAGCTCAGGAGCTGCTGCCTCTCGCTGTCCGTCCAAGCCCGAGAGCCCTCTTCTCCTTGCCGTAGTCTGTTGCGCTCGTGGGCCCATGCGGCTGCAACAGCCCTCTGTCGTGCAAGCTCCAGCACTCGGACCTTTTCTTCGTCCACACTGCTGCCGTAGCGAACGTTAAGGCTTAGAGTACCGTATTGCATCTGGATGTCGGTTATGCGGCGTGAACGTCCTCCGAGGACCATGTTGACCTGTGAGACTGTTACGTTGACGCCTGTCTCCAGCGTACGCTGGCCGACTGTCATACCCAGCAGAGATAGATCACCCTCTACCAGACCTGATTTGACAAAGTAGTGCGTGTCCAAGCCTGCAATGGTGAAATGCAAGTCCTGCAGGTAGCTAGCCTTGTCTAGGACTGCGGCGATCCTTCGGCCATCTTCATTAGCCAGGCTGATGATGTCCGCTTCAACGCGGCCTTCCCGAATGGAGACTTTCACACCTTTCCCGAAGAGCGAAGTCCCTGTTGCAAAGAGTGTGCGAAGAGGGGTTTGAGGACACCCAGAATCACTGGCACCGTAGATCTGGCCAAACCGCTCCAACCGGACAAAAGACTTCAGCTGCCTCTGGACTTCACACTGCACTCCAAGAACAGACTGCAAGAAAAAAACAAAACCCTGTGAGTGTTCGCTTTGATCATGGGTGACTACTTTCATTGAGAGAATAAATTAAACGTATGATATTGCATCTCCAAAAACAGCATTCGCAATTACCGCTGGCCATAGCAAGGGCTGCAGCAGCATAGATCGAATGTGACATATTATGACACGGTTCATCTCAGCAAAACATTGTAGATCCTTGCATATGATTTTCACATTCATTAAGTTATCTCCTCCTGTGGCAGGCGTCATTGCGCCCACCGCCTGCGCTGCTGCTTCTATTTCCTGGGAGTAAGTAACATTTCCTGATGGCTTGCGCAGGATGGGCGATCTCAGCGGGAAACTCTTCCTACCCCCACATTCAGCTGCTTGACTTTCCCCTCAAACAAAAATCGTGCTGCTTCATTATCACTTCAAACATTTCACCTTTCCGGATATAACTAGGTAGCATAACTCATTCTATTTTATGCTCAGGTGTGTGAAGTAAAGACTTCTTTTAAAGATCTTTCAAATGTGCTGACTTGACGATTTAACTCTTGAATGCCTTTTTTCATGGAGTAAACAGGTTCTTGTGATTATTATCCCCACTAGCTTCTGAAGAGACAATGACTAGAGAGCATTCACAATCTTCAGAATCAGAAAAAAGCTTTATTTCCATGTATATTTACATAAATAAGGAACTTGTTTTTGTGACAAAAGTCAGGAAAGCTAATTCTGTAATCAATGGTGAACTTGCTTCTGTAATGAGAAAGAGTATAACTTAAAGGCTTAGTTCACTCAAACATTCACATCATGTTATTAATTACTCTTGACCAAACCCAAAGCCAAGAGCTTTGTTCATCTTCAGAATACAAATTAAGATATTTTAGATGAAATCTGAGAGCTCTCTCATGCTCCATAGACAGCAACGGTCCTGACTTATTCAAAGTATATGTCTTCAGTGGTGCAATTGAGATTTTATCAACCTATGAGAATTTTTTTGTGCACACATAAAACAAACATAATTTTATTCAACAGTTCTTCTCAGTGTCAGTATATTGTGCATATTCACAAAAGCACTATCCTCTTTATGCATGTTGTGCTGCTTCGGTATACCTCGGGTGCTTTGTTTCAAACAGAAAAAGTAGCGCTCAGGCATCCAGGTGCATAGTGCTCATCAGAGTTGGGTGTAACGCGTTCCACAGTGATTAGTATTCTAATTGAACTTTTGAGGAACGCAGTAATGTAATTACATTACATTTTAAACTTGTGTAATTTGATTACAGTTACTAAAGTCAATGTAATTGCATTACTTAAGTTACAATTATAGTTTTTAGAAGAAAAAATACTTTTAAATCACGTTTTCCGCTGCAACATCAGTTAATAAGCATGCACTGGCCACACTTTCCAATAAGGTTCATTAGTTAATGGTAATTAATGCATTTACTAACATGAACAAACAATGAACAATGCAATTACTACAGTATTTATTCATGTAAGTTAACATTAGTTAATGGAAATAAAGTTGTTCATTGTTAGTTCATGTTAACTCACGGTGCATTAACTAATGTTAACAAGCATGGACTTGGATGTTAATAATGCATCAGTAAATGTTCAATTATCATTAACAAATGCTGTACACGTGTTGTTCATGATTAGTTCATGTTAGTAAATGCATTAACTAATGAACCTTATTGTAAAGTGTTACCCATGCACTTCTAAATTGCTGGAGAACATAAGCTGAAATGGTTGCTGTCGAGAGGTTGCTTCTTCAAGTGGAAATACAGACATTACTTTGATTTCATTGAGCTTAAAACAAAAATATTGCTGTGAAATTCAGTCTATGTCCAGTCTCTAATGAACTTCTGACTGCTTTTAACTCGACCAGAAACTTGTTCAAGTACGTGAATAGAAAGCATTCTACGACAATACTCCTCACCAAGGAGGACACTGGCACCCAAAACACAGCGGCCAAACTCAGCCAAAACAGGCTAAATTGAATTACTGTGCAGGATCAGGAGTGAAGGTATCTTCTGAATGTGAAGAGAAGCATAGCTGCTTGGGGCAGTTCACATATTGCGTCTTTTGAGCATGCGTATATTGGGAGCGCATATTACGCATGCTCGCATTTCCCAGGCGAACCCAATTGAAAACCGCGAGTCACGTGACAAGAACTGACCGATCAGCTTCATACCTTGTATGGAATACACACATTTCAGTAGACTAATTACCTCAGACAAACACAGAACACCCAGACACTGCAGTGCTTTTTCATACTATGGAGGTATCCAGTTTTCTTCTAAATGTCTTCTTGTTAAAAAAACAAAAAAAAAAACAAAAAAACAACGGATTTGGAAAAAATGAATGATGAGAGAAGTTATGGAAGTCTTTTGAATATGTCAAGCTGCTGTGATCAACCCATTGCAATGTTTTTTTCAGTGAATATTACTGAAAGAGCTGCAGTTTATTTAGTATTTTTATAGGTATATATTTTATATGTTTTAAAAGTAACTTCAAAGTAAAGTAATTAGTAATCTGATTACTTTTTACATTAAGTAATTAGTAATGTAACCAGATTACAATTTTCGAGTACTAGTCAGTAATTTGTAATCTATTACTTTTTTAACGTAACTTTTCCAACACTGGTGCTTATGAACATGTACCCTATACTGACACTGAGGAGAAGAAAATGTTAAATAAAATTCTTAGGTCACACTTTATTTTGACGGTCCGTTTGTTGAATTTAAGTTACATTGCAATTAATTATCATTAGATTATAAGTAGACTGTTAGGTTGGGGTTAGGGTTGGGGTTGGGGTTAGGGTTAGTGTAAGTTGACATGTAATTGCAAAGTTTCTTATAGTCAGTTAAATGTCTGTTGAAGGACTGTTAAATGTCAGTGTCAACAGATATTAAGTAGACAGTCTACTAATATTCAAATGGACCATCAAAATAAAGTGTTACCAATTCTTATTTTTGATTTGTGTCTGCACAAATGTATTCTTGTAGCTTCATAATATCCTGATTAAACCACTGATAATAAATGGACTGTTTCAAGGATTTTTTTTTTTTTATGTGTCTGGAAAATTGCTGTCTATGGAAGATGAGGGAGCATTAACCTAAATTGTGTTCTTAAGAAGGACAAAGATCTCAGGGGTTTGGAACGACTGAAGGATGAGTAATATCAACAGAATTTTCCTTTTTGGGTGAACTATCACTTTTAAAATGTTGAGAGAATCTTTAATCCACAGACTGCTTTGTGAAAAATGAAAGTCCTTTCCTGAATACACATAAATCTGAGTTTTTGGATGTTTTTTGACAGAGATTGAGGTTGAAAAGGCAGGTTCACTTTCCATATTTTCACTTCTGTTATTTTTTGCCATGCATATCCCACAAAGAATAAAAACAGCATTCCTTGAAGAGAAATGAATACTTTCTCTTCAGTCCAACAGCAATGCCATTATAAGCTCCCCTCTCCTTTAATGTGACTTGACGGGAAATCCTCGCCCCAAGAGGAGATTTAGATAACCACGAGGGACCTACACATGCAGCTGGATTGTACAAGTCCTAGAAATAGCGTGTTGTGGGTGTCAGACTCCAGGGCTCCTGTCCGGAAGGAGAAACAGAGTCCAGCTGAATCTCTGGCAGAGGAACAAAGTTCTCGCGCTATCTGATATGAACCCTCAGAGTACTTGTCCCCATCTCTCCCTCTTTACTCTCTGCTGAGTGCTGCCCTTCACTACAGATTGAGTTACTGAACTTGGAATGAAATAACTGCTCGTTTTAATTTATCCGTTTTTTTCTTCTAGACAGTGATGAGATAAAGTGCAGAGCGAATGAAGCCTGCAGATGTTTCTCCTGATTAAAAGACCTGGTGCTCCCATGTAACTGTGCTCAGATTTACAGCTACTTCATCTTTATGTTAGTTTAGAATAGTGGATATTTTTTAATCCCCTTACACAAGCACTTGTCAACACAAGCATCTGTTGTTTTAGTAGCTTGTTGTTTTGTTTGGTCTCCATTTTTTTATTCCAATTTTGGTACTTCTGGAAATGGCAATAATTGTGTACTGTACTGAACCAAACTGTATCGCTCAGTGGAAGATCTCAGCAATATTACTACTAAAATATTTTCATCATGAAACATTATCTTTAATTAATATTCTAAAGACTATTGTATGCATTTTGGCTTTTGCCTATACAGTATATACTCATGCAACATAAAATTGGAAGAGTAGTTTTGTGGTGACAAAATAGAGAATATACTGTACAGAGGGCAAAACTCAAAGGGCACTTCAAGTTAAACGCTTAGGCTTTTAACAGTTAACGCCCAGCCACTGGTTAATTTATGTTTACTTAACTATATTGCAGTCAAATACTAATCTAATCAAGCCAAACTATGTATTGTTGGAAAGACCTAAGTGTTCTACAGTAAATACATATTTTACCTCATTTTTTTGGTTTTTCATTATAGTAGTGATACAGCAAAAGATCAAACCACATGTAATGTCACCCTTCAACCTTTTGGACAGTTTGCGGTTACATTTTTAAACCATAATATTGCAATCTAAACAAAAATCAATGATGACAAACTATATATCATTTAAAAGCTTAAATTGTATAGTTTGCATTTTTGTGATGGATTTCTGAGATTTATTATAGAGCAACAGTTATTTATTTATTTGTGACAAGCAATCAGAGTTGTAAAGCATTACTTTGCTAGAGCAATCCACATGCAAACATTTTTGTTTTTGTTTTTAGAGGCTAAATTGAGAACAAATACCACCAGACTGTCCATACTACATTAGAATTTGTCTACTTTACAAATATTTAAAAATAAATAAATAAATAAATATAATAAAAAAATTGTTTGTATTTCTCGAAACTATACTTTGAACCAGGGGATGCCTTCATATGGTCACCAATGTAAACTGAATGGTGGTGATGTCTGTTACTGCACCCAAACAAAATGTTACTGAAGGCTCTTTTTTGATGTATCAACTTTAAATAAGTAATAAGTATAGAAGTATAATTATATTATATTAAAGAAGTATAATTATAAATTATGTTTAGCTTTGATTTTCTGTAATTTTTATGCTAAACAGTTTTTGTTATTTTTATATTTTATGTAACAAAATTTAATTTACATTTATTGTTTTATTATTTTCATAAACTAATGCACATAACTTTTGTTTGATTTAACTTTTTGAACTTTTTAAATTAAATACACAAAGTCATACATCTGTCTTCATTAAAATGAGACCAAACTTATATCTATACAGCAGACTTGAAGATTGGCTATCATTTAAGTTGAACATGCAATTTTCATGTCTATGTTAAGTTGGCTAAAGGGTTAATGTGTTAGCAGATAAAACAAATAAATAAATACAATTTGGGAATCCCCATCTTAAAAGTGCACTTTACACCTCTGCACAATCTGTTTGTTTACTCCAGCAGGCTTCTCATTCTGGTCACAGTTCAGAGGGCACAGACAGAAAAACGGCTGGTGTTTGCTGCCTGTACTGCAACCTACCCATATGACTTTTCTTTGCCTAAAATAAATAAATAAATAAATAAATCTCAGGCAAAGGAACACATCATTCAAAAAGCACTGGGTGGTCAGACAGCATGGAGGTCTATCAGGGCTGTGATCAAAGTCAAAATCAATCTGTGGCCATCCAGTGGATATCAGCCAGCACATTTACATCATTTCTCATCCTCACAGCTCTTTAAGACCCCGGGAGTCTAAACGAGTGTGAAAGTGATAAAAAGTTCCACCCTCACTATCCAGCTGTTGCTGGAAATTTTTTAGAGCACTGAATCCATCTTGTTCGGCCCAAAAATCTTGAATTTAATTAGGAAGCAAGAGATAATTTGTATCTACATGTTTATTATAACAGCACTGATTCAAATATATCAAAACAATATGGTTTCAATATATTTATCAACTTTAATTTACTAATAGATTCCAATCTGCTTTCCCGCAATGTTTAAAATTTTTTTTAAACATAATTGGAAGATGCGGGCAACGCAGTGGCGCAGTAGGTAGTGCTTTCGCCTCACAGCAAGAAGGTCGCTGGTTCGAGCCTCTGCGCATTGGGTAGGCTAAATTGTCCGTAGTGTATGAGTGTGAATGAGTGTGTGTGGATGTTTCCCAGAGATGGGTTGCGGCTGGAAGGGCATCCGCTGCGTAAAAATGTGCTGGATAAGTTGGCGGTTCATTCCGCTGTGGTGACCTCAGATTAATAAAGGGACCAAGCCGAAAAGAAAATTAATGAATGAATTGGAAGATGCATTCATTTTAGATATACAATGTTTAGGTTGCTAGAACATTTACTCCATTCTTCTCCCAGTTAAACAGCCACTTACTTTCATGTATTTCAGGTGAAAGTGTTATTTCTATAGGTGGGCATAGATTAATTTTTTTAATCTAGATTAATCTAGATTAATTATGAAATTAATCTAGATTAATCTAGATTAAAATGGCTCATTTGAATTCTGCCGAAGGCATTCAGAATATGTGTGCTACTGAACAATATACTTTTGAAAATAGTTTACAGTTAAGCTGTTAGTCATTAATATACGCGAGGATATCGGTCAAAAAACACTTTTGGTTTGTTAAAAGAGCCTGATTGACGATTGAGTCATTTGTTTGTGTGATGATCTCGCTGCACTAAATGTCTTTGATTCACTAAAGCGAAGCAGTTCATAAGAGTTGTTTGTTCAGACCACTGACACCATTCATCAAAGGTTCGGACAATCTTGAAGATGCAAGCTACTGAACAACATACTTTTGAAAATAGTTTACAGTTAAGCTGTTAGTCATTAATATACACAAAGATATCAAAATAACTGCTTCGTTTTGTTAAAAGAGCCGGATTGAGTCATCTGTGTGTGATGATCTCGCTAGTTGCACTAATTGATTCACTAAAACAAAGCAGTTCATAAGAGTCGTTTGTTCGGACTATGCTTTAGAAAGACGATATTTTGTTCTATTATTTATGGGTTTTAGCGTGGAATAAGGAGCAACAACGGAAATACAGGTGAACAAACCCCGGAGGGTGGTTTAATTGAACAAAGGTAAGATGTAAACAAACTGATAATTAAAGGTTCGCGAAGTTTCGGTGGTGCGTTGTGCTCACTCTCAGTGTGGATGTGCTCAAGTGCAGAGTTCACGAACTATAATCTGTAGGAGACAGTGGTTAGTGGCCTGCTGAAGGCGCTTGATCACCCGAAGGGATCGCTTGGTTTCTTACTAGCTCTTCCAGGTGTCCGTCCTTGCTTTTCGGGGCGACGCTGATAGATGATTGGGACGCTCGTCGCACTGTACGCTATTTTTATGTCATCAAAATACTGTAGAGAGTCGCTGCTGTAAATCGGTTGAGGAAACGCTTTTATTTTTAGAACATTAGGACACTAGTGCTGGGGTGGCAAATGGGGTATAGATCCACCCCTGGCAGTGTCTTCGAAGAAAATGAAAGACCCAGAAGAGCATCCTGCTGATTTATTCAAAGGGCACTATTTTGTCAGACGGTTCACCGGTCAGGTATACATCCGCGCTAGTATATCAAGTTGAAAGTCATCATAGCTTGCGTAGAATAGACCCAGCTCCCAACCCAACTTTGAGAATAGATTAACGGCGATATTTTTTTTTATCGCGCGATAAGAGTCTCGCGTTAACGCAGCACGTTAACGCCGACAACGGCCCAGCACTAGTTATTTCATTTATTTATTTTTATTTATCAGGATCTCCATTAGCCACTGCCAAGTAGTGGCTATTCTTCCTGAGATTCTTCCACAAAACAAAATTACATAAATCCATAACAACAAAGACTAATCCACTTAATATTGTGCCATTTAATATTTCTTCAACATTTTTTTAAACCTAATTTTACTTGTTACAAAGTATGTAATGACTGATGGCAATTCATTCCATGTTTTCATTCCTCTATACATTACAGTCTGTTGCTTTGCATTAGTTTTTGAAACAGGAAGCAAACAATTTCCTTTTGATGCATGCCTGGTGTTAAAATGATGACTAGCATTACTATACAAAAGCTAACAGTACAAAATGGAACTCTTGACACAGAAATATTTCTTATGAAACTAAACAGAGAAACAATTACCCTATCCTTTACCAATAACCAACCTAAGGTTTTATGCATTTTCATTACATTAACCCTTCTATTGCAGTGTAAAATAAGTTATGTCGCTCTATTATGGACTACCTGTAATTTATTTTTCAAAGTAAGTCTTTACTTAATGCACTCGACCATACCACTGGACAGTAATCTAAATAAGAAAGAACCATTGCCTGCACAATTTAAGAGATACAGTACTGTGGTAAAAATTTTACACATCTGTTAACCAGTTTATCGATCTGTTTTGACCACTTTAACCTACTATCAAGAAGAACTCCAAGAAGCCTATTTTCTTCTACCTGTTCAATAGGCACACTCATTACAGACCAATTTTATTGTGGTTTACATTTAAATTAAAAGTTTGATCCAAACACAACACTTTTGGTTTTTGTCAAATTTAAAACCATCTTATCATTCTGTATCTACTTTACCACTAATTGTAAATCCTCATCTAAATCAGCAGATAATTTTTTAATCGATGGTGCTGGTAGATATAATGTAGATATAATGTCATCTGCATACATAACTGCTCTTGCATGCTTTAAAAACAAAGGAAGATCATTCAATAGAAAATAACAATGGTCCTAAACAACCTCCTTGAGGCACACCACATTGGAATTCTTTCACTTCTGAATAACTTTCATTTTAAAATACACATTGCCTCCTACTAGTCAGATAACTTTTAAACCAATGCACAGTTTGAGAAGTAAATTTATAACATTCAAATTTTTCAAGCAATAATTTATGATCCAGTACATCAAAAGCAGAGCTAAAATCCAACAATACTGTTCCTACTAAATTACTATCATCAATCTGTACTAAACAATCATTAATTATTTGGGTTTATGCTGTTCTTGTTGAATGTCCTACTCGATATGCATGCTGAAAGTCAGAGAATAAATAGTTTTCCTTAAAAATAATTGAATTTGTTCACACACGTTTAAAACACTTTACTATGGACTGGCAATAAACGTATTGGTCGACTATTAGCCCTACTAAAACTCAGTGCTGCATGTTTCTGTAAAGGAATAAGCTTTTCTTCTTTCCAAGCTAAAGGGAAAATCCCTTCTTTAATACTCACATTGAAAATATGGCAGACTGGTTCTGCTAAACAACTGGCTACTAATTTTACAAGGCAACCATCTAAGTTATCCCTTCCCGATGGTTTATCTGTATTTATCAGTGATCATTTTTGTTCCTCTTGTTACTTCCTTAAATTCAAAACATAACGCTGGGCTATCACTTACTATTTTTTCAATTTGCTTTTCACTTGATATAATATTATCCGTTAAGATTTTTTCTCTGGCTTATTCACTTTATTTATTAAAAGAACAAAACCATTAAAATAAATGCCAATTTCATCTGATTTAGTTGAACATAAATCACCTGTCTCAATAAAAAAAGGAGTTTGACCTGATTTCCTTGCCATTATTTCATTAATAATCTTCATTATTTATTTTCACTTATTTTTGCTTTATAAAATGTCCTTTTCTTTTTTCTATTAATCTTAGTTACTTGATTACGTAATTTACAATAGACTTTCCAATCCTGTTTATTCCCAGTTCTATTTGCGATACCCTTTGCCACATCTCTTTCTACCATTATGCTCTTCAGTTCATTATCAACCCATGGTTCCCTAATATACTTCACTGTGTGTTTTTTCAGAGGCGCATGTTTATTAATAAACATTAAGGGATAGTTCAACCAAAATGTAAAATTCAATCACTTACACACCCTTCACATGTTTCTTTCTAAACGGTAACCATTAAACGGTAACCACTGACTTCCACAGTATCTTTTTTTTTAATGACTACCAGTTTCCATCATTCTTCAAAGTACTTTCTTTTGTGCTCATGTTGGAGTGAAGCATGGTCCATGTTCTAGCATCCCTCCTTCAGCTGTTATGATGTATATAGCATGTTTCTTAATAGTTGCTAAATAGCAGATTTCATCCAGAAAACAAATTGGAGGAGAAAAGGCTACCAGTAATGAAGGGTCATTTCCTGTGTGCCTTCAGATACTCTGCTCCGCAGGTCTTGTAAATGTAACATGGGCATTATGGCATAAACAACCCACTTTAGACTCTCAAAAGAGCAGCAGTACAGCTACAGGCCCATTAGTACATTTTTATTTTAAATGTAGCTGCTTTAAAAGCCCATAAATGACCCCACAATTACATTTCCAAAAAGCAAATTGGTTCGCAATTAGAACTCTCTAATAAAAAGGAGAAATATCTGCTTGTGGGGTTGAGCCAGAAAAGGCTGATTTATGACTAACTCCATTATGCAAAAGGGATACAGATTATACTTTTTTGCTCTCACGTCCGCAGTAAAGTTTGAGTCTCCGAATAAACATTCGGAAGTTTTTACCGTCTCGTGAAGAATATGAAAAAACATTTGAAATGGAAAATTCAAGCAAGGGTTTGGAATTGAATTAGGCGATTCTATTGAGCTCTGTCTTGAAAGAGGTATTGGATTCAGTTCTGAGGTTCCCAAAGGAGAGGAACCCTACGAGGTACATGATAGAGCCGGATTCTCCCCGGAGGCTGGAGATTGCTGCCCAACAGAGCCCATCGCCGAATCTCTGCATTGTGTCCAAGTTGATTTGAAGTCAGCCTACAGCTCTCGCAGAGAAACAAACCTTCCACAGCGATTCTTTTAACTTTGCACAGGTTTTGAGAAGTGGTCAAAATAGAAAAGTTCACTTTCCTGTTTGGGGCTGGGTATAGATACAAATTGGATTCATCTTTGATTCACAAGATTTCATGTAACTATTAATAAATTTATTTACAGTTGAAGTCAGAATTATTAGCCCCCCTTTGAATTCTTTTTTCTCTTTTAAATATTTCCCAAATAATGTTTAACAGAGCAAGGAAATTTTCACAGTATGTCTGATAATATTTTTTCTTCTAGAGAAAGCCTTATTTGTTTTATTTTGGCTAGAATAAAAGCAGTTTTTAATAAAAAAAAAAAAAAAAACATTTTATGGTCAAAATTATTAGCCTCTTTAAGCTATATATCTTTTCAATAGTCTAAGAACAAACCACTGTTATACAACAACTTGCCTAATTACCCTATCCTGCCTTGTTAACCTAATTAACCTAGTAAAACCTTTAAATGTCACTTTAAGCTGTACAGAAGTGTCTTGAAATATATCTAAAAATTATTCTATTAATTCTATTATTTACTGTCATCATGGCAAAGATAAAATAAATCAGTTATTAGAAATGAGTTATTAAAACTATTATGTTTAGAAATGTGTTGAAAAAATCTTCTCTTCGTTAAACAGAAATTGGGGAAATAATAAACAGGGGGGCTAATAATTCGACTTCAACTGTATATGTATAATTGCTTATTTAATTGATTGACACAAACACTGAGCCACACTTCATTAAATTTGATTGAAGATGGATACATTTGAATATATAAGTGCGTGCGACGAACAACCGTATAGTCCAAAAAAATCTAATAAAATAAGCTAACCATGTGACATTAATTGTGTGAACGTTGTATACAGAAACAGTTTGGGGATATTTTTGTGCGACCAAGAGTCTGCATTTTAAACAGTAAATAGTGTCACACGGAAAAATGTTTTATGTCCACTGAGGAGAATAGAGATGCCGCTTGCTGTCATGCCCGTTTCGAATATTAAAAGGCAAATGCTTGGCAAAAAAAGAAAGCCAACATGAACAAATGGAAGAACGGAGTAAGGAAGGCTTGAGGGATGCTGGGAAACCATATTTGAATCAAAGAGGAGAACAAACACCAGGGAAAAATCCACTGAAAGAGGTGAGTGGAAGAACCATATACAGTTAAAGTCAGAATTATTAGCCCCCCTTTGATTTTGTTTTACTTTTTTAATTATTTCTCAAATAATGTTTATCAGAGCAAGGACATTTTCACAGTATGTCTGATAATGTTTTTTTCTTCTGGAGAAAGTCTTATTTCAGCTAGAATAAAAGCAGTTTTAAATTTTTTAAACACAATTTTAAGGTCAAAATTATTAGCCCCTTTAAGCTATATATTTGTTCGATAGTCTACAGAACAAACCATCGTTATACAATAACTTGCCTAATTACCCTAACCTGCCTAGTTAACCTAATTAACCTAGTTAAGCCTTTAAATGTCACTTTAAGCTGTAAAGAAGTATCTTGAAAATTATCTAGTAAAATATTCTGTACTGTTATCATGGCAAAGATAAAATAAATCAGTGATTAGAAATAAATTATAAAGACTATTATGTTTATAAATGTGTTCAAAAAATATTCTCTCCGTTTAACAGAAATTAGGGAAAAAATAAACAGGGGGCTAATAATTCAGGAGGGCTGATAATTCTTCAACTGTGTGTGATGTGATCTCTCTCACTGAGCACAAAACAGTTAACCTATCAAAATAAACATACCATGTATAATAAAGCTGGATTAATGCATATGTCCCACCAGTCATGTGTGAACTACGACAAGCAGAGCTTATTTGTTTATATATTTATTTATCATGAGATGGCGGAGCGCGAGAACAGTTTGAAGTAGCATATACACGTGCACTGCACCAGCTTTTCTAAATAAACGACAATATTTAGCTATGATCTATGTCTGCATGGTATATATTTATTGTTGTATTTATTTATTAATTGTTTACTGTTAATAATTGATTGTTAATGCCTGTACTGTAAGAAGGCCTATGTATTGTACATTGTTCATACATATTTATTATTTTTAAATAATAATAATAATAATACACTTGAAAGAAATGCTGAATATTAACCTGAAGTTTTTGTTACTGTATTAAAACTAAGATAAAGGAATCAGATCTTTAGTGGTTTAAAGTGATATGATGAATTGGAGTTATACTGTTATTCCACACTAACTGGACATTTACCGTTCTTCCACATTTGAGAATTATAAATCACAAGAACTTTTGATTTTTAATACTGACACTGAAAAATGTTATCTCCTTATTGAGAAGCTTTTGTTGTCTATCTTCAAGTAAAATACAAACATATGATATAATGTTCCTAATTCAAATGAAAAAAAATCATATTACTCAAAATTTGAAAATATAGACTCATATGGTTCTTCGTATGTCTCATATATCAGGTCATTATTGACTTGATTTGGTTCTGATCTTGGTATAATTTAATTTAATACTGATTCATGTGAACATCTCATTTGATTTGATTCATCAACTTGTGATTGAAGTTCATACAGTATTGAATTATTTATATGTATATCAAATCAGAATTGATTTGATTCAATTTTGAATCACAAGTTTGCAATTTAATTCACATCCTATCTTTATTTGATTCAAGTTGATGTTAATTTAGATATGTCATGTCAAAATTTTTGGTTTGTTGCTGAGTGTGATGCGGCTGGGATGAGAATCAGCACCTCCAAGTCCAAGGCCATGATGCTCTTCAGGAAAAAGTTGGTTTGCCATCTCCAGGTTGGAGAAAAGTCCTTACCTCAGGTGGAGGGAAGGGATGGAATGTGAAATGGACAGGCGGATTGGTGCAGCGGCAGCAGTAATGCGGTCGATGGACCAGTCCGTTGTGGTAAAGAAGGAGCTGAGCCGAAAGACAAAGCTTTTGATTTACCGGTCAATGTTCGTTTCTACTCTTACCTATGGTCATGAGCTTTGGGTCATGACCGAAAGGACAAGATTTTGGATGCAAGTGGCTGAAATGAGTTTCCTTTGCAGGGTGGCAGGGTGCAACGTTATGGATAGGGTGAGGAGCTCAGGAGGAGCTGGGTGAAGAGCCGCTGCTCCTCTACATCGAGAGAAGTCAGCTGAGGTGGCTTGGGCATCTGTTTCGGATGCCTCCTGGACGCCTACATAGGGAGGTGTCCCAGGCATGTCCCACCGGGGGGAGGCCTCGGGGAAAACCCAGGACACACTGGTCTCTCGGCTGGCCTGGGAACGCCTCGGGATCCCCTCGGAGGAGCTGGAGGAAGTGTCTGGGGAGAGGGAAGTCTGAGGACTGCTGCCCCCGCGACCCGGCCCCGGAAAAGCAGCAGAAAATGAATGAATGAATGTCAAAAGTTTATTATTTTAAAACACACGGTTGCAATTCAATACTATATTGATTGGGTTTTATATCATATTGATGCATTTGGATACATTTTTATTAACTTAGTATTATTTTTATTCCATTCTGATTCAATCCAAATTATATCTCAATTCAATTAAGATTTAGGAATTGGTACTGGCCCATCAACTAAGACATATTGTTTTAATGCAATGTATTGGTAGAGGCTTTCTAAATGCACACTCTGACAAGTTTAAACAGCTTTGTATGCAAAAACACACAATGAGAAAAGACAGTGTGCTTGTGATTAAATTATAATGACTAGTTTCCAAAAGACAATCATTTGGAAAGAGAGAAAAAAAAAGAGATTCACTGCTGGAAGTTAAATCTACTCGGTCGTCAAAACCCAGCACATCTCTCGCAAAGAAACTGCTTTCCTCTCACAACTCGACTGAATAAAAACAAAATCTGTGGTGTCTAAAACTTGAAAGCCTTTTTTTTGGATACTTCAGTTCTCCTTGGATGTGTGAAAGCCATACGAAACCTGCCAGGCTGACGGCTTCAAACAGCTCCATCACATTACATTTAAAATCTCATATCTCAGCTGTCTGAGGCACACCCATGTCGCTCAGCCTCAAATGCTCGCTTATTATAGAGCTTGATAGCTTGAGGTTGTGCTGCTAATACTGTTGGACGGATGGAATTGAAGCCCTTATCAACAAAGCAATTGGGCCTTCCTACACAAATCCAACAAAAGAAAGAAACTCATAAAGGTTTGAAACAAGTGGATTGTGTGTAAATGATGACGGAACTTTATTTTGGGGTCAACTATCCTTTTAAGTTAAAGGCTGATTTATACTTCTGCGTCAAAACTTGGGCATGACCCACGGCGCCTGCTTTGGGCGTAGTTGTGCCTTTACACTTCTGCGTGGTGTTTGTGTACACTGCAATAACACTTCCGAAACACTAGCTGGCAGTAGGTTTTTATGTTCCTCTGTGTTGAAATTCTTTGCAGGTGTTTTGCTTTTTCTGAACGCTACAAGTAGCTAAAACTCACTCGTTTGAGAACTGGCGGCAACAACGTTAGTCGTAAGGTAAACACAAAACAAATTTTTTCAATTGGAGCTCCTTCACGGAACTCGACACTTTTAAACAGTCAATACATCATGGCTCGTGGCTCTCAGCACCGCCCACGCTCATCACCGCTACCAAATCGACCAATCACAGAGCTTGCACTACTCGTCATTGCGACGTCTAGTTACATTTTTTGTGAGGTGCGCGTCAGCGTCGGTTTCAGCCATGGCAGGAGCTATGCGACCTTGTAAAGGCAGCGCCAGACCATACACGTGTGCTTAACGCAGAAGTATGAATCAGTCTTAATTACTAATAACCATTTCACATGTAAGTTTGTTTAGAATGCATCATTTTTAAAGTTTCCATGGTGACAGATCAAGTTTATCATGTGACAAACCACAGCTTATGGTGCCATAATGCCTTTTCCTTTAGATTATTCCCTTAGTTATCAGGGGTTGCCACAGCGAATTGAACCGTCAACTATTCCGGCATATGTTTTACGCAACCCAGTACTGGGAAACACCCATACACTCTCGCATTCACACACACACACACACACTCATACACTACGACCAATTTAGTTCATCCAATTCACTTATAGCGCATGTCTTTGGACTGTGAAGGAAACTGGAGCACCCGGAGAAAACCCAGGAGAACATGCACACAGAAATGCCGGGAGTCGAACCAGCGACTTTCATGCTGTGAGACGACAGTGCTAACCACTGAGCCGCCTATGTGTAAGCTGTATTTCAAAATTTAAACAGTTGAATAATTTTCATATTATTTGATCTATGATGGGTGATGGGTGCTGCCATGTTAGGGGTCGATCACGCCGACATGATTTGCAACACTGCCTTTTTTGTTGACAAGAAAAAAAGAAGCATGGTGCTCTTTTTTATGTTGCAATGACTGAATCAGATGGTTATTGTGCGTGAGTGTTTTGGTTGATATTAATATAATTTTAATATTTAATAATATTCTGAAATTCAAGATTTGTGAGTCATACAGCACTGGATAACTCAAAACCACAACCACAAGTCTCTCCATCTTCAAAAGTCTCCGTAATCGTCTTGATAACACAAACATTGCTATCACCTCAACGGAAACGCCGCCTCTGCTTTCATTTGATTGTAGAATGAAAAAGACGTGACTGACGTAACACGCTTTTTCCATTCAGAGTTGACTTTTTTCAACTGCACGCAATGGCAAAAATGGAAGGTGCAGCAGGCGGTTAAAATGCGAGGTACGCAGGACATATAAGCAGCCGGCTAAACGCTCACGGTCGTTAGTAAATCATTCAAAAAAGGCGCATCTCAATGCAAACAGCGTGTTTGGTGTGATCGCCCCCTTATGCCGAGTTCAGACTGCATGATTTTCAAAGTAGTCATGTCACGGTTGTTTTCTCACTGCATGACTATCTGGGTTAGCGTTCTGTCGGTGCTGTGTTTACACTGTAGAATGGATTGGCGACAGGAGAGTTCACACTGCATGACTTTAAAATAGGAAGAATCACAGACAACTTTGTCCAAACTACGTCTCACAACAAAACAAATGCAAGAAGTGACATGGAAACAATGCAAGGTCACGTAATATATCTTGCGTTATTAACTACATAATGGAAAAAGAAGCCTTTAGCTTTAGAAACTTCTGTTGCTCACCTGGTTTCTGAAGAGAATTAACAATCTCTCCTCAACTTTTTTTTTGCTTTTCGACCTGATTGTGATATTTCCTCCATTTCTTGGGTCCAAACAAATTAAAAAATGAGCGCTTTTAACTTCTCCCCCAGCCTCCCGTGACCTGCAAGTACCCGTACTATTGAATGCTGCTCTCTCATTGGCTGTAGGTAATCGCCGTAGTTTTTTTGAATCAGAAAACATTTCACATGGCATGATTTGAATCGCCGACAGCTCCAGATATTTAGCATGCCAAATATCTCACGGGCGTCGGCGACTCATCGGCGATTCTCTCATATCGTGTCCTTGATAGTTCATACTGTGTGATTGTCGCTCACGTGAACGAGCACCAGGCATTTGTCGGCGATGTCTCAAAACCTGTCGGCGAGTCAAAATCAGAGCTAAAATCATGCAGTCTGAACTCGGCATCAGTCTGCTCTGCAGTGGAGAGATTAGAGCTGCTGGATTTACAACATGCTAAGTCATCAACTTCTCCTGAAATAAATGAAAGTAAGTGGCTGTTTAACTGAGAGAAAAATAGAGTAAACATCCTAGTTACCTAAACTGTGTGTATCTGATGTGAATAAATGTAATAAATAATGTTTAAAAACAATTATTATTGTAGTCTCCATAAACATCAGCGTGCATTTATGTGTAACCATCAATGATATATTTTGCTAGTACTTATGTGTATTTGAAGGTCTGGTGTTATGAAACCTGTGCAATGGTTAAAAGTAAAGTTTTAGTTAAAATTTGTATTAATTAAACAATTAAATTAATTAAAAACATTACATTAATTCATAAAATTAAATTAAGTTGCTATTATACTTCAAATATGTAAAAATGGGGTTGGCGGGATAACTACAATCTTATATAATAGTATGAGTGACTTTATCTCAAGAGGTAAGGTGTCTTTTACAACAGCCAGAAGAGCCGCCACCATGTCCAACTGGCTCCTTAATTATTCAGATGGCTTAAAGGAGGCTCGATAATGAGCGCATGTCTGAGACTGAGAAAAACAGGGTGCATCGAGACACGGCGGCATAAAGATAGGCAAAGAAAGGGAGACAACATCTTTCAGAAAGCTAAAGAGTGTGAAAGACTGAGCTGAAATCAATGGCTGCTGCTGGAGGAAATTTGGAGTGAATTTCCCTAATGGCAGTCCTATTACAAGGGCTCTTTAGCTTGACCCCTTTCCCTCGGCTCATGGAGCCGGAGCAGAGGCCACGCTCATTCGCGCGAGCATCTGGCTTGATTGCTGTGGTCTCCTTTGGGAGGTGGCAGACTGAAAGGTCAAGTTACTGCAAATAAAGTCTGAAGCTGGAGTCAAAGGCCAGGTGTGTTTTTAAAGAGGTGAGCAAACAAAAAGACAGTTTTGTTATTGAATGAATTACCTTGGTGCTATCCCACTCCTGAGTCTTTATCTGGGTGTGAATGAGCTCGTACGAAGGCTCCATGGCATCTGTGACAGGTTTGCGGTAGCCAGGGATGACGTTGTATAGCTGGAAACCGAACGTCACTAGCCAGCTGTTAACATCTGTTGGAAGAAAAATGCGATGCGATGAAAGACTTACAAAAGAGCAAAAGGCAACCGCAGCTCTCACTGTTAATGCCTGCATAACAATTTACTCTATTTGGTTGAAGTAGACCACAAAAGCATGATTCACTGCAAATCAGGACACATGCCAAGTGAGCTGCTTTTTGAAATAAGCTCCTGCAGTTATTACAGGCAACGCTAGTTTCAGAGACAGGACTAAATATGATTAATCCTCCACAGTAAGTGGCAAATCTCCAAAAAAAAAAAAGATGATCATTTGTAGCACTTGGTCCACACAAAAACTTGATAAAATTAGGGCCGGCATGTGAGAAACTGCTGGTGCACTTGATTATCATACATATGTCATGCTGTGACCAAATGTGTCATCCTGCCTATAATCAGAAAATGCATTTTGGTTTTTGTGCATATTTAGAAGCATTAGCATGGATAGTGAACGCTATCAGATTACACAGTAATACACTTTGAATATGAACCTTGGACAAAATCAAATGGCCTTTTTTAGTGTCTTTCCCCTGTCGCATAAAGCACATTAGTCATGGATAGAAGAAACTTTGGTGTAGCAGTGAAGTGCACACTGTCGACTGCTCCTTTATTTAAGACTCTGTCACTTTACAGAGTTGTTTTAAATATGAATGTGATTAAGGACAATGAAGGGACCTCCTGCATTTCAGAGAGGAATGAAAATGTCAATGCCATCACTCATAAAAGGCTGATGGCTCACTCAAGTACATCTAATATCCAGCAGAATCTTTAGATTCTCTTCTTCAAAGCTAGCATTAATGATGTAGCGTACAGTCTAGCTGAGAGATGTTTAGCTGATCTTGAATAATGGCCTAGTGCATTGTAATTTAATAATTCAAATGTTAGATCTAGCTAAAAAAGGTTACATGTAGCAAATATAGCACAGACTCGTCTAGAGTATGCTGGTTAGTTTTTGTGTGGTACATGCTGCACTCTCAGAAATAAAGATACACGAGTTGTCACTGGGGTGGAACCTTTTCAAAAGATACACGTTTGTACTTAAAGGGTTGATATTGGTACCTCAAAAGTTTGTTTTAGTACCAAAACATTTTAAGAGGAACACCTTTGTACTTTATACGTACTAATATATACCCTTGAGGTATTAATATAGACCTTCTAGGTACAAATTTGTACCTTTTGAAAAGATATCACCCCAGTGACAACTCGTGTACCTTTATTTCTGAGAGTGTTTATGCTAGCCAAACAACGTTAGCCAGCAATGCATTTAGGAACAATCGGTTTACAGTAAACAATAAACTTTTTGTGGTGCTTTATGAAAGACTTATTTTGTTCTAGACAATTCTCATGAGGTTTAGTTTTGTTGCATCCAAGGTAAGGGTTATAGGGACAGGGTTGCTGTGCACTCCAAATAAACTTGGTGTATGAATGATGCATATGAATTTTCAAATAACAAGGCCGCAAATATGTTCAAGAGAATACTCAATGGATCAAACCACAACAAAGCAGTTATAACATAAACAACCAAACATTGTTCTACAGCATTCGTTTCCTTTGGTAGTAAGGGCATGAACCAAGGCTTTGATTTCAGTCAAAAACAGCATGTATTCACTGTTATAGACTACAAATGTGACTATAATATTTAGTTTTTTTTTTTAGTAAGGCTGTGATTTTGCTTTCAAGTGGAGAGAAAAGTGTATCAGCCCCTAGCTTCTAGTTCCATGGACTCCTTTGTGTTATTTGTCTAACACTGGGGAGCATTCACTACTATTTACCTCCCGCACAGGCTGAGGAAGCAAAGACTGATGGGATATTTTAGAGGAGCAAACCTGAATGAAGAACAAAGGGCACTTTGTTGTGCTGTCATTGCTCAAAAAGCTGTGTATGTGGAAGCAAGTACACCCCAAGCTGGGGCTGGGATGAGAGACTGAAAAATAATCACTGTTGTGCAAGGGGGATTCTTGGCACCATGTACTCATGGTGTTTTAGAATGCTGAAGGTAAAGTGTAACAGTGAAGATTTTTGGAGATTATTAAAACCCCCTAAATTTTTGGCCCAAGATGCTGGAATAGACTCAAGCATCCCCGCATTCCTATACATAACTGTTTGGAGATGGGTCGATATATCAAATAACGTCCCTATCAGTATGTTCCAAAAAATATTTATAAGAAATTATTCTTACCTGTCATGTAGCACTTGGTTTCTTGGCTGTTGCTCAAGGGGTTGTTGTTCTTAAACATGTAGAGGTTGAAGGGCACAATGTTGTCACTGTTGAGCCGCTTCCAGATATCATGGTCAGGAGTGGTCCACCGGCCTGCAAGAACATCGTAATCTCTGCGGCCCATGTGGACAAGCTTTGTAAGGGGCTCATAAAGGCCGCCCAGGTAGCCTATTACTAGCTGGAAGCTTGGGTTGGAGTCCAAATATACTTCCCCAAAAGCCGTGTGGAGAATCTGCTTGATCATGAGACCAGCACCACTAAATACAGCCAGTGGAGTACCAATGTTGTCGCATGCCACATAGAACTCATCCCCACTGCTCAACTCCATGGCAAAAAGGTGGCCTTGGAGGTCATAGTAGAGTGAGGTGATTTCTGAGCTTGAGTGATTGTACATGTGTGTGACTCTGGTGGGACTGGACAAGTCTGCATAGAAGAATTGCAGATGGTGGCCTTGGGTACTTCGACTGGACACTCTCCTGCCCAAGCCATCATAGCGATACTTGATAGTCCATTCATTAACTTTGTTGTAGGCTTTAACAAGCAACCCAGCAGAGTTATACTCAAAGAAATTATTGCCTCTCTGCCTAAGGAATCCATCCTCATCTAATCGGTACTGCACATCACCTAGACGGGTAATGCGGTCCCGGATGTCGTAGCGTAGTGGTGTAAGTCTGGCGCTATTACCAGGACTAAGGAGGTGCAAATTGCCATTAAGATCATAACTGTAGCGCCATAAAGGTTTATCATTGATGGACACTACCTGGAGTTGACCATCTGCATCATATTCATAGGCATAACGGGTGGTATTTGCATAGGGTCCTACTTTAAGCTCCTTGGCCACTACTCGCCCCATGTTGTCGTACTGTACCATCATCCAATACATGAGCGAACGGAAAATCTCATACTGCACCTCTTTAACTCGTCCGTATGCATCAAAGTGTTTGGTGTGGGTCATTACAGCTGTGGTTATAATCTGGTTAATATCATAGTAGATGACTCCAAATTTGCCAAACTGCTCTGTTTTGCCTGAGACGTCATCATAGCGATAGAGGTCAATGGGCAAGGGGGTTTCATTGATCACTGCTTGCATGCTGGTGACCCGGAAGCTGTTGTCATAGTTGTAGTCGAAGCGGGCATTCACCATGCCCTCCTCACTGAAACGAAAGATCTGTCTGTCGATAAGTGGTCCAATCTGCCTGTAACGTATGGTACAAGCAAAACCTTCACTTTGAAGCCCCACAGTTTTCAGCATGCCAGCAGATTCATCATAAGAAAAGGCAATCCGTGTCGTATCATAAAGGATTTCTAGCAGACGGGAGAGTTTCCCATACTTATAGATGACTCTACGCCCTGTTCCTTGGTGGATGGTTTGCAGAAGCAGTCCATCTTCACTGTAATCTTGCAAAACTGTGGCATTGCCCTCAGGTGGCCGGTATGTGTTTCTGTAATAGCCGATGGAACGGGTGGTCTCCAAGGTCTGTCTGGCCACATTGGGCATGGTTACTGAAGAAAGGCGGTCGTTCTTGTCAAACTCGAAGATGTATTGTCGCTGGCTGTAGAGCAGCAGCACCATGGACTGCCAAAGGAAAAATGACAAAGCGGTGTTCAGTAAGCTGATTTAATGAAGCAAAGTAATTCCCAACACATTCTAACAGCACTTTAAATAGTTAAATGTGAAACTCTCCACCCAATGAAACTGAAGGTCACTAAGTACCCAGGAGTCACATTGCACCACATGACTAACTGCACAACAAACGGTGGGGTGTCACAGAATCACTTCAGGGTGCATAAAAATTACAAATATGCTGCTCTACAACACTGACTGAAAAATGAAGAAGGGCAAAATCTCATTTAATGAGGATTAAGTCATCAACCCCTCCCCCTCACCACTTCTCCTGATACCATTTTTAATAATGTCACCTTATATGGAGGTCAGTGGGAGGATATTCTGGAGTTTAGATTTCAGCAGGAAGCAGCTCTGCTCTTTTTTACTTTGAGGCTATTGATCTCCCCGGCATGTAGTCAGTTTAGAATGGCAAGAAATATTAAATAGAGCGAGTTTAGACGTTTTAATCAATTCTTTTAAAACAATGTATTGGGTTGTCAGCATTTCAACATACTATTTTTCAGTTACACTATAAGGTTTTGCATTTATCAGATATTGGTTCTAATAAGATAGTGGTATTTTACTTTTTTCACAGTGATATCTTAGGAGTGATCAAGTTGTCAAGCTAAGAATGGCTGTACTTGAGAGAGAGGACCTTTGCCTATGCATGGAAGGTTAGGTGTTTACGGAAGAAGATACAACTATGTTGCATTGTTTTACACTCAAAGGTGCTTACCTTTTCAAGGTAGGTGTAGCTCCATGACTTTCCATCTGCAAATATCTTTGAGGTGATTCTGCCATTTTGGTCATATTCCATTCGGACTGACATAGTGCCCCTCTGGATGCCGGCAATGTGGCCACCCGGTGAGTAAGTGACATTGACACCATTTAGCCGACTACTTGGAGCCCACAATGTAGGTCTTCCAGCATGATCATAGTGAATCCTTAATGTGAACTTCCTGTGGTCATCATACACTTTCTCAGTCCTGGTTACCCGGTCGAAATCCATGGATAACAAATTTCTATTATGAACCTACAAAAGGAACACAGAGATTAGACCACTGAATTTAACAGGCACACTTGGTAGAATGTAGTATCTTCTGTTAGTGTTCTTACTCTTTAATGATTTTTACTATCAAACACACACCTCTAGAGCACACAAGATTGAATTATTTGCTTGCTGCATGTTAGAACAAAAAGAAAGAGAGAAACACTCCATTTAGTGTAATCATTCCCATTCCAGGATGGAATTACTGAGGGATAGATAACTTCCATTCTACTTGAAGGATGAGGAAAACACCTCTGAGCTGCATATGAAGTTAAAAGCTGCACTACACTGTTTGAATGGCGTCATACTGAGTTTTTGGCTCAGTTAAAAGGTGCAGAGCCCTCAGACCCCAGCACGTGCTGAGATCAGAGCTGAGAACTAGTCCTACATGACTGGTAATCCCAAAGGCACACACAGGTCAATGCATGGGGTGATCAAGGCTTTAAAGACCTTAATACCTTCAGCTCATGCACAGTGAGTTGGAACCTTTTTTTGCTGCTCTATGAATTTAGGTAATGATGGATAATATATGGGGAGCCCAACTATACCTAATTAAATGTCAATGTGTTACAAGCACATGAATTTCACATTGTGCCTTTCTTTTTACATTTTTGGGACTGGGGGAAATCTACAGACTGGGCGTTTGTAGAATGTACTGCACTAATTGGTAAAGAAAGCATAGTTAAATTGGCTCAAATGTGTATTATGTATGCTTCTTATTACTTGGAATAAAAAGCTAAGTTTCTTTTGAGGCAGATTGTTTTTGTGCCAGCTGTTTTTTTTCACTTTGTGGTATTACAGCTACAGGGTTGAATGAGTATTGACTAAATAACCATCTGGAAGTTTGGGCCAAACTGTTTTTAAAAAAGCATTATAATTAAACACTCATTTCTCCATCTCTCTTCTCCATGTAATGTCTCCTTGATTAATCTGGTTTCTTCTCATCAGGTACGCTGGCACCCGGCTTGGGTCACTGTTGGCAAAGCTTAACAGAGTCTTAAAGTGATTTTGTGAGTTGTTGTTGGCTTTTGTCCAGTGGTGTGGAGGACGGAGGGAAGAGCAGAAAGCAAGCTCTCTAGCTCTCTCTCTCTCTCTCTCCTCCTCCTCCTCCTCATGGGCATGCTGGGAGCTCTCATCTGTGAAGGGACAATTACACTGGGGCCAATTAATGTCACTAATACCTAATTGAGAGGATTATTTTACATTAAAAGCAAGCAGCTCATGAATAGGAGAATTCCCGGTGGGGGTGACAGAACAAAGAGGTTGACAGAATAAAGGGCAGATATTTTTCGCTCCCCCACCTACTCATATGAACACAGCAACATTTCTCTCACTCTCATTTTTTTAAAAATAATACTTGACCCTTTGATCTGAAGAACTGAGGAATTGAGAATATGGCCTTGCATCTGAACTAGCATAACCTGAGAGAATGAGAAAGTCTCACATGGTCTATCGGAAGGAAGACCGTTTGGGAAAACATGTTGGCAAACAATTATTATTTCTGCTTATCACAATTCACTCAGGTATTATTTGCTAGATATTCCAAAGCATCAAAAAGTCAGGCTTTTATGGCTCTGAGGATGAGAGAACTTGTGTCAAGGGCTGAATCGTCCAGCATGGGCTGACTGAAGCGACAAGTTTGAGGACAAAACTGAAGAGAGAATGAAAGAGAGGGCTGGATGCTCATGCCAGGCTCTGGTTGAGGCCCAACGGGCTGGAAAAAAAGCTCTTTTGGCAGTGAGATCCCAGGCCCCTGGAGAATGGAAACCCACTCAAGGGGAATGCCTTAAATTGGACATTGCTTTAAATGGTTTTAGCTGGAGGAAAGCAGATATTGTTGGAGGAAGGAGATCGGATTGGGGAAGGGTAGTGGAAAAAGGTAGAGGGGTTTGGGGGATTGTCCAAGTTCCCTACACAAAAAGGCCAATTGGAGTGTACTAACACTACTTGACATGATGTGAATACTTATGAAAAAAAGAGTTCTGCACTTTCTGATCAACTTTTTCTCTTCCTAGGGATGTGATGATTCACCATAAGCAGGTTGAAAATTGATTCAAATTTGTGACGATTCAAATCGGTAGAAATGTTGAACAAATCGTTGTAGATGTTTTGAACAGATGGGCGCTGTCTTTGCAGGCGCAAACTCGCTTTAACTGCACAACAGCGGCAAGCAAGAGGTGGGGCGGCAGATTAAAATGACAGTAGTGCAGTGCGCCCTACAAAACACAAACCGTGGGCAAATACTGCGAAAAGCCGTTTACTTACACTAATAGAAACAACGAATATGATGCACATAAACAACCAGCAAAGTGAAAAACTACTGACACAGACATCTATACGCAAATAACTATTAATAAGCCAAACCACGTGGACGAGTGCTCTGACGAGAGCTACAGAAATCACCCGGTGCTTCAGTGATTACTAGGGTTGGGTACTGAAACCTGGTGCCATTATCGGACCGAATCAGCATATGAATTTCGGTGCCTAATTTCGGTGCCACTGGTGCTGCGACAAGGACGTAAGAAGCATCCAGGGGTGCATCAAAGGCACACATAGGTACTCGTTGTCACACCATCTCTAAAAACTTAATTCTAAACAACTTTGAGGAATACTGACAGGCGATGTCAGGCGTTTGTTCTTGTTGCTTAGGAAACAGACGCACACAACACGCACAGTACATCGCATTCGGTGAGCGAGAGCGACTCTTCAGATCAACACGCATGATCGCGTTCATCAAATTTGCTTAAACTAAGCGTTCTAAATCGTATTTTACAAGCAAGGATTCTGATACAGCAACGTGAAGCAGATGCTTTACAAAAGTTGCATGTAAGGGGGAAACACTTCAAACTTTTGAGGGCTCATGGAATCAACTTAAAGGCAGGAATGCACTGTCTCTGAAAGCTTGTGACATCATCTGGCCCTTTCAATGAGTACATACATAGACAACAATGCTCCGATTTTAATATGATTAAGACAATACTCTGATTAAGAGTCTGGACTACCATGTAAACAGCAATTTTAATTACCTTAAAGGACCACAGACACCGGCATCGCGAAATGCGGAGTTTTTTTTTTTTTCATTCAACGTGCGGTATCAAATTCCATAGAGCACTCTTCCACCAGTCCTTACTTAATGCTCGCATCAAATACCTCAGTTTGTCATGGGGCATGAATAAAAATGTTCCTGAATGAAGGTGAAAGTGCAGGTAAAGTCAAAAAATTAAAAATTAAAGACCTGAAATTACATGAAACTCTGGAGGAAACGTGGATAGGCTGGTGACGCAATGGCGTTAATCGATCTATGTACTATAACATGTAAGACGGGATCATGAAAGGAACATTCAAAAAGCAACTCATGTAAACACCTGAATCATATTATTGTCTTATTCAGATTAAGACAAATCATTAGATTACTGATAACCATGTAAACATAGTCACAAGCCCCAAACCCAGAAAAAAGGAGTTCAGTATTTTGATGACAGCTTTTCCACAGGTTAGTAGTAAGCTAATGTAATTTCATAATGCAAATCTTAAATTCACGCTAACTAACAAATGATCAAAGGTAATATATTAATGTAATTCAAATATATAAAATATGAATTGAAGTTTACTTTAAACTTTAATTATATTGTTCTATTAAAATTTTTTTTAAAAGATTTTGTCAAATAAAAGATTTTTCTAGAGTCATGCACCTTAATTTTGTGGCTCAAAAGTATCGGTTCAGGCACTGTTTTGGCACCGGTACTGTTTTAAAAGTATCGATTTAGCACTGGTATCGAAATAACCCCAAACGATACCCAACCCTAGTGATTATATAGCGAAAGTGTGAAGATCTATGGGGGAAACCGGAGCACCCGGAGGAAACCCATGCGATTACGAAGACAACATGCAAACTCCACACAGAAATGCCAACTGACCCAGCTGGGGCTCCAGCGACCTTCTTTCTGTGAGGCGATCGTGCTACCCACTTTGCCACCGTGACGCCCTGATATTAATTATTCATCTTCATAATAATGTTCAACTCCTGTCTCTGTCCTACTATATAATTAGTAATTTTATAATCAGTTTTTTCATGCCAGTGGCCAATCCCTAAGATCTAGTGACCACCTCTGTACACACTGCTCTCTGGTTAATGAAAGGTTTACCTCTACACACCAGCCATCTCAATCCCCAGTGAAAGAGGTGGACATTGTAAATGTGCAAAGACCTCAGCTTATGCCAGAAAACATAGATATGCTTTTGATTTTTCTTTTGGAATTTTTTGGAAGTTTGGAAGTTTTTAAAATAGCAATTAAGTTATGGCAGAAAATGTATTATTCTGCAAAAAATGTGCAGCATTTAAAAAAAAAATTAAAGGGCTCTTCACCTTAAATTTGTTTAAAATAATTTTGGTTAAAAATCGTGACCAAATAGTATCATGAGATTAGCATCGTGAATCGTATTGAATCGTAAGTCAGGTGAATCATTACATCCCTATCTCTTCCATTGAAAATCTTATCATTTATTAATCATTTATTATGGCTATGTTTCGTTAACTGCATTCTGATAATTCTCTAAAAGTAATTGCATAATCAAGATTGGCTCTCGTCCTGTTTCTCCCTCCATACTTTGACAGCTGGATGAAATTTGCATGCTTTGCTGATCAAAACACAACTACTTTGAGATTAGCCGACTCCTGTTTGTCAAACAAACAGCGATTAAATCTAGGAACAAAACAAAACACTTTTTTTTCCATAACTCGGCTAATTACGTGAATATCTTAGGACTGCCACTAATGCACTTTTGGCAATGAACAAACAAGTTGTAAGTAATGTTTGCTTTCACAAATCACCATCAATAATTGAAAAGTCCCATTCCCTATTCCAAAAGTCAACAAATCTGTCAAATAGCATTTGATTTTCTTCTCCACTGTCATAAAAAATTTATTCAAGTTTTGTCCTTTAAATCCAATATTTGCTCGCCGCTTTGCCATTCATTTCTCATTTTTTCGCCCCCATCCGCTGCTGTGGTAAGCACTGTAATCTTGTTTGCTCAGTGCGATTTGTCGCTTCTTCAGTAAACACTCTTGGCCACATGGTGGTTTTGTTTGTTTGGAGGCCGTATAGGACACCGCTCTAATAATGTAAAGCAAACATTTCAGTGGAGGCCTTGCGCTTAAGCCTTCAGTGTGTTTCTGGATTTGAGCTGGTGGTGAGGGGACAATTTATACGACAATATTTCCAGATCCCTATTGTTGTCAGGAGCTTTTGGAGGTCTGGCAGCTGTTCTTGATGGTGTATAATAGTTAGTGTGATGGACATGTGACTGCAGCAATACCTCAGGCTGGTATTGACCCACATTTGTGTTAAGAACGTGTATGGCCAGCAATACCATGATGATTTAAAGCACTCTAATACAAATCTAATGATTTAACAGAGATTATTATGTGTTGCAGTTTTGTAAATGGGTCTCTCTATGCTATTATTCAGGATAATGAATTCAAAACGTCATTAACTGCACTGTGTATATACCATATTAGAATGATTTTGTCATATAGCACATTTTCCTATAAAACCATAGAGGTATTGTATTTGTAAATTCTGTTCTGCACTTAATTCCCCTAGATCAGGGGTGTCATAAGTAGGTCCTGGAGGGCCGGTGTCCAGCATAGTTTAGCTCCAACTTCCTTCAACACACCTGCTTGGAAGTTTCTAGTATACCTAGACAGAGCTTGATTAGCTGGTTCAGGTGTGTCATGGAACTAAACTCTCCAGGACCCAATTTGGGCACCCATGCCCTAGATTAGGGATTCTCAAACTCAGTCCTGGAGGTCCGGTGTCCTGCAGATTTTAGCTCCAACTTGCTTCAACACACCAGCAAGGATGTTTCTAGAAAGCCTAGTAAGAGCTTGATAAGCTAGCCCAGGTGTGTCTAATTGAGGCTGTACACCAGACCTCCAGGACTGAGATTAAGAACCCCTGCCCTAGATTAATGTCAACCATCCTTCAACCATCCCACAGCTTCTCTCACACACACATATAGGCACACAAACACGCATGCAACGCGCGCACCCACACCTTTTTCACCTGCATAATATCAAGGTAAGTACATTGGTTTTGGTCATAGACTGTAAAAGATATGGACGTAGTATCCGTGACGTCACCCATAGGTTTCTGAAGAACCCAAAAAAAGCTACCAGTAGGCATGGCCAACCGTCACCATTTTGTTCGTGCGTCATCGCACTGACAAGGGGATACCGAACAAGGGCAAAGAGGCAGAGCGTGAGCGGAGCTACAGACGCATGCTGGCATTTTGCTTAGACTGGCTTTTCTATGGGAGAAATGATTAATACTTCATTACCTGCGACTCGTTTGTGTTCTGACCACATGTGCTTGGTTGTATACTATATCAATAATATATCAAAGTGTTTAGACTTTTAAAAACACTGTTGTAATACATTGAGCCACTAAACATTGTTCTTATGACGTTTTTCTACAGGAGGAAAACGCAAATTACTTCTAAATACTTCAAATATAGTCTGTGTTAGTAAATGCAAAGCTATTTATGAAATTCAGGCATAACACTGTATGACAATGTTTTAAATGACTGTTCTAGAGCCTGCAGATAATCAATCTGTCAGATTCTGGAGTGCATTACAGGTCTAAAGAAAAATATAAATGATAAATGATCTTAAATAAAACAAATACATTTATAGAGATGGTATATAAGTAGATAATTTCACTCAGCTGGGAATTGGAGGCCACGTGAATGGTTTGTGAGCACAATTAAGTGCACACAGCATGCCATATCATCTGATACCTGTAAAAATAATTCCAAAAGGCAACTGACTGTGTAAAGCCGCATAAAACAACACAAAAATATGATGTATATGCAGAGTTCAGTGGCTAATCAGCCGGAATCAGCTGAGGTGAAGTGATGGCGACCAGCGAGACCTAGGTGTCACTAATAATAAAACCTAATATAAAGGAAATGGATAAGTTATTAAAAATTCACCCCCCTCAGTTGTCATGAAGGCTAATATTAGCTATACGAACCAAAATCGTTTTTTGTACCAGGTTGTAAACACCTTTTTTTCTGCTATAAAAGTTTTGCCATGTTAAAAGTGGGGTCAATAGAAATTTGCTCTATATGTCCAGGACTAGCGGAATTTCAATGAATTGCAGTTTCAGTTACTTCCGTATTTGCTTCACGAAGGAGAGCGGCAGGTTGCCACTTGATTTTGATCGAGGAAACTAAATCTAAATATAAAATATCTCAAATATATACACATATAAATTAGTTTATTATTTATAAATAACACTATATAACATCAAGTATGTATAACTATATGACAAGATTCCAGTGAAGTAATTTGGTTGTCTGCACCAAAAGTGATGTGACACAACAGAAACAAATAATATAGCCATTCATTTAAATATCAGCCATTGCACTCCCAATGAAATGGTAAAGGTTATAATGTAATTAATACATATTAAACCAATTTAACATTATTGAAAGTACATAATATGATGTTGTTGGTTTCCTCAGAATCGCTGAATTTTATTTTCAAACCATTTGCTATTTGTTTTCAAGATCTGAGATAAAAGATCTTCAGTAGCTTTTTAATAGTATGGCAATACATGTCACATAAAATAGTGTTCAAGCTCACATTGGTAGCATTTAACACTGAATAAAGCACGTAATCTGTACCTGAGGTGATAATTGAATTTTCAGTGGATGCTGCTGTTTTGCTGAGATGTTGCGGAAATAGAAACTGTTTCTAAATTAGAATTTTTATGCGTCGCCGTCATAGATGGTTAGGACAAAAACATTTTAACAAGAAAAAAATACCTTATATTGTCACAGCACTGTACCGCGTATAGTTAGGACAGGGTGTAATACAATTTCCAAGTAGATTTATAAATATTTATTTATGAAATTAAAAATGTGTTGACTTACATATTTACATTTTTATAAATAAAACTGTATATATAATATAATACATAATCTATAATTTAATAATCAGACTTTAAATTGAACACCCCCACACATATCTAAATATACATGTATAATTAAATACATTTATATTACTTTTTTAGAATTTAATTTAGAACTTTAAGCACACATCCAAGCACATATATTGTTTCATTAATTTATATTTTAACAGTAATTTGAATTGCAATATACTTGTATACAATATTTATTCATTCATTTTCCTTAGGCTTAGTCCATTTTTTATCAGGGGTCATCACAGTGGAATGAACAGCCAACTATTCCAGCATATGTTTTACGCAGCGGATGCCCTTCCAGCTGCAATCCAGAACTGGGAAACACACATACACCCTCACATTCACTCACACACACATACACTACGGCCAATTTAGTTCATCCAATTCACCCACACCGCATGTCTTTGGACTGTGGGGGAAACCGGAGCACCCAGGAAAAACCCACCCCAAGATGGGTAGAACATGCAAATTCCACACAAAAAATGACACCTGGTCCAGTTGGGACTCGAACTAATTACCTTCTTGCTGTGAGGGGACAGTGCTAACCACTGAGCCACCGTGCCACCTTCTTAATTGCAATGTAACTATTCAAACTATTCATGTAATATTATAAACATTTTAACAGGCAATTGTGAACAACTTAATGCCTCCTTGTTGAATAAAACCTTTTATAAAATACTTTATATGAACATAGTATCATCTTACAAAAGCATTAAAGTGATTGAAATACTGCTGGCATGAGAATAATAAAAAATCAGCCTGTGTACGCAAAGCCTTGGGGACTTGATCAGGAGACACTCTGTGCTGCCCTACACAATGACCTCTGCCCTGCGCACGCTGACCTTCAGAGGCAGATATCTGACCAGACTCTACAGGCTATAGAGATGCTGATGGAGAAGCCATTCCTCTGCTGTGAGGAGGTGTGACGGGGTGCTATGGAACTGTGCCTGCGTAAAATTAACTCAGGATGAGCAGATGACAGTGCGGAGGTAATGCTGAGGTCTGTGCGCAATTATAGAACCGCATGAGCTGCTGATCACAGGCTGGGTGTACAGTTTGTGCCATAAAATGCCATGAGGTACTCCATATTTCATAAGCACAAACGTAATTTACGTGCATTATTAAAATGTAAAGATTAAAAAGCATGAATAATTCATGTTAGTTTAAATATGTATTCTTTAAACAAAGATAATAGCATGTAAAATGCAAATGAGATATTCATTATTTAGAGCAAAACAGAAAAACGTATATGAATAATACAAAACAGTACATATAGCTTTTATCAGTCCGATGAATATGTAGCTACAGTATATGCATACATGTACATATACTTTACTAAATATATTTTACTGAAAAAAAAAAAAAAATAGCTGAACACGGCTTTATAATAAGTGACAATAATTTTTGTTCACAGTTTATTTTGATATTTTGTTTGTTGAGTTTAAGTTACATTGCATCTACATGCCAACTCATTTTCATTCGATTATAAGTAGACTGTTAGGTTGGGGTTAAGCCTCCTTTCCACTGCACACGACAAGCAACATCAGTCATTCATTTCCAATGGAGAGTAGTCCGGGAGCTGTGTGGAGATCTGATCATCTCCGTCTGTGGAAAATTCGGATCCGAATTGAGCCGATCCATTCAAATATTTCAACTTCTGCGACTAGACCGTATACGACCAGTATTGCCAACTATTTCCAATCAAAAGTAGCTAAAGCCTGACCAAAAAGTCATCACGTAGTATCTGACAAGCGTAAGTCAGTCATGTCTCTACTCTCTGAGGTACCGTGTATTATATTATATTAAAACTTAACATCCAGATGCACAATGAATAGGTTCTTATTAACATATTACTTTGCGTGATGATGTCATTGCGTAATAGCAACTCAAAACTAAATCTTTATGTAGTATACAAAATAATTAATGTTTTCTCAAATTGACTGGCCATCTCAGCAAAAACATTATTTGAAAAATGTCCGTTTAGATTTGTATGAAAAATATAGTTGACTATTTGTAAAAGTAATACAAACACGTTTTGATAAGAATTTTTTCTTTTTCTTTTAAACAATCACAGCTTGTGTACTTACTCTTTTTAACCTGTGAAATTAACACATTTGTGAAAGTGACAACAATTATAGCACTATTGGAATTTATTGCAACCTAAATGACCAACAATTATGCATGTTAACAAATATCAGTAAATTACCAAATGAAAAACAATCTAAGCTAGCAATTTACTCTACTGAGTGAACCAGCAGCCACAGCTCTTTTAAGTCACTTTTTAAAAAATTGCTAAAAGTCTGTGTGCGCGAAATGAGAAATAGTTTTTTCATTATTTTTTAATCAGACAAAAGTCTATTGTTAAAAAAACTTTTCTATTTATAATTGAGTAATACATTTTTTTTTTAATGTCTCCACATTCCCTCCAAAATATTTAGTGGTCTATGAGTTTCTAGTATTCATTCCTTCAACCATAGAGAATGCACGGAGAATAATGGCTCTTAGTTTTGCATTGCTTTATTTCAGACATCGTTAAAATCAGCTTCTCTCCCATGGTGCACTACAAAACTGAAAATTCTGTGCGACTGCCACAAGGGGGCATATTCCGACAGTCGTGTCCAATAGTCGTGTGCAGTGGAAAGGCGGCATGTACTTGCAAAGTTTCCTAAAGTCAGTTAAATGTCTGTTGAAGGAGCAGTATCAACAGATATTAAGCAGACAGTCTACTAATACTGAAATGGACCATCAAATCAAAGTGTTGCCTAATTTTTATACCATTTTTTACATTTTTATTAATTCAATCATTCATTCATTTTCCTTCATCTTAGTCCCTCTATTTATTAGTGGTCGCCACAGTAAAATGAACGGCCAACTTATCCAGCATATGTTTTACACAGTGGATGCCCTTCTAGCCGCAACCCATACATTCACCATACCTGCCAACAACATGTACTTGAAAAAGGTGTTGTAATGGTTGAAATTACGGGACTTTTCTGGGAGAAATAACAAAACGGGAGGGTGGTGGGAGATGGGTCTGAAATACGGGAGAATCTCGGGAAAAACGGGAGTGTTGGCAGGTATGACATTCACACTCTCTTTCACACACTTATAGAGGATGTCTTTGGACTGTGGGGGAAACCAGAGCACCCAAAGAAAACCCACGCAAACACTGGAGAACATGCAAACTTCACACAGAGATGCCAACTGGCCCAGCCGGGACTCGAACCAGCGACCTTCTTGCTGTGAGGTGACAGTGCTAACCACTGAGCCACCATGCCAGCCTTTACATTTACATTAATTCATTAATCTTATACCAATGTTATATTTGTTGCAATGTATATTTGTTGCAATGTTGCATTTTTAGTTTTAAAATGATCTCCCGTAACTTTATTTTTCATAACTTTACTTTATATCAGATCCCCTAGTTTTTTGCGATTCTGCGATCGCTGAATCCAACACAAAATCGATCCAGCAAAATTCTTAATTAAACACAAAATAAACACAAAAAATGTAAATAATCTCGAAAAACATCAAATTCCAAACCATATAATCTAAATATATATTTTTTTCAGTTTGCAATTAATTGTTTTACATGACTTATAGACGTTGCATACGCAGTGCACGTGATGTATATGAGTGTCTCTCGAAAAATGACGTATCCAATGAAGCATTTATCTCATAATAATATTTTGTAATTACGAATTTGAATTTTGAATATCTCGCACTTTAATAATTATTATTTTAAAAAAAAAAGTGTTTCTGGTGTTTTTTTTGCCTGTATCGAGATATTACAATATATTCACGAAACAGTTGAAGGATATCGACACCAACAAATATCTCATGCATTTACATTTTACATTTAAATGTAGTCATGTTGTTTGCCATGTTGTTTCTTTGCAGGATTTTTTGGTCAAAATAACAGGAAAAAAAACTGTTCAAGATGCTGTTTACGACACAGTTATTTCAGAATGTTGATCAGCTCAATTTCACTAATGTTTAACGTCACATTATATCATGTCTCTTCAAAAACAACCATCAATATTTGCCTTTTCTAGGATAAAAACATCATCTAAATCAGTGTTTCTCAACCTCGTTCCTGGAGGACCACAAGCTCTGCACGTCTTCTTAACCAAACACACATGATGCAGATCATCAGCTCATTAGCAGAGTCTGAAATACCTGTAAAGGGTGTGACAAAGGAGACATCCAAAACATGCAGTGTTGGTGAACGTGGTTGACAAACACTGATCTAAATGAATAAAAATTCCTATCAATTAATTTCAGACAAGTTGCCACTAAATTAAACTTCTTATATTTTGTCTAAAATACACAAAATGCTAAATGGTCTAATGCTAAATGGCTAATGTGGTTTCTATGTGGTCTTTTTTTATTTATTTTCTTTTGCTTTACCACCTTTCCTAGTAACAGAACAGAAATGGCAGCTTGTCAAAAATGGACTCTGAAATCCATACACAAATAAGGGCACAATAGAGTGTTCTTACCCGGAGTCTGCGTCCGTACACTGTGACCTGTCCTCGTGCCTGCTCTTTGCGCTGTCTCCACTCCACCAGGTTGAGTCCATTGTCGATGGGCAGCGTGACGTTCCTCTTGCTTATGGTTGGGTTTACAGTTCCTGACAGCAGGTGAGGCTCCGTGTGGAGAGACACTTCCATGCCGTTCGCCAGTACCAGACGCAAAGAGCCATCCAGGCCGATGTAGTAACTGTTTTTGACTTGATCTAGCATTTGAACGACAAACAGCAGTCTCATATTTAGTGCAAAATAATTTAATTCAGTGTTCACTTAGAGTCAATTAGGAATAAATATAATCTACCATAATTTACTAATTTAAGTCAAAAAGCATGTTTCTGTCGCAAGATATAAAACAAAATAAGAATTTTATTAATATTGACCTTACTCTTCACATACACAGCCATTAGAAACCTTTTTGGTCAAGACGTCCGGTCTCATTTACTTCCCTTGTTTTTTATACCTTAAAACAGCTCTTTACGCTGCTTGATGTTACAAACTGACATCATCATATTATATTATTCTTTTTTTTAAATTTTTTTTATGAACTCTACCTGACAAAAGTCTTGTCGTCGATCCCAGTTGCAGTATCATCACTAATACTGCAGAAGACCTATTGGAACTCGAATGGATCCACGATTCTCACATAAATCAGTCAAGTTAGGTGAAGGAAAAATCATGGTTTGGGGTTAAATTCAGTATGTGGGCTTGTGAGAGATCTGCAGCGTGGATGGCAACATCAACAGTCTGAGGTATCAAGACATTTGTGCTGCCTATTACTTTACAAACCACAGGAGGGGGCGAATTCTACAGTAAGTTAGCACTCCACAGCAAAGTTCCTGAAAGCAAAGAAGGTCAAAGTGCTCCAGGATTGGCCAGTCCATTGAGCCTGTCTGGGGTAACATGAAGGAGGAGGAATTGAAGATTATTTTGATTGGGCCCACTAACCCTAAAGGATCATGCACACCGAGACGGTTTTTGCTCGCATTTACGCACAAAACGGCAGGCGCAAAAGCGTCATTTTCTTCTCCACCAATCAGACTGGCACTTTTGTTCACGTGCACGGAGCTGCTGAAGTTACAGTAAACAGCACTTGGAGGTGCTCAAGCACAAAACTGTCAATGCAAGCTCACATTGAAGAAGATGCCCAGAGGCAATATGAACGTGGAGCTGCTTATTGCACTGGTGAACAATAATCATTTCTTCATCGCTAGAGCTGGAGCTGCTATTGAACCATCCATAACAATAAGCGTGTCAACTTTGTCTTCTTCTTCTGTTACAAGCGGGTGTCAGAAGCTTACAGTTGTGTAGCGCCATCTAACGTCAAGGAGTGATTTTGCATACTCTTCTGCTCGACGCCTGTGAAAATCGCTTGGGTTTGAATCGGGAAATACGTCTTGAAAAACGCTGACGATAAACACAAACGAAAAGCGTCCCGGTGTGTACGAGCCTTAACTCCAAAATGGCGTGGGCCCTTAGAATCATCCTAAAGCCTGGTTTATACTCGACGCGTCTGCTAGTTTGCTTGAGTGCGCGCTGCGAATGTGACGTCATCGCGGTGTTTAAGGAGGTTCACTTTGGGTGCGTTCACTTTCGGCTGGCAGAGTGCATGATTTTGTTTGAGACTCGAGCGAACAGTGTGCGCGGCGCCGTGTTTGATTTGAGTTGAATATGAACCACTTGAATAGATTTTGACTGAAACGTGATCATCAATCCGTGATCATAGAGATAACCAGATGATCAATAATTCTTGGCTAGAAATTGCAACAGCCATGGGAAAGGAGGAAAGTTTTTGTTAAAAAGTTTGGAAAAACCTGTTGGATAAGTTTGTTAAAGCCAAAAGAGGCCATGGCAAAAGTGGATACCCGGGTACACAATTACAGAAATGTTTTTCCAACATCTATATGTTTAACACTGATATTACAATTTTGAACTTAAAACAGTTTAATAGTTACAAAACTAAAATTAAGAAACAAGTTATTTCTTTAATAACTAAAAAGGAATATTTAAACCTATCGGTTTACAGTATACTGATGGCCTGTTTTTCTAGGCTTAATTGGTGATAATGGTCAGGAATGTTGGACCATTATTGCCTTTTTAGCATAAGAAGAGGACAGAAACTAACCAGACAGTAATGTGTGAAATGTGGAGCGAGCAAAATCTAAAAAAAAAAAACATCTGTATTTTTTAGTAAGTGTAGTAAGTGTACTTTTTTTTTTTTTTTGCTTTTATTCTTGCCATAATAAAATGTATATTTGTAAAGCAACCCATGTTCTTCTGTCAATAATATTTTAATACACTTTAATAGGTAAAACTGTCCAAGATATCCAACAAAAGCAAGTGATGCATCAAAGTTTGATTAAAATATCTTTAATGGTTATAAAATTCCTTATAATCATTAAAATAATTTATAAAAATACTAAAAATAATTAGGCGATGCAAGAAGGTTGCTGGTTCAAGCCTCAGCTGAGTCAGTTGGTGTTTCTGTGTGGAGTTTGCATGTTCTCCCTGCGTTCCCGTGGGTTTCCTCCGGGTTCTCCGGTTTCCCCCACAGTCCAAAGACATTGGGTAGGCTAAATTGTCCGTAGTGTATGAGTGTGAATGAGTGTGTGTGGATGTTTCCCAGAGATGGGTTGCTGCTGGAAGGGCATCCGCTGCGTAAAAAAAAAGTGCTGGATAAGTTGGCGGTTCATTCCGCTTTGGCGACCCCGGATTAATAAAGGGACTAAGCCGAAAAGAAAATGAAAGAAAGAATGAATAAAAATAATTAGTTAAAAAATCTTGAATGATATTAATGATATGACGTAGTTCCGGAAACTTTCTACTTCTCTGTTTATCCGTCTGACTTTACGGTCAGTTTCTTTTGACCGCCCTCTGTCATTTTAAAGAATATCACAACGGCGAACACGGCAAATATAAAAGCCTCGTCCATCAGTGGAGGGCTGCGATGCGGCGCCAGGCAGAAGTATAAATCCAGCTTAGGTCCCCGCAGCTGTGCCCATGATCTAGAGGCCTTTGCTTTTCATATAAGCCACATCTGATACCAAATGATTAACTAGAAATCAAGTTATTATTTGTTGTTCCTAAAATTTGGATAGGCGACAATATGTTTGTCAGATAGTGTATAGTCATGAACACACTTGTTTTTAAAACAAGTAGTTTGACTGTTTTCTGCTGTTTATTACTCATAGACATTTCTCTAATAGGCAACTGAATCGAAAGTTCTAAAACAATCGCAAAAACAAGCAGAGTTCCGCATTGTACAATAAGGTCAATAATTCACAAATTTGTGTCTTTTTTCCTCAAAATTGAGTTTACAAAGTGCAGTTTAGACCCGTTTTCTTAGAACAGGAACTTTACGTTTGTTTTGCAACTGTGAGCTTACATGGTTTCTCAAATTCTGACCTTTTCTCTCTTTCTTCCAGATCCATACTGTATCTAACATTATAGACTGTATCTTGCATTCCTTTCTCAGAATTGTGACTTCATTCTTTTTGAAATGGCAAGTTTAAAGGATTTCTCACAATTACAACTTTCCTTCTCGCATATCAGAGTCAGAAGTGAGAGATATAAACTTGCAATTTCTAATTTAAAACTCATAATTTTGACATGCAGTTTTGATTTTTCATCATACTTGCAGGTTTAAAACATTAAGATGCTCGATAAGAACTAAGAATTCTCACACCAAATGTGAATTTAATTATTTGAGTGAGTAGATCACATAAAAAGTCAATGCAAATGCGGAATTTGCCCAAATCCCGTTTTCTGCGCAAACAGAGCTAGAGTTCCAGAGCAAGTGACGAGATCCATGTGTTCTCTTTGCATTTAGTGTAAACCCAGCATAAGTGTATATCTTGCTGTTCAGATTCTTTTCTCTCAATGGTAACTTGCAATTATAAATTTTACCCCAGAATTTCCTATTACCCTAGAGTCCTAGTTACCCTAGTTCTGTTACTAGAATATAATTTTTTCTTGCTATTTCAAGTTTATAAACTTTTAGCATCGAAATAAATTAACTTTAAATTGCAGGGACTGCAAGATACAGTTACATTTTCAAGAAAATAAGTCAATGATGACTGACTTACAAAAAAGTTTGACCGTTTCTACTGTTTATTATTCCTAGTCATTTCTCCCATAGGAAACTGATTCGGAAATTCTAAAACAGCACACTTTCGCTTTGTAGAATAAGGTCAATAATTCACATTGGTTTTTACTTTTTTTCTTCAAAATTGAGTTCACGGGGTGCAGTACAGACCCTTTTTTTAGAATTGGAACTTTACATATTTTTGGAAACTGAGCTTACATGGTTTCTCAAATTGTTTACTTTATTTTTGAGTTCAATCTATCCCTCCAGAATTCAGACTTTTTCTATTTCTTCCAGATCCATACTGTATTATAATAGTATATATATATATATATATATATATATATATATATATATATATATATATATATATATATATATATATATATATATATATATATATAGTATTATAAACTGTATTGAATATCTTGCATTTCTTTCTCAGAATTGCAACTTAATTTATTTTGAAATGGCAAGTTTAAAAGATTTCTCACAATTCTGACTTTACATCTTGCATATCAGAGTCAAAAGTGAGAGCTATAAATTCATATTTTGTATATTACAATTTTTATAGTGGTCGTCAATGCCACCTACGCACAACCTAAAGCAACGGCCGTTATTATGTTTAAATGGCAACATTATGACACCGTTGTGACAACCTTCAGCAACAATGTAGAATTCTTAACCTTTTTTGCAAGGTTGGTACAACATTGTAGGAAGGTCGCTATGTTGAAGAACATTTTGTTGGGAATTTGCAATTTTATATTTCAAACTCTGAATTTTGTCATGCAATTTAGATTTTTCTTCACAATTGCAGGTTTAAAACGTACAAAGGCTCAATAACAACTAACAATTCTCACACTGAATTTGAATTTAAGTATTTTAGTAAGTAGATTACATAAAAAGTCAATGCAAAAATGACACGTTTGGTGTGAACATGCGGAATTCACACAAATTCCGTTTTCTGCGCAAAAAAAAAAAAAGAATAATAAATAAATAAACGCAATCACTAAAAAAACTAAATCTGAAAATTTGCACAAATCCAAAGATTTGTAATTTGGAGTGAGTGATGCGATCAGTGTGCTCTCTTTGCATTTGGTGTGAACCCAGCATTAGTTTATATCTTGCTATTTAGATTTTTTTCTTTTAATGTTGAGTTCATGCACCCGCTTTAAATGCTATCACTTGATTGAATGGGCATTATCAGTGGTTATCAGCTGATAGATATGGGCCAATCAGCTATACTAATAGAGAAGACTCTAGATCCAGATCTGTTTTTAAATTACTGTGACGGTTGGGTTTAGGGTTGGGGTAGACGTTAATAAAATACAACTAATGTGAAATTGAATAAATAATATAAATAATTCTTGTTAACTTCCGGCCGCAGCCGTATGTCAACTATAGCTGATTAACCATGTGAATGGATGATAACAGCCGTCTGAGCCTACCATTAGGCGCAGAAGGCCCCTATTGGCCCATATCAATCAGCTAATAACCACTGATAACGCCCATTTAATCTAGTGATAACATTCGAATCGGCTGGTTCATGACTTTACCCTAGAATTCCAAGTTTACATATTTATTTCTTGCAATTTTAAGTTGATAAACTTTTAGAATTGACAAATATTAACTTAAAATAGTTAAAATTAAAAGGCCTGTGATTCACAGGTTTGCTCAATCTGCATACATACTGAAACTAACATCTAAAAAAACCCTTTATTTTAATTTCCCGGGGACTGCAATAATTTCAGACTTAAATTATGACTTTGACTTATGATGGATATATCGATATCCATAATAATAAGGTGATAATTTGTAATTGTTCTCATTTTTAATTTCCAACAAGGTGATAACAGCCACAGTAAATTATGGGTAAATGCTTAAAAAAAGTCTGACAAATATCCTTTCTTTGAGTTACATTCTGTATTTTTCTCAAAATGGCAGCCAAATTTATGAGCAGACTGTTTGCTGAACGAGACCAGACAGACAGTGAAACAAAGGGATGATTCAAAGCCTAGTTAGTGTTTGAGCTGCCCTCAAAAGACCGAAAGAGAGCGAGTGAGGCAGAACGCTATCATAGTTGAGGCCGTCTGCCTGTGGCAACTGAGATGCAGCTAAATCTGAAACTGTCTGTCTCCATCCCCAGGTGGTCTCGCTAAGCGCTTCGGAGGGACAGGGAAGATGGAAGACGGTGAAAGAAAGTGGGCAGGGGTGAACATGAGATAAATAAAGAGACTGGGAAGAGAAAAAAAACGCGAACAAGAACCACGTAACCAATGAGAAAATGTCTACTTTGATGAAACTCTCATTACTGGTCAAAGAGATTTAATTTCTCAGAGCGGACAGGAACCATATAAAGTAGCTAACATGTCACTAGGGGGGTTGAAGACACTTTTATTCCTGTTATTAATTAGAGATTCTGACAGAAAACAGGAAAATCTAATCCTTTGAAGGCTGAATGGTTTGTGCAGAAGTTTCTAGATATGTAAATACATCTATTATATTAGAAATGACACAAATCTCAAATGACAGTGGTTGCTCAACAGTCTAATCTGCTTATGTGAGGGTATTTAAAGGGTCACGAAACACCAAAACACATTTTTTGAGTTGTTGACAGTCATATATGTGTCCCACGCTGCTATAAACACTATTAGGACACATATATTGCACTAAAAAGTGAAAATTGATTGTTTTTGCGTTATTTTGAGCAAATTCGTTCTTCCGGTTTAAAACGAATTTTTGAAGCTGCGTCACGGCCATGAGATACTTGGGTGTAAATCCAGCTGGAGAGTGGCTGTCTGTCTTTTCTAGGACGTTCTTACGTATCTGAGTGTGCAGTATTAATTCATGAGAAAGACGTGCTTCAAACCAATTAGCGCGCTCTATTGTGTATGACGTGAAACTTCATTAATATGCATGATAGCTCCGGAGATTGTTTACAGCGTTCAGACGGCAGAGAGACGCCACGTTGTGTTGCCAAAACAAGTGAAAGTACAAGAATTTCAAGACAAAATTCGTAGGTGTTATTAGTGTGTTGCAACGAAGGTTTTGTTTTCATTTTCCCTTTATGAGAGAGCAGCTGGACTTACGTGTGGATTACAGTGCACGCGACACTCGACAGAAACGCGTTTGTAAGGAACATTTTTACCCGAGAGCTTTTTCTCATTTGGAAATGGTGAAATCCTGATTTGCTGCTCGTCTACTTTTAATAAAAAGACACAGCTCCAGTTTGATTGTCTGTCTACAGATTTGGTAAGTGTTTGCAGTGGACTGCCCTTTGTTTAAATGCTGCTCTTCGAGTGTAAACATGTAAACACAAACTATTCCCGTCGTGCAGGATTTTCGCTGCAATTTGTGACAGGATAGTCTATACACACACGGCTTTCTGACGCTACCTACCGAGTACATAAGTTACAAAGAAATGCGGAGGACTTTTTTCTCTTATTCGCCGTATCAAATCAGCCTCTGTGTGTTTGTTTTTCCTGTCAAACTTAGCGCGTGCCCAAATGTTAACTCCCTTTTATGCAAAATCTTATCCTCTTTCCCTCCCCCGACACTCCCACACTCCCAGAGCTGGACACGCCCAACTTTCCTGACTTTTTTCAAAACAGAGGTGTGAAAACACCCTGCTGAGACAGGGGGTTTCGTGGCCCTTTAAGTACATGTGTATATGTAACTGTGATTATATTTGTAACCATTGCTATTTATATTTGTAGAATACAACTTTATTTTCTTGTAGTTTGACTCAATGATGTGTAATTACTAGGGGTGTCACAATTAATTAATTCTTCGGTGCACCGCAATGCAGACATGAACAATTCGGTATCAGTTCAGTAATAGTTCATAACCTATTATGTACTGACGTCATTTATATCATATGCGCTATGTCGCTGTAGCTTACTATGGCGAGGGAGCTGAATGAGAGTATTTACAACGCTCCAACTATTTCAAAACGCAGAAACTGTGCACAATTTCACTGCGTGTGTATTTGCTGGACAGTCTTTCACAGACACTTGCAGCAGAAGCCCCTATTTCACTGCGATTGAGAAAATAAAAGTAAACTCCAATTCTTTCACTCACTGTGATCCATTTGACCGGCTGGCGTGACGTTTCCTCTCCTCTCGGCTGTTACAGCGATACTTCTGGATACAGACACGAGCGCGTGTCTGCAGAGTGAATTTTCTCAACCACATTTATCATGGATCAGCTGTGATCGCCGCTGCTGTTTATCAGTGTCACTCATCGGTGAACAGCGCCAGAGCATTACAGCCAATCGCAGCCCTTTCTGTTGAGCGCGTGACCAATCATAGGGGTGTAAGAAAGAACTCGCTAGACAAGGCTCAGAAATTGAGCGGGGTATTTATATTTGTTTATTTGCTACAAATGCTCATGTTTTTCGGTGCATGTACTTGAGTTTTTAAAGGTACAGTTTATATATCTGATTGTTTGTATTAAAGGACAAATTTGCATTTCAAATTGTATATAAATATAAATATATTTATGCATTTAATACAAGAACTGCTGTGCTATGAAGAAAACATAAAACTGTGTATGGAAAGCATCGTCAATGCACCGAAAAATCATATTAAACCGAATCGATGGCATGATAGTTGTAACTGAACCGAATTGTGAGACCAGTGTAGGTTCACACCTCTAGTAATTACAAAGTAATATCTAGGCCCACATGGAATCTGCGTGCGCAGAAATCCACAGAATTCCGCAGATTTTCAGCCCGTCATAGAATCTATTTATTTAGTTAAATGTGTAAATGTGTGTAAATTTATATTTACTCAGTAAATTTATATTTAATTTCAGTAATATTACTGACTAATATGAAAATGTTCATATGATTTACTTACAGTATAGTTTGCTTAGCAGAGCCGGCCCTCCCTATAAGCGCACTAAGCGGCTGCTTAGGGCCGTGCCACCACCCAACCAGCCAGTAGTCCGAGCCGTTTACTTGCTGAAATATTTGTTATTTGTATTGTACAATTTATCTTTATTGACAGTGCTTTAGCACTTAAATATTATTATTATATTAATATATATATATATATTCACTGAAAATAAAATAAAAATAAAATAATCATCATTTTATGAATGTTGTTTTCGTGTGTAGGTCATCAACAGTAAGCTCGCAGCAGCATCTCATTTCTCATGTGCATTCTGTTCACTCGGTCCGAGTTCGTTATTCAAACCTAACATGGGAATTCCGATTACACAAGAACGGGAATCCATACACCAACACAATCATGGCCTTTGCTTGCCTGCCCCATACCTGATTTATTTTGGAAATTGGGCCGCGAGGATTAAACAAATCTATTCTTCAGGCGCAAAAAAGAAGGACGAGAAAAATGACGATGAGAAGAGATAAGCACAAGAAAATTTTTAGCTTTGCTTTTAAGTGGTAATGATGATGTTAAAGACATAATCTAGCACATTAATTGAAAATAGGCAATTAGATATTAATAAACTTCATCTACTTATATGAAATATTTGATCTTTTTCCGGTTTTACAGATGAAGCTTACATATCGCGTCTTTTACGCGCTCAAGTTTTTTCAAAAGGCAATGCTTGCGTGCGCCAATAGTAAATGACATGCGTGTGTTTTCTCTGCGTATCTGCAGGGCAACAGGTTGAAAAAAACACTTTTAAAACTGCTAAAACACAAGGCACATAAGCAGCACACAAAGCTCTCACTGGTAGAAAGAAAACACAGTTTAAAGGCCCCTCTCAACTAACAACACATTCTGTGTGATCAAACTCTTAAGCTTCCACAATAATATGCAGCTGCAAGCAGTAGTTTGCCTACTTATATCCTTGTATTTGATGCTGCAAAATATTGTACAAAACCATAAATACAATTACTGAATTATATTAGAATGCTTTAATGTAATGTAATAATTTCAGTTTTTTAGTAGATATGGTAGATATAATATATGAGAGACTTGCTTTGTTTACCAATTAAATTGATCTAATAGGATTTGCATTGTAAACATTAAATACAAGTTAAAAATGTATTCTCTTTTAATTCAGCGTATTAAGTTTTTAGTTACGATACACTCAAAATCATTCTGCATAAATCAGCAGACTTTTTTTACAATATTCTGCGCCCTAGTAATATCTCACAATCATACAATTTTTGTAAGCAACGTCAGTTTATCTTAGTTGTTTCTACATGTTGCTATCTTACAAAGTGATTATTTATCTTAAACATAACTTTATTTCTCATAATTGCGAATTTATATCTCACAGGATAACTACTTTTCATTAACAAGTACATTTGTTGCTTTAAAAACAAGTTGTATTTTTATCATGCAACTGGAAACTAGTTACTAGCAGTTACAACTTTAATTTATACAACTTTATTTATGAACATATGTTGTAATTACAAATGTATGTTTTATGTTCTGACTTTTTGTTCTAAACCAGGGGTGCCCAAACTTTTTCTTATGAAGGGCCAAAAATCAAACTTGATCAGGGCTAGTGGGCCTAAGATAAATAAAATTGCCATTGGTAATTTCCTAATTTATTTAATAATGTTTAAAAATTACTATAAAACATTATTTTATATTGAGTAATACAGTATTTTTTTTTACTTATTACAGTTAAAACAAAACAATCTAATTTATAACAGAATTACACTAGTTTTTGCACTGATTTGGCCCACAGGCCCTATTTTGGGCACCTCTGTTCTAAACACATCTAGAAACTTGCAACTTGACAATACTACAGATATATGTGAAATGATCTCTATTTAAGGAACATAGTGTCAAGTTTATCTCAAAATAAAGAATATAAATTAATTGCTCATTTATTTATCCCAACTGTGACTTTTTTTAAGCAATTGCAAAGTAATATCACACACTTGATTTGAGTTTATTTGTCAATCTTATTTTAAATTATCCAATCATCCAATCATACCATGTCATACAGCCAGCGCAATAAGGCGCAAGACGTGTGGCGCGATTTGTTGCTATTTTCAGACCAGCGCAACCCTAATTTTCATGTTTTGAGCCACGTTGTTTAAAAAGCAAATCCATTTGCGCCACTTTGTGGACTCATTGGTGTACTGGTCTAAAAAGAAGGTGTGTTAAGACGCATTGTGGGTGTGTTGCTATTTTGAGTCAACTGAAATAGACTGTGCCATTGACCAACTAAAAGCTGGTCTAAAGTCCAACACAGATCATGTTAGTTATGTACAGTACCTTTGCAGGTCCAAATGCTTACACATTGCTTAATACACACAAGATGTACAGCAATACATAAATATATTTTTATCAGTTTATTCATTACAATTTGCATTTGTATAACGTTATTATTATTAGCAGTATTTATTATATGCATATTTATATATGTTTTAATAAAAACAAGTTTAGATTTGTCCATTTTAGAGACGTGTACATCACCATATGGGTCATCAGAATAGGACTATATAATATGTATATTAGTGGTGTAACGCATCACAAATCTGCAGTTCGGATCACACTACGGATTTTTAGTCACGGATCGGACCATTTTTCGGATCAGCAAAAAAGTGAGGAGGCAAATGTCATTTGCTTTACATTTATATAAAAATATTACTGCAAAAAAACATTGCTTTTAACAAACAGAGCTTAGAATCTGTAATGTTAATAAAAATAAAAATCAAGAAAGAACCAGCTGAAAAAAGAAAAGTATTCAATATGAAATATGATCTTTGCTACTGTTGCTGTTAATGCTAAATATAGAAATGCAACATCTTGTACAACAGATCATATTTATCTTCAATTAATGATTCAACAATTCACACATAAAACTTCATGTTTTATTATACTGTAGGTTTATTGTTTTTTAAACCATTCAGTGACATAATTTTGATGGTTATTTGTCGCCATCTGTTGGTTACACAATGTAATTGCTTTCACCAGCATCCAAAATGCACCAGCGTCATGTTTCATTAAACAGTGATCTTTACCATAAACATCAGTGTTTATATCTGAACTATAAAATGGTCTCCCAGCTTTATTTAATTGTGCGGTGGATGGCAGAGGGGTGTCGCGGACGAAAGTGAAGAGGGTTGGGGAGTCGCGGAAGAAACTGAAAGTGAACAGCGGACGGGTGAGGAGGGGGATCGGTAAAATGAGGTGCCGATCAGATTTCAGAGGTGCCGGATCCGGAGTGTTCCGGCACAAATTAAGCCCTGGGTAGGTCCCACCACAACTTTTCCCGTCATCATCATATCTTACAGGGAAGCCAAAATGCTTTTATGCACGTGATTTAAATGACGCGTGAGGCGATCTCTCTGCAATGGTTATAAATGTTGGATTAACCGACAAATTCAAAATAAACTATTAATCCGCGGGTCACGTGCATTCCGAACCGTGAGTTCAACAGTGATCCGTGTTACCCCTAATATATATATATATATATATATATATATATATATATATATATATATATATATATATATATGGCTGATTCCATGAAAATGTCAACCTTATCATGAAAAAATAAACTTTTGACCAAAATAACAAAACCAACTTAAATTTGCTCATAAAGGTCTGTATTTTATTGTTATGATGTGCTCTTGTCGAATTTTTAAGGAAATTGCTTTGTTTATCCATGAAATATGAGGATAGTGCCAATTGGAAATTTCTGTTTCATCAAACCACATTGCATGCTTTCAAAAAAGAGGTTAAAGACAGACTTTTTCCATGTTTTATTTTAACAGTAAGCATTCTGCAGAAGGATTGGGGTCTGTAGTATAAATAATTACCCTCACTTTTTCATAACATCGCTGTCTTTTTAATTTATGAGCTACATATTTAAGACATCACGCAGCTTCGATTACGTGTCACGTCCGTAACGATTTAATGAAAAAGTTTATATTGTGTAATAAATATTAGCACAAATAAAATGAAACTATACATACAAAGCCAAAATATGTCCATGCTCATTATAATTAACAATTCACCTCAGGTCTTTGTTCTAAACAACTATAATTTTGCGTTACGGACGTGATCATTTGAGCTCCCTATTATAAGCAAATGACTATAACGCATATTTGTTCATTATGATGCTGCATTACAACTGACTTACATTACATAATATCCATAATATGTTATATCAAGAACTGAACATTTCAGTTAAACAAACCACTTTAGTAACATTTCATAAATAAATGTTTAATAAAGAGAACATAACGATTTATAAATGTTACATATTGCCATAATCTTAGCGCATAATCTTGGTGTTTTGGCGATGCAGCATAGCGGACCTTGTGTTGAAGCACTTCTTGTTTATTTGGTAGATAACTGACTATCAAATAATACATCCAATAATTAAGATACAATTTATAGCAAACGAAATTCATTTCAAGAAGATATTTTTTCCAAGAGAAATATGTGAAATGTATATAAATAATATATAAACTCTGCGGTTTTTTTCCCGTTCCGTATAAAATAAGGTTTCGTTTGCCTGGCAGGGAAATATACATTTTAAATACTTTAAATATAAAGGCTGGTTATTTTATATGTATGTAGCTGTGATTTTGTTCGACATTATTTTCTTGAGAAATTGCAAAGACAGCATTTATCCTGTCAAAAAGTGTTTCATCGGCACTATCATGATCGCGGCTACATTGTACGAAATCTTTACAAGGGGAAATCTGGTGCATAACTAAAAAATATAATAAAAGAAAAACAGGGGGTTCAACACAAATCATGTCGCGGATAAGTGCGAAAAAGCAAATGCAAACATTAAATAAAAGATTTCGTACCTGAACACTTCACGCAGAAGCGACCTGCGTAAGCCCCACGCAATCTCCCATACTGTTAAATCTGCTAATTATTTCTGCACACTTGCACGAGGCTCTCTCAGATTTGAGGCTCGCTTAATATCCTCTTAATATATCTTCAGTCCAGTGCTCATGCTACAATAACCTCCATGCATTTGGTCTTTTTTCCACTACTCAAAATGCGCACGATACACACACACACATTTATAAGAGCGGTGTTTGTGGTTCATGCGCGGGTCACGCTGCAGGCACATGCACAGGCTCCAGCGGAGTTTTCATTTCATGCAAAGCATAATATGTTTTTATTTTATTTATTAAATAACTATTTATAAACATAAATTATTAAAGCGACACTTCATTTTCCAAGCACTTTATCCAAAATCTTCAGCACTTTTCAAACTTTGAAAATAGGCTATAGCCTCCTTTAAAATTAAAACATTTTCAAAGATTTCCAGCACCCGGCAATTGCGCTTGAGTGCTTATTAAAATCATATTACAGACGGAAAATAAAAATAAAATCTTGATATTGATCTAAGCTTTAACTACATTATAGGAGTATATTTGTTAGAAAATCGATAGGATCAGCTGTAAATATTTCATTCAATATTTTTACACAATCGGTTATAAACTATAGCCTATAAAAGATAAACATTATAAATCGTACACGCCAATAACCAATGGCTCTTTTTTCTATTCTTGTTTAACATAGCCTACGCAAAACTTTTCTTCTTTTTCTTCTGTGGACTCTTTGCAACCTGACATGACTGCCGACGAGAAAACGAAAGCAAGCGCATAGAGTGGACAAATTAAACTATTTATTCCATCGATTAACACATTAACTAGAATTAACTTTGTAATCAAATATAATATTGCTATAACTGTAACACAACTAGATGTTGATACTATTCTCCACGCAGCACGGTCTTGCGCACTTACAATCCAGCAATGATTCAAGTTCGTCTGAAAACACTGACATCAGGAGCTCGATAAACATAGTATAGCTGAATAGGTTTATTAGCAATTCTATATCATTCATAATAATAAATAAGCAGCATGTTAGCATGCAACATTGTTTCCGAATTGAGTTTTGAACATTTGAAATCGCGTTAACCTTTAACAACACATGCCCTAATGAATTAAATATAACAAGGTGATATCTATTTAAGTTTGATTAATTGTGCAACCTTAGCATTCAGAAGTCTCAGAGGTCAAAGTTTGTTGGTTTACATGACCAACAGATATCCACAAATAGGTCTTTGTTAAAGTTTTGAAAGCATTTGTCTGATTTTCAGAACGTGTCAAGTGTCAATTTTAGAGCAGTCACGCCCGTAACAAAGAGCAGTCACGTCCGTAACGAAGAGAAGTCACGTCCGTAACGACAGTTTTTCCTCATTAAGACAAAAATGAAAAACTAAATGAAACAAATTATATATGTTCCATGCAGAGCCAACCCTTGTCCTTTTGACTGTTATAATATTTTTTGGCTTCTGCATTTTTATTCACAGAATTTCCACAAAGTATGTCAACACACAAAAACGCATGTCTTTTTTTTGTCACGTCCGTAACGCATTCATTTTGCCGTCATTTTAAATATAAAACACATGAATAGACTGATATTTTTTTGATGCCTGAACTCCATGGTTAAGGGGTAAGAAAAATATAAACAGATATTTCAATATTCTGGTAACATATACTTTCTCTGAGTATATATGTTTCATTTTTTTACTCCAAATGTCACATCCATAACGCTGGAATCAGTAATATATATATATATATATATATATATATATATATATATATATATATATATATATATATATATATATATATATATATATATAATTTGGATATTTATGATTTGAATTTTGGATAATATAATTTTACCACACTTCGTTATTATTCTTTATTTATTATTTAGTTTGCTGGGAATTAGAACTAAATTTAGAAATAGTTTTGAAACAAATCTTTGCGCTTAAGAAACAAAATTAAATATGTAGGCTAATGAATATCTTCAGCGGAGACAACACTGTTTCCGTACTCCACAAAAGTAAAGTAAAGAGTAAAAGTAAAGTAAAGTGAAAGAAAAGAGGCAGAATGAAGAAGGCTCATTCTTTATCCTTGCGGAGACGCTCTGTTTAACTGTTTTCTCGCTGGTGAAACGTTCAGTTTTTCCACCATATAAATAGCTAATGCCCCGTAGCGACACAACTGACTCTTAGAGCAAATGTGAGATGAAACTCTGATTAGTTTAATACATGGTATGCTCAAAACACACCCATAACTCATTAAGAGAATAAGCACAACCCTGACATTAACTAACATATTTTTCTGTCCTTAAAATAGCAAAAGTGGATCCGGACTCACCCTCAATAGTTTTGCACCATGCGATTTAGACTTTGTGCCTAGTTCGTTAAAATAGAGCTCATAGTCTGTAACAACAAGTCTATCAAACTAATCAGAACTAAAATCTGACAATTGCATCATAAATGTATTGTCTTTAGAAAAATCAAAACATCCACATTGATAGTTTCTATTATTTACTTTGCCACACGTTTTTCTTCTTTATATTGTATTATAACCTCAGCAACATCATCTTCATAAACAGCTCTTGCATGTTCATCTGTTGATGTTGTATTCAGGTAAATAACGTTGATGCTTTAAAAAAAGCCCTTACCGAATGACCTGGAAATCGAACATGCACTCAGCACAACCTTGAAAAGTCAATAAGCTCTACAAGGTCACCACCTCCGAGAAATGTATATCCAGATTGTGTGTGTTGGAGCTACAGCCAAACTGGTTTCCATTTACAAAGCAGACAATAGTGAATTAATTAGCAGCAAAGCGTTTGGCAGGGTGCCCTCTTTCCCCCTATCCAGCAGATGTCCGGGACAAGGTCACCGCACATAGGTGACCACTATTTTATTGCAGGTTAAGAACATGAGCAGAACTTTACTTCGCTCTCCAGTAAACCAATCGAAGCCCAAAAGAGGAGGACAGCCCTTCAAATCAAATGCTCACAGGAGCACGGAAAAAAATCTTTACAGTTTCTGAAGAAATAGAGCAGGGCAAGGGGAGTTCAAAGCTATTTATTGGGAATCGATGGGGCGCTCGGTTAGGTGAAAACCAGGATATCACGATGCCAAAGTATGCAAGGAAAATCACAAGCTGAGACGGCGGCCCCTGACCCCAGCAACGCCCCTCTGTCTCAAGGGCCAAAGTGATTAAGATTTGGTTTTTAGAGATGGACAGGGAAATCAGGAGCTCGCTGGGAAAAAAAAGAGATGCTGGAGCAAACAAAAGTGGTGGACAGGAAATCAATCCGGACTTCTGTCTTCATGAGTGGGTGGCGTTGCGATTTTAGAGAAAATACAAACACTCATGGCTTCATTGATTTCACCGAGAAGAAGCTTGTTTGCTACCCACAAATATATCAATTTTGCCTCACAGTTATTTTACTTTATGTACAGCTGCTGATGTTTCTGTTGTACAAGAGAAGGAAGTAATTACTTTTGAGTGAGCACTTGCTTTCTTTCTGGTATTTACTCGCTCCAAACGTATTTAAGAGCAAATTAAGAACTAAGAAATGCGACTCTATTACTACACTCTTACACGTTATCATAGACTTAAAAGATGACGTTTGCTGTTTGTTCAAACTACTTATTTAAAATGAAAAATAACACAATTTTTGAGGTGTTTTGGGGACAACTTAATTGTGTTATGTTCAATCCACTTACGTTTGTAAAAACTAATAAGTTAACTTAATTCCTTCATGTTGTCCCAACACAAATCAATTGTGTGGAACCCAGCATTTTTTACAGTGTTCCACACAATTAATTAATGTTGTCCCAACACAAATCAATTCAGTTAACTTAATTGTTTTTACTCATTTAAGTGAATTGAACATAAAACAATTAATTTGTCCCCCAAAAAATCTAAAAAAAATTATGTTGTTTCAGCTCATTTTAATTAAGTAGTATGGACAAGCAGCAAAATCCTTTTTTTTGAGTGTATGTCATCACTAGCTCATCTACAGTAGTCATTCCAATAGGCACTAACACAGTAATGTTTAACAAATTACTTACTTTTAAATTTGTTTTGCACTGTATTTAGACTTTAAAGGGCACCTATTTGACCTCTTATTCAAGATTTAAGTCTTTTTTGTCTGCAGAATGTGTCTGTAAAGTTTCAGCTCAAAATACCCATCAGATTATTTATTGTACTTTTTTTAAAATCTGGGATATTTGAGCTGTTAGACATTGCATTAAAACCCGCCCACAGCATTGTAGCTGTTTTTTGTTGCAAATGAGCTGGATATCCCCGCCCACCGTTCCAACATGCATGTCAGATCCATAGAGTTCTGTCTGATGCGTGTAGCTTTCACGTGGATAAACAGCACAGTGGCAGACAAGAATGAAGCACATACCTCTTACTACAGTAAGAACAGGGTTTCTGCAGGTTTCACCAAGTTAAATTTAAGACTTTTTAAGACATTTTTAAGACCGTTATGAATGACATTTTAGACTTATACAGGGCTAAATGCTAAGGATTTTTTTTTTTGATTATCCTAGTTGGAAAAGATTTTCACTTACCTATCAAAGATTATTATTATAACGTAACTTAAGTTATTATAACTTAATAATACAATAACAATAATAATTTAATATTAAAATATATAGGTCAGGTCAGTAACCTAAGTAGTAAATAAATAGAGAACGTTTAAGCAAATGTTACTGTAAGCAAAGTAATTAAATGCTATTTTTAAATAAAAAGTTTAAAGTTTAATTGAGATTGGGATTGTTGGTGATTGTATGGGCGTTAATGGCCAGATTGGGTAGCCATACATGAACAAAGAAAAATTAAGACCAGTTAAAAAAAGATTTAAGACCTACAACACAATATTTCAGTAGATTTAAGACTTTTGAAGGCCTAAAATTTATCTTTTAGATTTAAGACATTTTAAAACTTTTTAAGACCCCGCAGATACCCTGAAGTACCTTCTCAACTGTTATTTGATATATTCATTGTGGAGTTAATTCAAGTCTTTCTGCAAAGATGAGTCACACAGAATGTTGTTATAAAGTTAGCTTTGCACTGTTTTTGCAGGCAAATGTGACAGGATGCACGCTAAAATACAGTGCTGTATGGACATCTGTTATGCTAATGTACAAAATAAACCTGATTTAATCCACAAACTGGAATTAAAGCATCTTAAATTATAATTGTACTGACACTACGTGGCTGTGGTGATGAATTACGTAGTGATTTTATTGTATTCATTACAAACATGCACTGTTTTAAAAAAGTTTAAAACTCATTCTCAAGGTGCAGCTGATCACAGAGAGCTGAACAGATCTTTTAATCCCAGTGGCTTTGCGTATGTCCTGTCTTGTTGATATGATTATACGCATTACTACAGAGACATGTTAATATGTGTCTGTCAATCAATTCCGTGGATGGGGAAACTGCACTCCTACATCACGTTGCTGTGGGCCTCAAAATGGGAGGGATTTGGATCGTATTTTAATGTCAGGAACTTTTAAAAAAAATTGACTTATTGTGTTTCTATCACTCCAATATGACCATAAAGCAAAAGTTGATTTTCATTATACGTGCCCTTTAAAAAACGCTGTTGATTTTCAGCTCAACATTGTATAATTGTACTCCAGATTTACTTAGCCAATTCTGTTTCATACCAAACATATGACTGGTGGATCAGGTTGCAATAATCACAAAACTGTAGTGCATTTACTGTGCTCATATTCAATAATCTAACTGCAATAAAACAATGTTAAAGTTATACCAGACATGCTGTAAAATGCCATTTTACTGCCACTAGGCTTCTTTGACATAATTCTGTCAATTCATCAGGTATCAGAATTACATGTTGTGGGATTATTGCGCAGCGGTTATGAACAGTAAAACTGAACACATTTCTTTAAAGAGCATAACTGTAAAACATTCTAAATGTAATAAAACAGATTCTTGTAATTAATTTAGGCTATATCTAAAGGCAATGTTTGGTCGTAATCATTGTTATTTGCTCCAGAGCAAACAAATCTGACTGCAATGTTAAACTGCACCTATGATGAAAATCATCTTTTGTAAGCTGTTTGGACAGAACTGTGTGCAGGTATAGTGTGTCCACTGTCATATTGGGGTGATATAAAGACAATAAGTCTCTTTTTCTAATTTACAGACGTTAAAATAGGATCCAAATCCCCCTCATTTTGAGGCCCACTGTAACGTGACATAGGAGTGCGGTTTCCCCGCCCACCGAATTGATTGACAGCCATGCATTAACATGTCTCCTTAGTAATGCATATAATCATATCAACAAGACAGGACGTGCACAAAGCAACTGGGATTAAAAGATCTGTTCAGCTCTCTGTGATCATCAATCATCATCAAATGTGATCAGGAGTAAGTTTTACAAGTTTAACACGTTTTTAAAACAGTGCATGTTTGTAATGAATTACAGCAATTTTACCGTCTTTACTTTATCACTACAGCCGCTTATCAGTATAATTATAAAAGAAGACGCTTCAATCCCAGTTTGTGGACGTTAAATCAGGTTTATTTTGTACATTAACATAATGGATATCCATAGAGCAGTGTATATTAACGTGTATCCAGTCACATTTGTGTGTAAAAACAGTGCACAGTTAAACACGCGCGCTGTGTTTGTATGTGTGTCCGCTGTATGTGTGTCTGTGTGTGTGCGTGAACTTTGTAAAGACATTGAGTGTGACTTATCGAAAGGCTTAAATTAACTCCACAACAAATACATCAACTAATCATTGGGAAAGTTCTTACTGTAGTATTTCTCACAAAACTTATGTGAAATCTGCTTCCATGTCTGTCACTGTGCTGCTTATCTAACGCAGCCGAGGCTGATATTGAGGCACACACTGAGGGCGTCTTCACACAATGTACAGTTGCCTTGAACCAGTCCGAAGCACGCTTGTCCCCCCTCCCGTCTCCCATGACGGCCCGCAATTACATTGCATTCGAGCCTGAGCACGCTTACATCCTCGATGATGCACTGTTCAGTTTAGCATTCTCACTCAGCACAGTGAAGATTTCTTTAGTTATATTGTATTAGTCATTCGGGATGCAGTGACACGCAGTCAAATATTTCGCCGAATAGATCCAGCCACTTTTGACTCTCATAAATAATCCTAAAGTCCTCGTGCTGCAGGAATTAGGAGGTTTGCTGAAGGTGCAGCTGTCGTACAGTGAGGGGTTTGCGTCTTTAATAATCTACGACGGTTTGCATTCATTGAACAGTACGAATGATTAATAAATCCATATGAAACAGTCCCTTAAAAGTCACGTCTCATCTTCAGTTTTGGGCTCAAGTGAAGCCCAAGTGAACCATGCTCAGGCACACCTCTTCCAACCGGGCCAGGGCCGGCCAACTGAACGGCGCCTGAACCCGATTCAGAGCACTCACACTTTCTTAAACGATCCAGGAAACGGGCCTGGGCATTGTTCGGATAGCATAGTGTGAGTGCGCCCTGAAAGGTACATGGAAACAGTAGGCGAAGAGAACCAGCACTAAAGTCACAGGCCACAAAAACAGCAGCACAGTGTTTAGAGCAGAAAATTCCAAAATTCTAAAAAGCTATAATAAAAAATCTGATGGGTGTTTTGAGCTAAAACTTTACAGACACATTCTGGAGATAGAAAAGGCTTATCTTAAATCTTGAAAAAGGGGTAAAATAGGTGCCTTTTACGTTTTATAGCTAATCAATTGTTATAACCAATAACACTTTATATATAATAAAAGCAATATGAAAACCTAACCCTTGTTCTTTTGAGTGATACACGTAGCATCGTTATACTGTTGATTTGTATCTGTCATTGCTCAATAACATTTATTTGATATCAATTGCAGTAGAATTTAATAAGAATACTTTGTATTGCAAAATGTTTCATGTGTGTAATTGATGGATAATCAATCCTATAGCATTTAAGGGCGGAAACATTTTCATTCATAAACTCAAACTGTAGTATAAATGCAATATCACCCAAGTAGCACAGCAATATGGCTGTATATCAGCACTGCTGTTTACCTGATTACCTGTAGCTCATACACTTTAAGCCATATTTAGTCTTTCCCCCTTTTTGTTTTTGCAAGTTTAAAAAGCATTTAGATATCTCTACTGGCATTTTAGTGAATTTAATCCATCCCTCCTGAATAATATCATAAAAAAAATACTCACTCCATGAGTCATTATGATTCATTACATTATGATTCATTCTTCTGTCCGGTTATTGAGTTCAGTTAAATGGCAAATCATTTGCAGTAGTTCTAGAGACAAAGTAACTGTTTGAACCCTGTAGACTTAATACAAAGACAATTAATTATTCTCATATCGATTGTTCTTATTTTTAGAGTTTAGCAAAAAGATATGACAGAGAGTAAATGATGACAGAATTTCAGACTTGGGTGAATATATCAGTAAATGCATTGTAATATTAAAGTCAAAGATAAGATCCAGTAAGCAGATAGTCTTACCCTGCATGAGAGTGTAGAAGGTTCCGGATGCTGACAGGTTTGTGGTGACGGTGATGTCCTCTTTGTTGGAGCCTTCGGTTTGCACGCGTACAGTGCTGTCTGAGTCTGTGCGATAACTGCTCACCCGGCCTGTAGGGTAGGTCACGTTTGTCAGCCGGCCGTAGTTGTCATACCTGAGAAGATGAAGAGAACAGAGTAGAAGTGTGAAAAATCTTGCTCGGCGGGCCTTTAATGAGACCAACTGTGGCTTTTAATCAAACGTGGGCTGCTTTTCTAATAAGGGATCACCAAAGCGAGTTGCAGAAGCACAAGGCAAGCTTTTGGAAAAATGTAACTATGTCACAAAACTAAATAATTTGGAATACAATAGAAAAAGGTTGAAGGTCTTTTTTGGCTTTTTGAAAGTGTTTACTGCTGTCACAGACATCATTATTTTGTTTGCTCGTACAAGTACAGTGGCACAAAACAACTCTTCAGCTTCAATATCTGGAACAAAACAGCTTATTTGTTAAGAAACAAACGGGCTCAGTTTTCTCACTGGCCTGCTGTGTTTGAATGTGGTTCTCATGGAAGCTGAGCACTTACGCAGAATTTATGTGACTATGAACTCTATGAATTTGAATTTATGAATGTTTAATTCTTCATATAAATGTACATTTATGCACCGTAGTAATTGCTATTCATAATATATTCTCCTCCTTTAACAACATCACTTCTCTGGTTTACTTTTGTGAGGGAAAGATCAATCTGTCAATTACATGAGGTCCACCAAAAGCAAAGCACAACCTTCCAATCTACTCCAATCATTGTTTTACTTGTTCCAGCAAAGTCATGCTTGGTCATAATTGCATTTTTCAGGGGGAAACTAAACTAAGGCATCATCCACATAGATATGTTAAGCTGTACAGTGGTTTCTCTCTATATTGCGGTTCACCTTTCGCAGTCTTGCAGTTTCGCAGATTTTTTTTGTGCAATTTGACATGTTTTTCTTTTTTTTTTTTACAGCGCATTGTGTTCTGTGTCCTGATTGGCTGTAGATCATTGTCAATCAATCTATTCTGTGCCTTGCCTCCTGTAGAGTACAGTACAGTATGTGCTTAGTTTGGCAAATTTTCATAAATCTTCGATTGCTAGCAGCATGACACAAGGGCTATACTCTATGTTTTCTCGCCAACAAACTCCTTAATGTCGACAAATCTTTCTGCACGCTCAAAGGCACCTGCGATAGCACCCAAAAGGCAGAGGTAGATGCTAACCATCGCACAAAAATTTGAACTTCTGGACATTTTTAAGAATTATGTGGCTGTAGGGCGCCATTACAGAATAAATTAATCTTCAGTACGTTGCATTCGGTTTTGCAGCCTAAGAACATCTATAATAATAAATAAAAATAAAGCTGACTAGTTCCTGCATTTCACCTATTGCAGGTTTTTTTAATCTGCTATTTTCTTAATCCAGGCCCCAGCGGAATGTTCCAAGTCTTCTCCATGTTTGTGTACTGTATGTACAGTTGAAGTCAGAAATATTAGCCCCCCAGAATTTTTCCCCCAATTTCTGTTTAACGGAGAGATTTTTTTTTAACATATTTCTAAACCTAATATTTTTAATAACTCAGTTCCAATAACTGATTTATTTTATCTTTGCCATGATGATAATAAAAAATATTTTACTAGATATTTTTCTTCTATATAGCTTAAAGTGACATTTAAAGGCTTAACTAGGGTAATTAGGTTAACCAGGCAGGTTAAGGTAATTAAGCAAGTTATTGTATAACGATGGTTTGTTCTGTAGACTATAGAAAAAAGAAATAGCTTAAAGGGGCTAATAATTTTAACCCTAAAATGGTTTTAAAAGAATTAAACACTGCTTTCATTCTAGCCTAAATAAAACAAATAAGACTTTCTCCAGAAGAAAAAAATATTATCAGACATACTGTTAAAATTTCCTTGCTCTGTTAATCATCATTTGGGAAATATTTAAAAAAGAAAAAAAAAATCAAGGGGGGCTAATAATTCTGACTTCAACTGTATGTGACATAAGCACAGCACCACTACTGGTCTGGCAAGTATACTACATTAGTTTTAGTCAGTTGCATGGTATTTTCTAAGAAGAGGCAAAAAAAATGCACATGGAAAGTTCCTGATGTATCCCTAACTAATAAATGTATAACTAATAACTAATAAATACTGTAAAATGATAAAAATAAATTAAACAAAATGACTTAAAAATAATGATACCACACTGATAAACGATAACAATCTGTTTGTTATTAGTTTATGCTTCTTTGCATTAGCCCCTTGTAACTAGCAGGTGTCATCAGTGTGCTATTAGTGCATCTGACCAGTGAATCCAGCTCATGTAACTTAATCTATCTAATCAAACAGTGAATTTAGCAATCACAGCTTAATAAAAACAACACAAATTATGTCTCCTGCATTTTCAAAGAAGGCAACAGAAGAAACTGAATCTAGCACTGGACACCTGAGGTACTATTACTTTGGTTTTTTTTTTGTTTATATATATATATATATATATATATATATATATATATATATATATATATATATATATATATATATATATATATATATATATATATATATATGCTACAAATTGCCAGCATGGCTGTCCTGACTTCCATGTACAGTATTTTATTGATTATTTTCCATGGTATAACAAATTGTTTCCAAGATAGTCATTATCTTTAAACAATCTTTGAAAAGACGGCATCAAGCAGTGCATCTCCACAATGTCATCTGCTGCTTTAAATTGCCCAAGCCCTTTATATTTAAATGGATTCTGACTAGCTGTCAGTGTTTTATCATTAATTAGCTGAAAAAAAGGTTTTGAAAGTAATTCCATTGATATTGTTTCCATTAAAAATGCAGCCACTGAGAAATGGTTTCAAGTATCTTGGGTGATCTGAAATTGCTTGGTTCTGAAAATAAAATGAAATATGAAAATTTCACAGAACTGAGTATATAGCAGCTTTTTTGCAGACAGATCGTTCAGCCAACCAGAAGTGACAGCAGCAAGTAGTCTGGAAGAAAACACTAAGACTGTGTCCAAAATTGCATAGTCAGGTACAGTACTTAGGCTAAGGTACCAAAAGAGTTTATTGCAGGGATGTCACAGCAGAGCCACTTTTGCTCTCAGTGAAAGGTTCTAGGGCTATAGTGCGATTGTATAGGACATACTACATTTGTTATATCATTATCACATGAAATACACTTCATTGGCATTCATAAATACTCTCAAGTGGCCTCGAAGGTAAGTAAAATGTCCATTTTGTGTACACCTCAGAATTTTGACAGAAGTAATTGGTTATTCAGACTTGTAACCTACTCTTTAATGAAGTACTAAGAATTCAATATACAGGGTGGGCCATTTATATGGATACACCTTAATAAATTACATAGACAATTGCCTTCAGATGACCCCAAAGATAAAAGCTCAAGGGGGTCAGATGGGGAGACCTTGAGGGCCATTCAACTGGCCCACGTCGACCAATCCACTTTTCAGGAAACTGTATTCAGGAAACCATTTCCATTTTATTAAGGTGTATCCATATGAATGGCCCACCCTGTACTTTGTTTGTTTGGTGCTATTTTTTTGTTTCCTACAGAGTAAGAGAGTATGTAGATTTGGATGCAAATAACAGGAATGTTTTACAAAAAAAGGTCATAGAAATGTTTTTTCCTTTGCAATTTTGAAAAGCTTTGCAAACAGATGTTGACATTTTCATGAAAATTACTTAAAATGTTGTATTAATTATGCCAGGCTAACAGATGGCGATCATGCCATTTTGTAAAGAAACATTACTCGCCTGCACAAAAATGTACATAATATTGTTTTTCAAAACCCATTTTTGAATGTTTGTAATTAAAGATTCCAAAACAAAATTTTTGTGTAACTCCCCCAGTCCAAAATATATACAAGTTTCCTGTTTTTAGTTGAACAGCATTGTTTAAACACTCACTTAGATCTGATTTGGCAAAGAAAGAAGAGAAAAGAAGCTTCTCGCAATATTTTCCTATGGGTTTTACAATGGAGGTTTTCAATTTATGAGAAAAACAGGCCTGTGGTGAACATAACTCAAAAATATCAAACTGCACAGATTCAAATCCAAAATGTTCTTATCTAATCACTTTTTTAGTCAAGGCTCATTGGAAATTTATTTTGTTGCATTTTTATTGTAAATTTGTTGCTATACAGGTATGTATGATTGTATGTTTTAAATGACGAATCCACTACAGAACCGTACCTATAATTTTTGTGAATCTGAAATATGTTACTTGGGGTATGTTTTGTAGTACATTTCAGATGACAAATCCACTAGAGGGCACCGTCTACCTTTTTGCGAATCTGAAATATGTTACTTTGGTATGTTTTGTGGTACATTTCAGATAACTAATCTACTAGAGGGTGCTGTCTGCCATTTTTGCGAATCTGTAATGCGTTACTTACTTAGGGTAGATTTTTTGTACGTTTCAGAAGACAAACCAACTAGAGGGCACTGTTTATATTTTTGTTGAAATTTTGTTCAATTTTGTTGTGCGTTTTAGATGACAAATCCACTAGAGGGTGCTGTCTACAATTTGCTTGTATATGAAATGCATTGCTTGGGGTAAGTTTGGTTAAACATTTCTGATGACAAATCCATTAGAAGGCACCATGTTCATTTGTGCAAATGCGCTACATGGTGTATGTTTTGTTGTACATTTGAAATGACTAATCCACTAGAGTTCACAGTCTAGATTTTTGCAAATCTGAAATATGTTACTTGGGGTATGTTTTGTAGTACATTTTAGATGACTAATTGTGAAGCCGACACTCTGGTGACAAACTGTGAAGCCTCAATAACATAGTTTTCCCAGAGTGGGTCCACAACCAGGCGTGGGTTGTCCTACACCAAACACCAAAACAATAAAAAAAATAAAAAATAATCCCAAAATTAAACAGTTCACAGAAAATGGCCTTATCCCGGAGTCTTGAGTCTGGCGTCCGCTTAAATAGCCCCGACTCTGCCCCTCGATCGTGACATACAAGTAATAGGTAAGTATCATTCCTCATACTTTTCCCTTTAATTGGCTAAGTGGCATAAACCCCAATATACAGTAATTACATCTGCTAAACAAATACACTAACATATAATATAAATACAAATAACTCATGTCATAAACATTTTTTTCCTGAAACAGGAAGACCAGCCATGATGATTGTACCAAACACAAAGAACAATGGTACGGTTGGAGCTTCAGTGTGTGGTGCTGTCATGGCGCAGCTTGTGATGTCATAAGCCGGCGGCATCTCTGCACTTGGATTGGCCGGGCCAGCACTGAAGTCCAACTCTCCCGGATGAACAAACAAACGAACAAACAAAGACACGAAGACACGGTGTGTGTAAATGTACGCTTAGTGTACCGGAGGGAAGATGGATAAGTGGAGGAAATGACTGGATGCTGTGAGATGACGCGTGCACTCGGCATCTGCAGCAAACGGAGGGGAAAATTACAGGTAAGTGGTGATGTAAGTGTGTGGGGGTTTGCGTACCAGCACGGCCGTCGAAGAAGGTGGGAAAAATCCTTACTTCTTCACACTAATCCACTAGAGCAATGGTTCCCAACAGGGGGGTCCCGGCCCACAACGGGGCCTCAACGAGCTCTGTGGGGGGTTGTGTCATATTTAAAAACTTTTCTTAGCAGTGGACAATTCGGAGAATGATCATGTTGCTATAGTTCATTTTATCCCCTAGCTCAGTGGTACCGGTCCGTGGATCAATTGGTACCAGGATGCACAAGAATTCATTATTTATTTCCATTTTATTTATTATCTGAGTCTTAACGATCTTTTATTTTGAAAAGTCTTTTATTTAGAAAAATGACCGCATTCTCTTGCTTACATCTTGGTCACTTGAGCGGCCAAAACCCACTAGCAGCGAAATGAGTAAGAAACAGACATCTTTGGAAAGTTTTTTTGCTAAAGGGAAAAGGCTCAGTGAAGGACTCGCGAACTGCCAAGGAATGGATTTGATTGAACCCATTTGTCAAAAAATCAGGTGAATGCACCATGGATGTGCAAGAAGATCAACTGATGGAGATCGCAAATGATGGTGGCCTTTTTATCTCGTCTTTTCTAGAGTTTGCACAAGTTTGCTGTTTCCAATGGAGGTGCGCGCCTTGCGCGCACAAGTGGTGTGACGCACTAGCACCAATGAGTCCGGTGAGCGCAGCGGGAGTCATGTGATAAGAATTGACCGATCAGCTTCAGTTTGTATGGAATATCAGAATGACAAAACAATTGTTGTTCACCTAGCAACCTACAACCTGCGAAACACCGAAACACCCACACCCCTGGTTTGCGGTAAAATTGTCAAGCGTTGACCGGTCCATGGTGATAAAAAGGTTAAGGACCACTGCCCTAGCTAACCAAATATGGACAAATTTGTAATCCGTCCTCCACAAAAAAGACAGAGTGTCACTGATTCGCCTCGCAGCAATCCTCACACCAACTGATAGAACATAACAAATAACATGCAATTATTAAATTGTAATAGCCTACATTATATGTTTCCTTTATACACCAGTGTGAATACTGATATTTTTGTTATTGAATTTTAAATAGGGCCAATTTAAAGGCCAAAAGCTATACGTTTTGTTTCAGTTACAAATGGCCTACTAAATGTTTTGCTTTTATATTTTACATTAGGCTATTATTTGTGCATAAACATATCTAGATATAGTAATAAACATACTGTTTGTTTGAAAACAACATTTTTTTCATCATTACTGCAAACTTATATGAGCGATAATATCATTAAATGTGGAGGAGGGCCTTACAATATTTTCCACGGGAAAAGGGGGTCTCAGGCAAAAAAAGCTTGGGAACCACTGCACTAGAGTACAATTTTAGAAAATGTGAAATATTTTACTTGGGGTATGTTTTGTAGTACTTTTCAGATTACACATTCACTAGAGGGCGCTGTATGCCTTTTAGTGAATCTGAAATGCGTTACTTACTTAGGGCAAATTTGGTTGTACGCTTCAGAAGATAAAGCCAATAGAGGGCGCTGTCCACAGTTTTGAAAATATGAAATGCATTACTTAGGGTACATTTTGTTAAATGTTTCAGATGAAAAAATCCACTAGAGGGTGCTGTCTACATGTTTGCAAATATGAAATGCATTACTTAGGGTACATTTTGTTAAACATTTCAGATGACCAATTGACTAGAGGGTACCGTGTTAATTTGTGCAGATCTGAAATGCGCTACCTGGTGTATGATTTGTTGTACGTTTGAGCTGTCAAATCCACTAGAGGTCGCTGTAAACATTTTTCCAAATCTGAAATACGTTACTTGGAGTATGTTTTGTAGTACTTTTCAGATTACAAGTCCACAAGGATGGTGAGGATGGTGTCTACATTTTTACGAATTTTAAATGTGCTACTTGGGGTATGTTTTGTTGTAGAATTTGGACCAGAATATGCTGTCTACATGTTTGTGCACATATCCCTGTAAGTATTATTAGTATAGGTGGGCATAGATTATATTTTTTTAATCTAGAATAATCTTGGAATTAATCTAGATTAATCTAGATTTAAATGGCTCATTTGAATTCGGCCGAAGGCATTCAAAATATCTGTGCTACCCAAACAATGACTAAAAGTAAGTCTTTGAGAACGAATTTCTAAAGCCAGGTGGCGCATTAGACCAGGGGCTCATCTCCTGTTTCCAAAATGCATCACAAACTGCTTGAGAAACTGTTCTACTATGATAATTGGTGATGAAAGTAAATTATGTTCAATAAGATGTACTTGTGTTTATTAACTGTTTATTCAGTTAAACATGAATTTTGAACTGTAGGCCTACATAAGATCGAAACAGCGATTTTTGATTACCTTAATCCAGCTAAAGGCATAACTGAACTAAACAGAAATGGAATTAAGATGTAGAGTATGCATATATTAGTGGCATTATTGAAGTAAACTCTGCAATCAAACTATTACCGTCATGTAGGACTTTGCCATATTTTCCGACAAGATCCACACGCAGTTGTCAGTAAAGGACCGCACACACACACACATCGCAAAATGGGGAAGTTTTTTTCTTTCCATTTGGCGTGCATTATTAAATTCCATAACTATCTCACCAGTCATTACTCCTTATTTACGTCTAATATCCCAGTTTGTCACGGGGGCATGCATGAAATGTTCATGAGTAAATGTGAAACTGCCGAACTGCAGTTAAAGTCACCCAAAATTACAGGAAACACTTACATGAAAGCACTTCACGTAAACACCTTAATTATATTATTGTCTATTAAGGGAAATAACTAGATTACAGATGTCCATGTAAGCGTAGTCAGTAGTGTCTTCGAAGTAAGTGAAAGATCCAGAAGGGTGACCTGCTGATTTGATTCAGAAGGGCACTTTTTTGTCAGACGGCTCACCGGTTTGACTTTCATTCACCGTCATTCACTTTAAAAAGCACCTGGTCCATTTTATTTGTATATGTTTTACTCAAACGCATAAACTCTACAGGTGCCTGACAGTTAGATGTGGAGGTAACATTAATCAGATTCACTCTAGTGAACTGCATCTATGTTAGCACGCCACGTTTGATGTGGTAATTTCACAGTAGGAATACACACAGGTTTGAAGACTCGTTCTCGCCATCTACAGTGCATTTCGACTAGGTATACGTACGCGCTAAAATATCAAGGTGAAAGTCATCATAGCTTACGTAGAATAGAATCAGCTCCCAACCCAACTTTGAGAATAGATTAACGGTGATATTTTTTAGATTAACGCCCGATAGGAGTCTAAAGCAGCACGTTAACGCCGATAACGGCTTACCACTAATTATTAGTATGAAAAGAAACAAAAGTTAAACATACAGTATGCTTAAGTACCTTTCTGTGGTTTCACAAAAAATGTAGACTGAATCACGTATGTCCAATGTGCTTCCGTGTTGCACTTATTACAAACACATTTTATATAATATATTTTCAATATAGGTGTGTCTTATTTATGTTTTAGAGCGAAACTCTAAAGTACTGTCAAGTTACGTGTTCCACAGATGTTATTTTGTGTTTGCACATCCATTTAAAAGCACAGTCCCGACATCACAGGCTCTTTGAAGACACTCACTCTGCCACAGAACGAAATGAAACGAGTCTCCTCTGTTTTCATTTGTAACTGTAATAAAGAGGTGAAAGCCAAAAGCTTTGGTGATACTTTCCTTATCATCCTCTTTATTCCCCATCCAAAACTCTTTTCATCGTATCATTTTTTTTTTCCAGAAAGAAAAGAAATGAGAGAACAGAGCGGAGAATGACTGCAGTCGACCCATGACGGTTTTGTTCTGTTCTCTTTGGCAAGCAAACTAAATTATCCTGTTTTCTTCTGCTACTTTGTTCCTTTCCTCACAGTTTTTTTTATTCTTTTTTTTATTCTCCAGGCTCCACGTGAGCGCTCTCTCAGCAGGCTGTGAGAGTAAGTGCAGGCGGATTCATCTCGGTGACCAAACATCTCCTTTTAGAGCCGCGGTCTATTGTAGACACGGAGAAGCGAGCGCCTCAAAGCACCCTGGGATTGGAGTATTGGTCAAGATGTACCACTGAGTCACGGCTGCTGTTCACATTAAGAGACACAAAAACAGCAGGAAGAAAGCAGAGCGTCGCGAAGGCCTATATCTGTCTGAGTCCCAGAGTAGCTCTTTATTTCTTTTCAAACGCTGCTGGGGTATTGATAACACAATACGGCACACACTGCCGTTCAAAGATTTACGGGGAAAAAATTTGATTTAAAGGATGTTTCTTCGGTTCACAGAGGCCTTTATTTAACAGAAACACAGTAAATATTGTTTAAAGTAATTGTTTTCTTTGAATATGTTTAAGTATCTGAGTATATTTACAGTATTAATGTGGTTCAAAGAGAGATTTTCAGCATCAGTGCTTCAGTCAGAAATATTTTCTACTTCAGAAATCACTCTTATATGCTAATTTGATGCTCAAGAAATGACAAGTATTACATCTGGAAAATAGCTATGCAGTTTCCTATTTTAAAGAACTGTGATTTTGTTTGAATTCTTTGATGCTAATTTAAAAAAAAAAAGAGCAACGAAGACAACATTTATTAGAATCTCATCACATTATAAATGATTTTCAATGGATAGTTCACCATAAATTGAAAATTCTGAAAAATACTCATCCTTCATTTGTTTAAAACCTGTTTAAGTTTGTTTCTTTCTGTTGAACACAAAAGAAGATACTTTGAAGAATGCTGGTAGCTAGCGTTCACTTCCATATTAGGGCTGACGTTGCAATATTTTTTTTCTCTGCGATATATACGTATATTGCAATATGAATAGATTTTCACCAAATGACTTAACTCGATTTGGAAAGTCATTAATATAGATTGATTGGGATGATATTGTAGGTGAGCGAACTTGCTGCCTTAAGTTTTTTAGTTCAACTGAACTTTTCTAGTCATCGCAACCTACATCAACAATTGTTGAAACCTGATTAACAAATCATTAGGTTAAAGCAACATAAAAATATTTGTTGTCTTGACTTTTTGTTATTACATTTTTTACAGCGTAGACTGTAAAAAATTATATGATCAATTAGTCCTGACAGCATATGTTTTTAGGTCATTGTAACTTATTAAAATAAGTTAATCATGCTCTAACTTAATTTTATGTGTTACTCAAGCTGTTTTTAGTCAGTTTAACATAATGTAAGTTTAATGGACTCATAAGGTTAATTTGATTCGTCTTAAAAATTTAAGGCAACCAGGATTTTTTACAGTGTAGTTGACCATCACAGCAGATGGCAACAGGTTTTTGTACTTTAACTTACTAACTTAAGTTCAGATTTCAGCTTTATTTTTTTAAATCATACAATTTTAATTGATTTAAGTTGAAATGACTAGTAAAGCTAATTTAATACAACTTCAAAATTTAAGTTAGCAATTGTTTTTACTTATTTTTAAATGTACTTATGTACGATGCACTTGATGAACTAAGGTAGCTCTGACTTGTATCACATAAAACACCATTTCATTAGCAGATACAATGATATTCCACAATTATTACTGTAACTGAATATGTATCAATACCTCACAATATACAACTTCTGAATACAAAAAAAATTAAAAATTAATTTTTTTAGTTGAATCAAAAAAACTTTTCTAGTCATCTCAACTTACATCAATCAAACTGGCTAAACATATTAAGTTAAACTCTGCTGAAACCTGACTGTTGAAACCTAATTAACTTAAGTTGTAACCCTCTGGGGTCTGAGGTGTAACTCTCTTAAGTTAAAGCAACATAAAAATATTTGTTGTCTTGACCAAGGTTATTATAGTTAATGAAAATGAGCGAAGAAAAGAAAACTAGAATTGAAAAAAACATTTTCGTTAACTAAAAATAAAAACTAGAGTTTAAAAAAAAAACAGAACATACAAAACTAACTGAAACTAACTAAAAGTATAGCAAAAACGTTTTTTGTTTTCGTCTTTGTAAATGTATTTAATACATACTGAAGCCGTTTAGCAGTAGATCTATTTACTTCGCGCTGCAGGTGTTTGACCTGTGCGGCACCTTAGAGTCTGTAATCCTGCTGTCATTGGCCACATCAAGCCGGTGTGGTGAGAAATCGAGTCCCCCCTGCAATCGAGTTCGCTTAGGACCCCAGATAGATTGGCTGCATTGAATGCCTGATCAAAAGTGCTTTTTATAGTCTATATATAAAGATTTTAACAAGACTTATCATTTTATTAACATTAATATCGCTAACTACAAGTTAAAGACACGCATAGTTAAAATAATTGAAACCTTTGTAAACATTTAATGATGTCTTTTTGATGTTTTTATGTATTTATATGTACATTATATATTTACATAAGAAGTGGTAGCACGTTGTAAGCTAAAATCAAAGCACAAAAGAGAAATTCTCTTTGTTTTATGTCATTATAACGCTCTTTTTAAATTACATACATTTAAACGAGATTTCGCTGTATATATTATCTTTTTTTTTAATCTGGCGTGCAAACTATACCTATTACAACTCCAGTGATCCAACAGGATCACCCACAGTGTTGCCAGTTTGGGCGGTTTCCCGCCCAATAGGGCAGTTTTGAATCCAAGTTTGCGGGTAAAAAATAACATAGGCGGGTAGTGGATATTTAGCCTGCCCGCGATCTCCCGTAGCCCCCCCACTATTCGTAAAACTTGGGACCGTTCCCCCCACTTTTTGTGAAATATGGGACGATCCAACCACCCCTCATACATTTTGGAGCGTCCAGCAACCCCCCCTTTTCGTGAAATTTTGTGACCGTCCAAAACCCCCCCAACACACACACACACACACACACACACACACTTTTCGTAAAATCGTGGTTGTTGGGCGGGTGTTTTTGCACTTCGGCTGGTTTTTTGGCTGGAAAAAGTCAGTTACATCTGGCAACACTGATCACCCAGGGTCCTAGGCGGACCCGATTGTCAGGGAGGTCATCCTTGCTGTTGCTCCCGCGACAAAAACAATGAGTGGACATGACAGCAGCATGGTGACAACATTAAATACGACCCAAGCAGACACTTAAAAGTATTCATTTAACACATTTGTGCCCAAACATGGGTTTTATTTCTGTATTAGTGATCGCGATCGCGAACAAATTGTTCTTTTTAACCGGGTCTTCTAAGTGAACCGGTTGAACTAGTTTACCAAATCGAACTGAATCATTTGAAACGATTCGCGCCTCCAGTAAGCACTTATCCACAAACAACTTACTTTTTAACTTGCCTGATAGCCCCTCTGACTCGAAATAAACCAGTATATACTGAATTATTTAGTTATTAGATCAGTACACTGAGATCAGATTTGAGAAGCGGTGAATCGTCATTCAGTGAACCAAACACAAACAGTACATGACATGCCTGCTGTGACTAAAGCTAACTTGAACAACTGCAGTGCGTGTAAACCGAGGGCTTAAATGTGAGGATGTTGAAACGTAAGTTTATTTCATAACAGAAAATTGTAATGGAGTTCTTCAGTTAGGTTGCGAAACTTAATTGTAGGAAACCTTTCAGATCATGGTCATGTTTTAACTGACTTTGAAAATTATGATTGCTGAATATGTTTAATATGATGAGTCCAAACATGGGAAGATTGTTACAAAAGATCCGATTCACGTTAAAGATCCGAACTTCCCATCACTACTGTATCTAACCTGAGAAGCAGCCTTGCACCCACACATGTTGTACTTAGGTTTGAATATGAGGATGGGTAGATGGTAGTGTATGTATGCAAAAATGTTTCTATGGTTGAGTTTTTCATATACAATATTTTGTCTGATGATTTTGAATCTTACAAATATAAAAAAAAAAAAAACTAAAACTAATACTGAAACTAATAAAAACTACACCAAAACTAAGCAATTTCAAAATAAAAAAGTAATAAAAACGAATGAATCTCCCTTTAAAAACTTATTAAAACTAACTGAATTTGAAAACGAAAAGTCAAAACGAAATTAAAACTAAAACTAATGAAAAATCCAAAACTTGTACACTTAAATTACACTTAAAAATGCTTACTTTTGCTGCTTGTTCAAACTACTTATTTAATATGAGTTGAACTAACATTGAATTCTTAAGTTTTATTTGGGACAACTTAATTGTTCTATGTTCAATTCACTTACATTTGTAAAAATGCTTAAGTTACCTAAATTGATTTGTGTTGGGACAACATAAAAGTGGAACTTAACCTTTTTCACAGTGCATGTTAGTTCTGTGTGTGCATTTTAGAGTCTGCAGACCAACACACTTCAGAGACACTAGATGAGGTGAGGTGGCAGAGATGATAAAGTGCATGTGTTCACTGTCGAGAGTGAGATAAATGATTCAGGACGCTCCATTCTAACGCCTGAAACCCCGATTTTGACCCTCAGACGGCAGCATGACCTTCAAAGTTAATTATGCTAAATAAAATATCAAATTACAACTTGAGGAGAAAAAAAAACACTCAATAACCAAGCTTTCTTTATCACAAAAGATGACCTCGTGTTGCCCGAGGGAACGGACGGGTCTAATTGCTTGGGAACTATGAAGTGGAAAAAAAAAACATCAACAAAGAGAGCAACTATTCTTGATGGTAATTATTGTTTTTTTTTTTCTTTCTCTCTAATTGCAATTATTGAGTAAATGTACTGTGTGTGCCATTTGTTAATTTTGCAAATAGGGATGAAATAAATGATATGACAGCATGGGACCTGAAGAAAACGTTCTTTTAAAAACGACTGCTTGAGGCGACGCCACTTGTGCTTATCTATCAAATATGCAGCATTTGTACAATAAAACAAACAGCAGCAAATGCGTGTGAAGTCACTTTAAATGAGTTTTGCCTACAGTCAAGGTCGCATGAAAGTAAATATGCTAATGAATATGACAAGCATGTAATAATATAAACACAATTTTGGTTTTAGTACACAAGCTGTGGGACTGGGGGAAAAAATCTGCAGTAATAATTATGTAAAAACTGTCCATTTTAGTAAACATTTATCATATTTTTTTATTTAAAAAAAAAAATAAACCTGGTATTAAATTAAGGATTTAGCATTGACTTATTGTTTGGTGGAAAATACTTATAACAACTACACACTATGAACCATTTATTAAGCATTAGCAAATAGTGAATTTATTATTTGTTAAGCATTAACTCTGCATTTATAAATGTTAATAAGCAGTTTATAACTGCAGCTACAATTGCTGTATTCTTGACTTTTAAGCAAATTTATAATGTGCTTAATAATTGTACTTTAATACTTTGTTAATGATTTATTTTTCATTACTAAATTAAGTATTGCATTATTTACAAACCAGTTATTTAAACTTGGTGTTTTTTTAAAGATCATTCAGAATGAGTTAGTAAATGATTAATAAACTATTCAAATTAACATTTATAATTCTTATTATTCAGGCATATATTATACTAAGTTATAGTTATTAACTCAACTTCATCCAGTTTTTGTGACCTAATCTATAGTGAGGACTATTTATGCTTTATAAATCCCTTATGAATGATAAATTAAAGGGTCAGTTATATTCTTGACAGGAAAAAAGAACATAAACTACTTTATTAATTTCTACTCATTTGAAGATACACAAATGAAACTGTATCAAACAAAAACTAAATCTTTGCAACCTTATCTAAAATAAAATTACTGTACAGTTTAAACATTGCATCCTATTATATTGTTAAATTATTATATTGTTGTTGTTATTTTATACATTTTTATGTCATATTTTTGACACTCCTGTTATTCAGCAATGTTTAAACTTTACAGCTATTTTACTTTTTAGATAAGATTGCAAAGATGATTGTTCATGTGATACTGAGCCTTTAATTGTAATTTATAAGGGATTTATAAAGCATAAATAGTCCTCACTTTAGATTAGGTCACAAAACTGTATAAAGTTGAGTTAATAAAGCATTTATTAACATACATAGTAACCATTACTATATGCCTGAATAATCCGATATATAAATGTTAATTTGAATAGTTTATTAATCATTTACTAACTCATTCTGAATGATCTTAAAAACCTCCAACTACTCTTAAATACAAATGGTTTGTAAATAATGCAATAATTAATTTCGTAAAAATTTATGAAAATGAAAAATCAACCAGTCACAAATTATGAAAGTACAATTATTAAGCACATTATAAATGTGTTTATAAGTCAAGAATACAGCATTTGTAGCTGCAGTTATAAACTGCTTACTAACGTTTATTAATGTAGAGCTAATGCTTAACAAATAATGAATTCACTAGATGCTATTGCCTAATAAATGACTCATAGTGTGTAATTATTATAAAGTGTTACCATCAGCCTTAAAACAATTACTAATTTGATGAAACTACAAAATTCGTAGCCCTCTTGTGAATTTTTTTGTTTGTTTTATTCAAATATTTCCCAAGTGAAGAAAGGATATTTTCACAGTATTTTATTATTCATTCATTCATTTTCTTGTCGGCTTAGTCCCTTTATTAATCCGGGGTCGCCACAGCGGAATGAACCGCCAACTTATCCAGCACGATTTTACGCACCGTATGCCCTTCCAGCTGCAACCCATCTCTGGGAACATCCACACACTCATTCACACACATACACTACTGACAATTTAGCCTACCCAATTCACCTGTACCGCATGTCTTTGGACTGTGGGGGAAACCGAAGCACCCGGAGTAAACCCACGCGAATGCAGGGAGAACATGCAGTATTTTATTATTATTATTGTTATTATTATTTAGATTGGTTGGTACAAAACAGTTTAAAAAAACAATTAAGGACATTATATAGCCCCCCTTTTTGTCAATTGGCTACAGAACAAACCACTGTTGTTCAATGACTTGCCTAATTAACCTAACTTGCCTAGTTAACTTATATAACCCAGTTAAGCCATTAATTTGCACTTTAAGCTGAATACTAGTATCTTGCAAAATAATATGATATGTGATTATATTTAGAAACAAAATTGCTTTCAACTTTATGTACCATTGGTTGGAAAAATGCTTATTTATATTTAGATAAAAATTGTACTTTTTATTTTATTACTCATATATGACTTAAATATCAAATGATTAGTTCCCCAAAAGGAAAATTATTCATCCTTAGAATATTTCATTTGACTATTTTTCCCTCAGTAGAACATTAAAGAAGAATACAAAAAATTAAATGTGAAATTGTGGTCTTTGCTTCATAAAATTCAACTAAACTTGTTATTCCTTTTTTTGTTTGACTCTCAAAGTGCTGGTAACCATTCAGTTTCAGCTTCTGTATGACACAAATTTACAATGCTTGTTTTGCTAGCGCATATTGTTATTCGTTAGGTAAACAGTTAATCATTGCAAATTATTCAATTGAAATAAAAATGTTTTTTGGTAATCTTCAATTAAACTCACTGACCATTTGCTTCTGCTATGTTCTGTTGATGTCAGTTATATGATAACTTCAGCCACAATATTCTTACCCATAGTTTGCTATGAGGGAATGATGTGCAAAATGAAAGCCCCGCCCCCTACTCAATATTCTAATTCAGTTGTAAGTACATCAACGCGCTGAAATAAAAGTCTCAGCAACCTCTGGTTCACCCAGATTAAATGTTCTGCTGAAAAAAAAAAAAAAACCTACTATACATCTGGTATAAGCTGAGATGGAGTAAATGAACATCAGAGTGTCATTTTTGTGATTGGTCCTTTTAAAGGGTCACGAAACACCAAAACACATTTTTTGAGCTGTTAACAGTCATATATGTGTCCCACGCTGCTATAAACACTATTAGGACACATTGCACTAAAAAGTGAAAATTGGTTGTTTTTGCGTCATTTTGAGCAAATTCGTTCTTCCGGTTTGAAACGAATTTTTGAAGCTGCGTCACGGCCATGAGATACTTAGGTGTAAATCCAGCCTGGAGAGTGGCTGTTTGTCCTTTCGAGAACATTGTGACGTATCTGAGTGTGCGACATTATTTCATGAGAAAGACGTGCTTCAAACCAATCAGCGCGCTCTATTGTGTATGACGCGAAAATTAATTAATGTGCATGATAGCTCCGGAGACTGTTTACCTGTTTACAGTGTTCAGACGGCAGAGAGACGCCACGTTGTGTTGCCAAAACAAGTGAAAGAACTAGAATTTGGAGACACGGGTCGTCTGTGTTGCAATGAAGGTTTTGTTTTCATTTTCCCTCTATGAGAGAGCTGCTGGAATCACGTGTGGATTACAGTGCAAGCGACAGAAACGCGTTTGTAAGGAACATTTTTTACCCGAGAGCTTTTAGAATCTGGAAATGATGAAATCTGGATTTGCCGCTCGTCTCCTTTTAATAAAAAGACACAGCTCCAGTGTGATTGTCTGTCTACAGATTTGGTAAGTGTGTGTGATCAGTGCCCTTTGTTTAACCCAGATTGCAAAGTTAGTTTGTATCATCAGCAGTGCTCTTTCAGTTTTTAAAGACATACCATAGTCAAAATGATTTAGTTACTAAGTTTACAGTATGTTAATATCACTGCAATATTACAGTATAATATTATAGACTGAAAGATCCGCTGTAAATGCTGCTCTCAAAGTGTAAACATGTTATCACAAACTATTCCCGTCGTGCAGGATTTTCGCCGCATTTTGTGACAGGATAGTCTATACACACAGGGCTTTCTGACGCTACCTACCGAGTACATAAGTTACAGGGAAATGCGGAGGATTTTTTTCTCCCATTCGCCGTGCGGTATCAAACATACTGCGTCTGTGTTTGTTTTGCCTGTGAAATCAGCGCGTGCCCAAATGGAAACGCCCCTTCTTTGCAAGTCCTTCCCTCTTTCCCTCCCCCGACACTCCCACACTCCCAGAGCTGGACACGCCCACTTTCCTGACTTTTTTCAAACTAGAGGTGTGAAAACACCCTGCTGAGACAGGGGGTTTCGTGGCCCTTTAAAGGTTGGACTGTGCAAATGAGACAAGAAAATGAGCATCTGAGCTACAGAAACAGGAACTGTCTGAGAATCTCCTGAAACCAATTACCTTACGGCGAATGACTAAAGTCCAATAAAGCAGCGAGACCTTGTGAACTCTTGACTGTATGTACAGTAAGACGAGCCGCAGCCGGCTGAGACCTGTGCAGTTTACGCTGAGCAAGAGGAAATCTATACTGAAAGCTTCCAGTGGTGTAGTCAAGCAGCACTGTGACCAATGAGAAACCTCCCCGACAGACACTTTCACTTTGCCTTGAATAGGTAGAAACCACTAAATTGAGACGTTGCATGCATTAAAATGTATAACTGGCTTCTATACATGTTAAATATGAATGATTATAACTAAAAATAAATTATTATTATTATTATTATTATGTGTGTGTGTGTGCAATACTGCTATAAATATATACATGCTAAATATATATTTGTCTATATATAAAATATTGGGAGTGTGCAAGGTTTGTATCCAAATGTATAATGTAAATGTGAACATCTTATTCGTTTAAAAACTGCTGCTTTAAAATAACAAAAATAACAATGGTAAAAATACGTAATATTATTTTAAATAATCAAATAATTTTCAGTACAGGATTGATTTCATTGTGATATTCATATAATTATGACCAATGAAAATATTAATGTCGAATAAAAATAGGATTTTATTAAATAAAGCAAACTATAATAAATACATATCAAATAATGAGGTAATATTACATATAAATAATCTATAAAAATGTGAATGCACATTAGATACTAATGTGAAATATTTAAATTATACATCATACCATATAAAATCCTATGTAATATTATTATTATTAATAATCTGTATTTTATTAAATCATTATGTTAACTATGTCATGCTTAACCTAAATAATTTGTACATCTTTAATAATTTAATTTAACAACTTATATATTTAACAATATATATATTAACTGAACTGAAACTATATTATTAAAAATAAACTTGGGGACTTAATTTACATCCTGTGGCAAAAATTATTTTTTTTATAATTTAGTGATCTGCTTGAGGTAGGTCAATTTATTTTTATGCTTTTGATGAAGTAGCATTCAACATTAGACCATACGCCGGACCGTTTCTCCATGTTTCACTGGTAATATCTTTCAATAAATATTTATTTAGGCCTATTTAATTATTCATTTATTATTTATGTACAATAATTGAGACATACAATGAGATCGTAAAATATAATCAACAACGAAAATGTAAATAAAAACGTTAATAAAAATGCTTATTTATTGACTGTCTTAGTCCTATCACTTTAAAATAACAAACACTGTACATCTCTCTATATTAAGGCTAAAACACTGCTTTATTTATTTATTTATTTATTATTTTTTTTATTTATTTAGGCCTACTTATTTGTATGAATATTTGTACTTTCATTTTAGTTGTCTTTTACTTTTTTAATTTTACTTTCCAAAATGTATTCCTATTGCACTTAACAAGTTTAATAGATAATAAAGCTTATTAACTAAAAACATTATGAATGATTATAATTATTGTAAAATATAATGCTTTGTTTCATCTTCATTTACAAGTAGCAGAGTATTTACAGCTACTGTATATTTTTGTCCGTTCACATCCCTTCCCTTTGTGTCCCCTGACGGCATAGTTTCAAACTGCGGTTATACCTAAAAACACGTTCTTCATCCTTTAGTGCGGTGGCAGTACAGTTGCGGCGGTAGTGCTCTTTTTATACATATATACAGTTAAAGTCAGAATTATTAGCCCCCCTTTGAATTTTTTTTTCTTTTTTAAAAATTTCCCAAATGATAATATATTTTCTTCTGGAGAAAGTCTTATTTGTTTTATTTCGACTAGAATAAAAGCAGTTTTTATTTTTATGAAACCCATTTTAAGGTCAAAATTATTAGCCCCTTTAAGCTATATCTTTTATCGATATTTTACAGAACAAGCCACCGTTATTCAATAACTTGCCTAAATAACATTTAGCCTTTAAATGTCACTTTAAGCTGTATAGAAGTGTCTTGAAAAATATCTAGTAAAATATTATTTACTGTCTTTATGGCAAAGATAAAATAAATCAGTTATTAGGAATGAGTTAAAAAAACTATTATGTTTAGAAATGTGTTGAAAAAATCTTCTCTCCGTTAAACTGAAATTGGGGAAAAAAATAAACAGGGGGGCGAATAATTCAGGGGGGCTAATAATTCTGACCTCAACTGTATATACATACATATAAAATTGTATATACAGTTACTTCTGCCACTAATCATGATAATTTTAAGATCACCCACTATGACATCATCCACTCTACATACCAGTGGCGGACTTAACCAAATAAGAAGAAAAAAAAAAAACAAAATAACCAAAATAAATGAGGTAAGCAGTCACTTAGGGCCGCAGGAATTAGAGAGCCTCGACCAATGCCATGAAGCCTATATTACTCTTTCATACCTTTTCGATCATATGTTGTAAAATCTGTCTACTGTATAGCCCAAGATGTTAATGTTATTACTTATTTTCAAAACTAAGGGCCCCCATGAATAGTGAAACGTTCCTTCTGTACTGCACATGCAAATATTAAAATCTAACCACAAATATGGCTAATTAACTGTACATGGTTAGTTTGTAAACTTGTTTCCATATTTGTGGATTTGCTGTATTTTATATTAAGAAAATAAATGTTCCACTTAAATACATTTTTTAACATGCAGTTTGTTTACAAAATAATAATAATAATAATAATAATAATAATAATAATAGTAAAACAAATCTACAGAGAAACATAAATATCTATAGAGAATGCTTCGGCCCCATAGCTGGAATTGCTTAGGGCCCCTAATCAACCTCGCTACATACGGTACAAGTAAGATATTAATATACACCTATAACTACATATTTTACATTATGCTGTACTTTACACCTGATCCCCAATTAAACATCCTTCAGTTTATGTGTATACATCCACAGTGTACTCACTCATAGAAGGTGCTCCAGCCGTCCTCATTGCTCTTGGTGGCCAGCAGGCCTGAGCTGCCATGGTACGTCATGATGGCGATTTCCTGCCCCTGTGCCGCCACACTCTTCAGCGCATTATTAGTCCCCATGGTGAACCAGAAGGTCTGTCCATCGGGCCCCATTAACCAGAGTGGCAGACCGGTGGAGTCTCTGCGGATGCTCACACGGTTCTTATTCTTATCCGTGATGCTACTTAAGTCACCCTCGCCGGAGTACGTGAAGTTGTAGAGGTAATCGCCGGTGGTCAAACTTTGGGTGAAGACGTGGCTCGCATTTACATCAAACAGGTAAAGCTCATCGTCAATTGGTGATGAAATCTCATACATATTGAGCGGATTCAGAAATGCTTTGTTCCTACGAACGTATCGAATGCGAATGTTCCCCAAATCGGCGATAAAAAGCTCACCGTCAGGTGAAACCGCTAACGATGAAGGAGCGTTGAGTTTGGCGTCTTTCGCGTAGCCGTCGTCGCCAGAGTAGCAGTCGCAATTGGCGTCATTTTTACAGTCGCAGCCACTAGGGGCACCAGCGAGCAGAGAGATTTCACCATTGGTGGAGACCTGACGAACGCGGTTGATTTTCTTTTCATCCGACTCGGCGATGTACAGAAGGCCATTGTGGGAGACGGCCAGAGCGTTGGCCGATTCCAAGGTGGCATGGATGGCGATTTTGCTGACTAGGAAGTGATCCAGACCGGGGACCTGGCAGTGCATGGGGCGTCCCGCTACAATCCTGACCTGATGGTTTTCGGAGATCTGCAGGACCACGTTGTTGTCCAGCACATAAAGAGAGTTGTCCATGGGGCTCACAGCGAGGTCAGTCGGCCACTCCAGACGCACCTGAGGGAGACAGAGAGAAATGATGCTCGCTAAGAGGAGATTTGAACAGATTTCTCAATTGCTTCTCAATTCTGAAATGATGAAGCAGGTGCTCAAGCAATTTTACAGGACACTACATCACAATCACAAGTGAAATGCTCATTCAGAGAACATAAGTGCATCTTTATTTCTTTTAAAATACCGATGTTTCAGACAACTTCAAGAACTTGATTAGACAAACAAAGTACTTAAAAGCGAAAGAGAAAGAGAGAGAGATTAAAGGTGCAGTAGATGATTGTCTTCAGAAACATTTTTTTGTTGTGCTGGTTGAAAGTCTCTTCACATTCCAATTATTAAATGATGTAAATGCATTTATATGTGTTTTTATATTCTGGATAAGGCATAAGACTAAAAAAAGTCCATCCAATTGCACGATTCCCGTAATTCTGAAAAGTAGCTCAAACTGTCTGTCAACAGATGTAGATGTGTACATATGCACATCTGTTCACGCAGATCCGCTATTTGCGCATTCATGTGCACATGAGACAGTCACAGCAGTAAAAACTAATGCTGAATCAAAACTTTTTAAAATCCTGAATAATTATTGGAGTTACTTTTGCACGCGAGAGGAAAGATGACACCATGACTGAAGTATTTCTTTTATTTAGAGCTGTCAAAATTAGCATGTTAACGCACGTGATTAATTTGAACTATTTAACGCGTTAAAAAAATTAACGCATTTAACGCAGTTGCAGGATTTTTTTTATTTCCTGTTGTGGCCGACGTGTGTTCAGGGCCAGCGCTTCCATAGAGGCGACCGCCATGGGCGGCAGAATAGTGAGCGAACCCCCCTGTCCTCAAGTTCATCTCATTTCGACTCCCACCTGCTCCCTCCCGGTTCTCACTTTCATCCGCAAACTGGTAACTTTCTATTTCACTTTCGGGTTGAGGGCGCCAGTTCAGCTTGCTCCGGCCCTGCGTGTGTTTAATGTGTAAAGAAATATGGATAAAGGATAATATGGATCCATGTAAATGTACTCAGTGAAAGTGGCAGATGATGTCGCAAGCTGTCAAAGACAGCCCATTCCTCTCTAAGTTGACTCCAAGCGCCCTCAAATGTTTCATTAAGTTTGACGTGTTTCCCCCCTACACGCAACTTTTGTAAAGCGTCTGCTTTGCTGTGTCAGAATCCTTGCTTGAGAAATACAGCCATACTTTAAGAACGCTTAGTTTAAGCAAAATTTGATCAACGCGATCGTGCGTGTTGATGATCTGAAGGGAGTGCGCTGTGCTGCGCGTTCTCTCTCTCTCTCTCTCTCTCTCTCTGTGTGTGTGTGTGTGTGTTGTCCCTCGATAATGTCAATAGACTGCAACTGGCTAAATGTTAAGGAGGACTAGGCAAAATTGTTTCTACTTTATAATTAAGGTTTTCAACTCGCAATACAACTTTACAATGTGTACAATTAGTCACCTTGGAATTATAATGTTCTATCTGCGTTCTGATTGATTTTGAGATATTGAGCTTCAAAGTTTTTGCATAGCAAACAGTATGTGTGTAACATTAGTTTTTTTTGTTTATTTTTTTTAATAAAACGTCTTAAAATGTAAACAACATCACATAATGTAAATAAGTTGTCATTTAATAAGAATATGTCAATTACTCAATTTTGACAAAAATGTCAGATAGAACCTTATAATTCTAAGGTGATGAATTGTTTGTATTCAATACTTTATTATTATTGTAATTTTCCAATTTCCATATTTGCAATGCCTGTATTTTGGATTTTTTTTTGATTCGTGATTAATCATGATTAATCATGATTAATTACTTTCGTGATTAATCACAAAAAAAATGTGATTAATTAGTTAATTTTTTTAATCAATTGACAGCCCTACTTTTATATTAAGTAATATTATTATTAATATTACGTTTTAAAACTATTTTAGTCACGCAAAGGTTATGTAGATTTTGTTGTGTTAGGAATTCAGTGTTGCACTGAAATCTTCTGGCGAAATATTGATGTGGCTGTCACTAATGATGAACAGTCACTAAAAATCTGTTTTCTATTGAAAATACAAAAATGAATAAAAACTTAGTTTACAATAAAAGCACATTTCGACCAATGCACGTGTGTGGTGCTGTGGATAAAACTGAATTGCGACACCAGTAAAGGGCAACCGCGTGCGCATGGTTACCATAGAAATATGAGTGCGCATGGTTACCATAGAAATAAGCGTGCGCATGGTTACTATAGAAATTGTTTGCCCTTTATTTTCTCAATAATTAATTAATTAATTCATTTTTTCTTTTCGGCTCAGTCGCTTTATTAATCAGGGGTCACCATAGCGGAATGAACCGCTAACTTATCCAGCATATGTTTTACACAGCGGATGCCCTTCCAGTTGCAACCCAGTACTGGGAAACACCCATACACACTCATTCACACACACTCATACACTACGGCCAATTTAGTTCATCAATTCCCCTATAGTGCATGTGTTTGGACTCTGGGAGAAACCGGAGCACACTTATTACTAAGTTATACTTACATGCTATTTCAGACCTAATATTCAGAGTAGCACAGTAAACAATATAGAGAGCGCGTCACAGGTTGTCATTGTTCAAAAATAAACCAATGTGACTATAAAACCAACTTCACCTCACTAAAGCAGGCTAGGTGGAATAGCGCTATATATATATATATATATATATATATATATATATATATATATATATATATATATATATATATATATATATATATATATATATATATATATATATATATATATAAATACTGTATACACAAAATACTTAATAAAATAAAAGACAAAGTAACTACATAAAAACCCATTTAAAGTTTTTTTTTTTTTTTTTTGTATTTAGTTTGCTAAAAAAGGTAACACTTTATTTTGATGGTTCATTTGAGTATTAGTAGACTGTCTGCTTAATATCTGTTGATATGCTCCTTCAACAGACATTTAACTGACTATAAGAAACTTTGCAAGTACATGTCAACTTACACTAACCCCAACCCCAACCTAACAGTCTACTTACTGTATAATCTAATGAGAATTAGTTAGCACATAGATACACTGTAACTTAAATTAAACAATGGACAAAATAAAGGGTGACCAAAAAAAAAGAGGCCAGATATGAAGAGAAAATCAAAATGCCAGATTTTTACTCCAACTGAAAAGCAAACAAGAAGATAAAAAAAAAAAAAAAAAAAAAAAAAAAAAAAATATATATATATATATATATATATATATATATATATATATATATATATATATATATATATATATCTTTAAAGGTCAGAACTAGCACAAACACAGCAGTTCCTGATTAAAGCCTGATTTATCTGATAAACGCGGAATTAAAAAAAAAAAAAATGCTGAATTAATGCTAAAAGTCAGCAGAGGAGATTAAAAACACAGCAGTGTGAGGTAAATCAGCACATCCGTCCATCAGTCAGCCGTCTTCCTCCAGCTCTGGGTTATTAATGTCATAATGGAGGGCAGAACAGCCCCTCCGAAACAAAACACCGAACACTTATCAAACAGCAGCTCTGTCGGCTGCCTGAAACCTAAATGACCATGTATTGTTCTGAAAATAATGCGGCAGGCTTTTACCAGCCAAACCACTGAATCTGGCGAATTTCGCTCTCTCTCAGGGGCCCGATATCAAGAGTCTCATTTCAATAGTGTTCTTGGCACGCTAACAAGACCGCCTGATTAAAAGATGCTTTTAATGCACCCCAGAACAAACCAAAAGCTACAGTACCAAGCTGAGCTTAATATTAAAACGTATTACATAAACGTGGAAAACTAATCTGGAGCTGTATAGAGTGGGAGAACAGAAAAAAGCATGACTAATGTAGTGCATTCAAAGTTTGTTGACTTCCTCATCAAAGATTCCTAAATGTGAGTGTTTACAATTGAAGAGACAGAAAAAAACTACGCTGACATTTTCAGCAGACAGATGTGGCATTTACAAACTTCATTTTACAGACCCAGACAGTCACTTATTATATTTAAACAAGTGCTAACGCTCAAACACTTCTCAGAAATGCTCTTTTGTCCATTTCTTTGAAAATGCATTAGTCATTCACAGCCGAGAGCTGGACTTCAGGTGAGGAGATATGGGTGATTTTTTTTATCCCTGTATGAAGCGGACGGATACAATACTGCAGACTGTAGGGCTTTTACATATTCTTAAAGCTGCATATGTGAATAGGTATGCATTATGCAAATGTTCTGTATTTGCATTTCAAACAGAAGGAAGCTGTAATTATGACAAGTGATATCGTAATGCTGCAAGTTCAATTCTGCAAGTGTTCAGTGATCTCGGAGAGAACAACTGTTGTTGTGTATTTTTAATGCAAGGTTGTGCTGTTTTAATTTTTGATTGTACGATCGCATAACATACACGAATCTCTTTCAAAATTGTATAGCTTATTAATTAAAAAATGTGAGAAAATTAGATAAATACAAGTACACTATCTGACAAAAAGTCTTGTCAGTCAAGTTTTAGGAACAACAAATAATAACTTGACTTCTAGTTGGTCATTTTGTATCAGAAGTGGCTTATATGAAAGGCAAAGAACTCTAAATTACGCTTATTTTACCAAAATAAAATATGATCATGCCTTGATTTTTAATTATTTAATTAAGACAGTAAGGTCTGACTTTGCTTAGACAAAAGTCTTGTGACCTAAAAGAAATAATGTACAATATAGAATATAAAGTCATGCTGCAGTGGAAAAATCCTTAATATTGTGTTTGACTCCCATGAGCTTGGAGGACTGCATCCATACATCTCTGCAATGACTCAAATAACTTATTAATAAAGTCATTTGCAATGGCAAAGAGAGCGTTTTGCAGGACTTCCAGAGTTCATCAAGATGATCTAGACTCATCTTCAATGTCTCCTCCATCTGACCCCAGACATGCTCAATAATGTTCATGTCTGGTGACTGGGCTGGCCAATCCTGGAGCACATTGATTTTGTTTGTTTTCAGGAACTTTGATGTGGAGGCTGAAGTATGAGAAGGAGCACCATTCTGCTGAAGAATTTGCCCCCTCCTGTGGTTTGTTTTGTAATGGGCAGCACAAATGTCTTGATATCTCAGGCTGTTGATGTAGCCATCTACTCTGCAGATCTCTCCCATGCACCCATATTGAATGCAACCCCAAACCATGATTTTTCCCAATCTTGACTGATTTCTGTAAGAATCTTGGGTCCATGTGGGTTCCAATAGGTCTTCTGCTGTATTTGTGATGATTGGGATAGTTCAACAGATGATTCATCGGAAAAATCTACTTCTTCCCACTTCTCCAAATGATCATCTAGAAGACAAGTTATTATTTGTTGCTCCCGCAACTAGGATCGATGACAAGACTTTTGTCAGGCAGTGGATATCATGTTTATAAATATAAATTCTATCGTTTGTGGAAGCCTTTCTTGTTCTAACATGACTGCAGTGAGGTCTATAAGAAAATGGATGAGCAAATTTAGTGTGGACAAACTTGACTGGCCTGCACAGAGTCCTGACCTTAACCCAACTGAACACCTTTTGGATGAATTACAACAGAGACTGCAAACCAGGTCTTCTGGTTACAACATCAGTGTCTGACCTCAAAATTATATTACTGGACAGTACTTGGTGAAAATTTTTCATAAACACACTCCTAAACCTTGTGGAAAGCCTGTTATAGCTGCTAAAATGTGACCAACTCCACTTAAGATTGGGATGTCATTAAAGTTCATGTGCATGTAAAGCCAGATTTAAAGCAAGCCTATGTAATTGTCTTACCTAAATGTAGACCCCTTACAGATCTCTATTTTAAATAATACCTTCTATAGGATGATACACTGGACAATCAAAAAGCCAGGTTCCACATAATTGACTTTTGTTAGAACAAAAGGAAGGAATTAATTTAACTTACTTGTTTTTACAAATATAAGTGGATTGAACATAAAACAATTAAGTTGTTCCGCAACAAACCTGAAAAATGGTGTTGTTTAAGCTCAATTTAAATAAGTAGTTTAACAAACAGTAAGTTGTTTTTTTGAGTGTGAACATATGAACAAACAAGATGGATGAATGGATAAAAAAACAAATAAACACATCAATAAAAAATGAAACAAACAAATAAAATACAGTTCGAAATGGAAGAACATTTTGGTATTTCATACATTGGATTCCTAGATTACTGACTATACTAAAAAAATACCAAGAACTGCCAATAACAACCAATAACTTACAAAAACAAGACCTAAAAATGGTTTAAAAAAGGCATTAAATATAATCCTTATCCTGCTGATATGAAACAGTCAGAGGGAAACGGATCAATTTTAACACGCAGTGGTCTGTCATATCTCACAAAACCCACAGATCTCAATGTCCAAGATGCTGCTGTAGTGTCCAGTAAACCCTCAACAGCTGATTGCTGGAGACAGTGATCTCTATCAGCCACAGTGGCGGCGGGGCTTAACCAGCACCAGACACTGATCTCAAGATATCATTAAGAGTGAAAGAAAGAGACTCTCGCCAGAAAACTGACTGACTGACTGACTGACTGACTGACTGACTGACTGAATGAGCATGTAGAGCTCCATATCACTCACTCAAACTGCATCTCTCTTTCTCTTACACACAAACACTTACACACACAATTCAGATCTCCTATTACAGCAGACAGATTATTTGAATCAGATATTGCTTTGACACAATCTACATTGTAAAAGCGCTATAGAAATAAAGATAAATTGAATTGAATATGTGATGATGAAATACAGAAATATACAATATAAATTTAATAAACCTAATGTGGTCTATATTGTGGTATTTCGAACAGCGTATTGTAATTCGATTCAAATCATCTTTATTTCTATACCGCTTTTACAATGTAGATTGTGTCAAAGCCGCTTAAAATTAGAAGATCAAGTAAATTGAAACTGTCAGTCCTGTGGTTTAAATTTTTACTGTTGAAATCCAAACACTGAAGAGCAAATCCATTGATGCGCAGCTCCACAAGTCCCAAACCCAAGCAAGCTAGTGGCGAGGAACAAAACTTCACCAATTGATGAAAGTGAAGGAGCCAGAAACCAGGCTCAGTTGGGCACGACCATTTGTCCTCTGGCCAAACTACCAAAACTACTATTGTAAAGGATACCCAAATACAGTGTAGACATAAAACGATTACTTTACTCTATTTGACTACATTCAGTCTAGTCTATTTTCGTCAACAAAATTGCGCTGTTTATTCATAAGATGAGTGAATCACACTGTAAAAAAATGATTCCTACCTTATATTGTTTAGTTACATCAAATTAACTTTTTTTAAGTTATCTCAACTTACTGTACATCAATCAAACTGGCAAAACATATTAAGTTAAACATTGTATAACTTAAAAAATATAGTTGAAACCTGATTATTAAAATTTATTATACTTATTAAAATAAGTTAAAGCAACATAAAATTATTTGTTGTCTTCGCATTTTTTATAATTTGCGCATTTACAGTAGTTTTCATTTATGACTGGTCAAGCTTCTGTTGTTTCAAGCCATAGGCAATGAACATTTTTCACCATTATTTTTCATTCTTGAAATTAACAGCATATTTAACTGCTTATGGGTAAATGTTCTTGTTAAAAAAAAAGAATAACAGCACGTTAAATAATTTAAATATTACAATTATTGATTCTTTTTAGAAAATACTATTAATAACTGAAATTGTCAATAAAGATTACATATTAGCCACTTTTTTTGTAAGTATTTGTCAGATTTACTAGATGTTTACATGTATAAATAAAAACAACTTATTTTAAGGAAGTTCATTTCACTGTGACAAATTGAGTGAGTACTTTTTCTAACTTAGACTCTCTCTTATTGGCCTACGGGCCAAAGTTGACCTATTGTAACCTTTGATTTGGCCCACTATCCGGAGAGGAGAGTGAGAATAATGGAGAGGGTTGGGGCGAATGCCTTTAACAGTTTATACGTAGATCGTCATCACCTTTTTTTGTTTGTTTTATTACTGTTGTATTGTTTCAATTAAATGTTGTAAATTAATCAGATTTTTTAAAATGTAAATATTGTAACTTGATGGAAGGAGAACTATGCAGAAGACATCGGTGAGCAAATTAAGGGACAAACTAGTGTAATTCTGTTATAAACTAGATTGTTTTGTTTTAACTGTAATAAGTTCTTTATAAAATGTAAAAAAAAATTAAAATACTGTATTAGTTAATATAAAACAATGTTTTATAGTCATTTTTAAGCATTATTAAATGAATTAGGAAATTACCTATGGCAACTACATTTACCTTTGGCCTACTAGCCTCGATCAAGTTTGGTTTTTGGCCCTTTGTAAGAAAAGGTTCACAGGACGTCAGGCCAGCAGGCACAGGACGTCAACATGACGTCAGATTGATGTTGTACCCTAACATCATGGGATGCTGCATTTTGTTTGCAAATGAAAATCAGGTTGACGGCAAAACCCAACGTCCGGCCGACATCAATGTCCAACGTCAGACAGACGCTGCATTTTGGTTACTTTCCAACGCAACCTAAAAACTAAAAAAAAAATATCAACGTCTAATGATGCTACAGCTTAATGTTGTGTGGACGTTACCACTATGACATCTATCAGACATTGGATTTTGATAGTCATACTTGACAAATAAATGTCAGTATTTGACGTCAATATGACCAACACAGGCTCATTCTGAAAATGTAGTCCCATGGATGTTTCTGGAGACGGCGAATTGTGTAGCCGGGTACGTATGGCTTGCATTTCATTTCATTTTTTTTAAACGAACGCTACGGGGCGGTATGACGTTGTTCCTTTTCGCGCTTACCAGCTAACCGATTACCTCCGTGTGGAGGGCTTTCCCGCCGCAACCAGTTTGTCCCGCTAGCTCGTCGTGTACGTCGACGTACTTGAGACGCAGAGAGGAGTTGACCACGATGACGACGACGGGATTCGAGTCCAGGGAAGAGCAGTTCCAGAAATCAGGTAAGACAAAAACAGAATCCAAAAAAAAAAATTCTGTCATTCGTTCAGTCATTGAGTCAGTCAGACAGACAGTCGGTCCACAGCAGCCTCTGGTGGGTTTACGCGGGTTTACGCGGCCTCTCGTGGATTCGCAAAAACAAAATCTGCAAAAATATGTACCTCCCGATACGTATTTCGCGGTCTCCAGAAACGTCCACGGGACTACGTTTTCAGAATGAGCCTGGGTTGAATATGACGTTGGTTTAAGATGTTGGCTCGACATTGGATTTTGGTCACTTTCCAACACAACCTAAAATCAACAAAATATCAATGTCATTTCACGTTGTTATTGGAAGTAAAAATAACTTTATCCTTAGTGAAGGTGACTTAAATCTAACCTACCTGTAATATTAACGTCTTATGTTGTTGTGTGTCTGCTGGGAAAGGGCACTAATGTGTGCATGCACACCAATGCATATATAACGGCAGCAATAAAATCGTCATTAAAAAAAAAAAATGTTTTATGGTTTGACACACTGTGTTTAAAACTGGTTAACCAATGAGATTGGAGCTTTTGTTCATGTGCCTGGAGCTGCTTAAGTAAAACTAAACACTTGGTGGCTCTCAAGCACAAAATGGTCTAGGCGAGCACACATTCCTAATGATGAAGACGATGCATTGAGGCAAGATGAATGTGGAGCTGCTTGTTTCATTGGTGTCTGAACACAAAAAGCTAATGTTAAACACAACATTGACTATAAAAATATCAACCAGAGGGATTTGTTATGGAGCAGAACTGCAGATCAAACACTCTCTCTCTTCTTCTGTCTAACGAGTGTCAGAATTGTAAAGTTCCGCAGCGCCAACATTTTGTTTTTCATTAAGCGGCAACAAATGTCAGGGAGTAATTTGTTGCGCATTCACTCTGCTCACTGTGGGTGAAAATTGCTTTGGTATGAATGGTGAGAAATGCTGATGATAAGTTTAAAAATTGTCCTGTTGTGCTTGAGTCTTTACATTCACTTGTATCCAAATCTTAGGGAAGGATTGGCTGCTAGAAAAGGAAGAACAAAAATGTTTATGCAGGAATCCTTGGATCTTGCAACATATTGCAGAAAAAAAGAAATTTTCCAGATGAAAACACACCAGATGTCCTGATGTTTGACTGTGCGTCAGAGTAATTCTTCACTTATTAAATCAGTTTTCCTCTCCAGAGTGAAGGTTAAATATTGAGTGTGTGTGCGCGTGTGTGTGTGTGAGTGACAGGCAGGAGGAATCATCTTTGGTTCTCCATCTACCGCTCACACTTTCACACACCCTCATAAATCCAGCACTAGAACAGCTGCTGTTACTGTAAATCTGACAACATACATACAGACTTGACCTTGTCCAGAAGCACATCTTCAGCTTGCATCTTTAACAGCCTTCAGTCTTAAAAAATAAAGCTGCTTTTTTGGCATTGATGGTTTAGTGATGAACTTTTAACATCCATGGAACCTTTACAATCAACACGAGGTTCTTTATAGAGGATCATTAAATGTTCTTTACACCATAAAACAAAGAACGGCTCCAAAAAGGTTATTTTTGTGGAACCAATATAATGGTTATTCTATGGCATTTCACTTTTAGAACCATTATTGTTCAAGTTATAGTAACAAAAACGTTACAATTTACTCATCCTCCAGTTGTTATGCAACCTTTTGAAATAGAACACGGAAGATTTTTTGAAAACGTTGGAAACTTGAAGACATTGACTCCCATAACATTTGTTTTTTCCTACTATGGAAGTCGATGGTTACTGGACTCTAACGTCCTTCAAAATATCTTCTTTTGTGTTCGACAGAAGAAAGAAATTCATGAAGGTCTTTGGACCCACTTGAGGGAGAGTAAATAGTGGGTAAATTTTTAGTAAATTTAGAATTTTCTGTCAAAAACATAAAAAAATTGTCTTTAATAAATAAATTATACAATAAAATAATACAATTTATTGAAAATTAAGTATATAATAATTAATATAAATAATATTTTAATATATAAAACAATAACTGTATGTTTGTCCATAAAATCAAGACATATTATCCATAGTCATTTTGCTTTTTTTGTGTGTAATGGTGCACAAAAATCACCATTCAGTACACATTTTGTTTTTTAAATCAGTACAAGTTATTTAGTTGTCAAAAATAGCTTGTCAAAAGTCAATATTGTTGTTTATTATTTTTTTATTATTATAATAATAATAATAATAATAATAATTATTATTATTATTATTATTATTATTATTATTATTATTATTGTTATTATTATTATTATTATTTTATTATTATTATTATTATTATTATTATTATTATTATTATTGTTATTGTTGTTGTTGTTATTATTATTATTATTATTATTATTATTATTATTATTGTTATTATTAATATTATTATTATTATTATTATTATTTTATTATTATTATTGTTATTGTTGTTGTTGTTGTGTTGTTGTTATTATTATTATTATTATGGTTATTATTATTTATTTATTTGTGAATATCCACAGTTATATTATATATAGTTATATTATAGTTATATGACATAATGATGACGTATTTATCTTTAGCTGCATAAGGCTTAAATAAAAATGATGTTTACGAACGAAGATAAGTTTGATCAAAGGTTTAAGAGAACTGAAAGGCTACACGTTTTCTTCGTAAATTTAGACAAAAGGTGGATTGGATTACTAGTTGTGAAAATTGATCACACTGGATCAGTATGTCGTGTGGCGTGGAGTGGTCCTCTATGCACTGCCCATACTGTTGAATATATCACCACTGTCGAAGACATGATACTGAGCCAAAAGATGCACATGCACCCATCGCACTGTCCGACAGATTGCACGGAAGTCTGGCAACAAATGACTCCGATATGTAAACGTTGCTTTATTTCTGCGCATGTTAATTTAGTTTGCAAGTAATAAAATGTAAGCGTTCTGTCAATATTTGGGTTATTATTACTTAAAGAGGTAATGCGGTGATATAAATCAGGTGAGGTGGAAAACGTATACATATCACATAGTTTCAGCTATTTGCCATCTAATTACAAAATATAATTAAAGTTAGAGGTATTTTGACACAATTCTGACAGAATTAATTTTGTTTAAAGGGCATCTATGATGAAAATCAACCTTTGGAAGTTGTTTGGACAGAACTGTGTGAAGGTATAGTGTGTCCACTGTCCTATTGGAGTGATACAAACCCAACAAGTCTCTTTTTTTAAATTTCCTGATGTTAAAATAGGATACAAATCCCAATGATTTTGAGGCCCACTGCAACGTGACGTAGGAGTGTGGTTTTCCCCGCCCATCGAATTGATTGACAGGTGCCATGTTTCTATAATAACATGTATACATACATCTTTGAATTGTCTTTCCTTTTTTAAATATTTCCCAAACTATGTTTAACAGAGCAAGGAAATTTTTACAGTATGTCTGATGATATTTTTTTCTTCTGTAGGAAGTCTTATTTGTTTGTTTGTTTTTTTTTTTTGGCTAGAATAAAAGTTTTTAATTAAACAGTTTTTAATAATTAAAAAAAAACATTTTAAGGTCAATATTATTAGCCCCTTTAAGCTATATTTTCTTCCTATATTCTACAGAACAATCCATCATTTTGACAATAACTTGCCTAATTACACTAACCTGCCTAGTTAAGCTAATTAACCTAGTTTTTAACCTAGTCTTTAAATGTCACTTTAAGCTGTATAGAAGTGTCTTGAAAAATATCTATTCAAATAATATTTACTGTCATCATGGCAAAAATAAAATAAATCAGTTATTAGAAATGAGTTAATAAAACTATTATGTTTAGAAATGTGTTGAAAAAAAATATTTTTTCCTTTAAACAGAAATTGGGAAAAAAAATAAACAGGGGGCTAATAATTCTGACCTCAACTGTATGTCCACAGGACATTTTTTTGTTTTTTTTTTTTTTGCAAAGAACCTGGGATTAAAACATATGTTACAACTCTCTGTGATCAGCTGCACCTCAAGAATTACTTTTACAAGTTCAACATTTTTTAAAACAGTGTATGTTTGCAATAAAGAGAGTAAAATTTTCAGTAAACACACATATGTGTGTTTGTGTGTACTGCAAACGCCATTTGTGTGTGACTCATCATTTCAGAAAGGCTTGAATAAAGTCCACCACAGATACATAAAATAAACTCACTTGGTATTTTTGACTAGTGACCCTTTTTCAGCTTCATTTGTGTCTGTCTCTGTCACTGACTGCTGTTTAATGCATGAGAAGCAGACACGCACGTTGGAGCGGTGGGCAAGGAGAAGCAACTCATTTGGATTTAAAGCCACAGGCTACAAAAACAGCTACAGTCTTCAAATACTAAAATGGGCTGATTCTACATTATGTAATAAATAATCTGATGGGTATTTTAAGATGAAACTTTACAGAAATATTCTGGAGACACCAAAGTCTTATCTTACATCTTGTAAAATAGGTGCCCTTTAAATTAAACCGAATTTCAGAATAACATTTCTCAAAAAATAAAACAATTCCCAAATAAATTGAACAAAATGAGCTACAGCCTTCAAATACTAAAATGGGCTGATTCTACATTTTAAAATAAATAATCCGATGGGTATTTTGAGCTGAAACTTCACAGATACTTTCTGGAGACACCAAGGTTTTATCTTACATTTTGTAATATAGATGCCCTTTAAATTAAACAGAATTTCAGAATAACATTTTTCAAAAAGAAAAAAAAAGAAAAGAAAAAAAATCTCAAATAAATTGAACAAAATATAAAAGTAAAACTCCAATGTCCTTTTAATAATCTAAAAAATATATACAAATTAGCAGTGGATGATATGATTTTTAAATGATTTTTAAAAAGCTATTTATTAAACATTTGCTTCGTGGTTAAAATAATTCTACTCCTGAAAGTTGTGTTTAGGTTGCCAGCAAAAATATATCTTTAATGTCTAAGTTTCTTATATCTTCATATATATATATATATATATTTTTACATTTTGAATACAATCCTGTTTCAATACGAACATGTGAAATGCCCAACGCTATCTCACGGCAATTCGTAACTTTTGCATTAGTGGCTAATTCGTATGAATTCGTACGATCTAATTCGTACAAATTAGTACGATTTGCCCATCACCCAATGACGGTTGGGGTTAGGGGTGGGGTTAGGTGCCACGCCTCCTTTTTAAAATCGTACATTTTCGTACGACTGAACTCGTACGAATTCGTACGAATTAGCCACTAAACTGACAAAACGTAAAATACTTACGTTTCCACGTGAGATCAGGCTGGAAATGCCACACCCCTTTTTGCTTCAACAATTTAACACAATTTTAACAGAAAGCCAAACTAAGTTATTGAACAAATGGCTGATTTTGTGTTTGAGCTCTGTGGCCTCTGTGAGATTCGAGTATCCATCACACAAATCAAAAGACATTTAAAGATCTCCATTCCTCCAGGAACACGCAGCTACGATGACCGCATTTCTACATTCAGCAGGGGACGAGCAGGAAATTTATTCTCCCAAACTAATGTAATACTTGTGAAGAAATATCTTGCCAAGTCTTGAATTCCGAGCACCCGTGCAGGACGCCTTCGCTGCCCGAAAAAGCAGAAACATGAGAAATATAATACGAGGTGTGCTCTGAATGCAGAACGGTGGAGGAAATGAAGCCGTGACAGTTCTGGAAACAGAGACGGCGGGACCTGATGATCAAGGCATGCTAATGAATTCAAACGCAGGATATTTAGTAGCTGGATATAGGTGAGGATGAGCTGGAGTAATGCGCCGGTGTGTTTTGATGCAGTGAGCGTGAGCGGCACATGCATTTTTAATGGATGCTTTTTACTGTCTGAGAGTGTTTGGCAGGGGATGGTGTGATTTGTCATCATTGAGGACTGCAGTGGTCTCACTGTGAGTGTAAGAGTGTGTGCGTGTGTGTCCTCTCAGCAAAATAAAGACGTTATTGAGCAAGCTGTAAGCTGGACAGATGAGTAAAAGCAGAGCTAAAAGGGTGAAGGATTAATATGGTTCATGTTTTGGACTACCATGGCGATTTATTCTACATTCAAATTGTGAACTTATGCTGAAACACAGCAAAATCCATATTTTTTATTTACATTTTAGTTTGACGTCATGCGAACTATTTTTTTTTATTCTTAGGGCTGGGCGATATGGCAAAAATGCAATCTCGATAATTATATTCCATATAGAATGATGACGATATATATATTTCGATATAAGTTATTAATGCTTCCAGATTTAAAAGAGTACCCCAACAATAACTGAAGCCACAAAAACTAGAGGGTCTATTAAATGGCATAACATATATTCAGCCCATAAATATTCGGTGGTCGAACATTTTATATCAATACACTTTTAGATTCCCATTGTTGCACATTTCTGCTGTGTGATTGGCTCTTAGATCAATATAGAGTAAAAAGTCCAGAGCTTAACATTGTTACTGACAAATATTCAAATATTCAATATATTATAATTTATCGGCACAGCCCTAATCGCTCGATCTATTAATTAGATTCTGGCTAATATTAGTTAGATTTTAGGAACAAATGTTCAGCTGTCATGTAAAACATGTAATTTAATTTAATTTAATTTAATCTTCGCATGACAATTGAAATTTTGTCTGAAAATTTTAATGTATATAATAATAATAATATTAATAATAAGAAGAAGAATTATTATTATTATTATTATTATTATCATAATCGGCGACACAGTGGCGCAGTAGGTAGTGCTGTCACCTCACAGCAAGAAGGTCGCTGGATCGAGCCTTGGCTGGGTCAGTTGGTGTTTCTGTGTGGAGTTTGCATGTTTTCCCTGCGTTCGCGTGGGTTTCCTCCGGGTGCTCCGGTTTCCCCCACAGTTCAAAGACATGTGGTACAGGTGAATTGGGTAAGCTAAATTGTCCGTAGTGTATAAGTGTGAATGAGTGTATATGGATGTTTCCCAGAGATGGGTTGCAGCTGGAAGGGCATCCGCTGCATAAAATATGTGCTGGTTAAGTTGGCGGTTCATTCCTTTGTGGCGACCCCGGATTAATAAAGGGACCAAGCCAAAAAGAAAATGAATGAATGAATGATCATAATCATTATTATTATTATTTCATGAATATAATAATAATAATAATAATAATAATAATAATAATTATTATTATTATTATTATTATTATTATTATTATTATTATTATTATTATTATTATTCGTATAATAATAATTATAATAATAATAATAATAATAATAATTATTATTATTATTATTATTATTATTATTATTATTATTATTGTAGTTATGGTTATTATTATTATTAAATTAAATTACTAATTCTTTGCATTTTACATATTATCATCGTCATTACTATTATTATTATTATTAATATTATCCATACTTAAATATATTATTATTACACTTTAATCATATAAAATATTAATACATTTTTGCCAAATATAATATAATATAATATAATATAATATAATATAATATAATATAACATAACAAAACATAACATAACATAACATAACACAACACAACACAACACAACACAACACAACACAACACAACACAACACAACACAACACAACACAACATAACATAACACAACATAACATAACATAACATAACATAACATAACATAACATAACATAACATAACATAACATAACATAAAATAATATAATATAACATAATATAATATAATAATTTACATATATTTGCATATATACTTATACTTGTGGAGTGTGTTAATATATTTGAAATATAAATGTAGTATATTTAAAACAACAATAACAAAATAAAATCAAAACTATGTCTACATACTATTTTTTCCATAATGCTACAAGAAGAATTAGAATATTACAGTATGTAAAGAAGATATAATTCCAGGGTTGCCAGGTCGGTCTGCATTACAAATCTCACACAATTTTCAATGAAAACTAACACAAATATAGCCCAAAAACAATCAAGGATGGAAGTGTGTATCCAGGTGCGGATTTAGTCATTTGAAGGTCCCAAGCAATTCCAGCCATGGGGCCCAACAGTCCTAAAACGCACCCTTTCTCCTTTTTAAAAATTTTCATTTACAGTTCAGTGAAGTAAACTAGAATCTACTAGAGCTGCAAAATGAATCAATGCAACTCAATGTAATTAATGTGATTAATTATAAATGTTATTTTCCCGACAAAATGAAGCATCATCTCACAGACAAGTCTTTATGTTCTTTTATTTCTCTGTTGAAACAAAACAAAACTAAATAATCTTGGCTACCACAGACGTCTTAAAGTTTACATAATAATAATAATAATAATAATAATAATAATAATAATAATAATAATAATAATAATAACTATTTCAAAACATTGCCACCCATTAAAACCAGCTGTCCCAATTATTTTGGGACAATTTGTGGCCCAACAGTCCTAAAATGCACCCTTTATACAGTATATATATATATATATATATATATATATATATATATATATATATATATATATATATATATATATATATATATATATATATATAAAAAATATATATATATATATATATATATATATATATATATATATATATATATATATATATATATATATATATTTTTTTTTTTTTTTTTTTTTTTTATGTAATGTCTTTGTTAAACGTCTTTTCTATGTTTAATCTTAATGCAATCTCTACTTTTTAAATTATTAGTTTTCTTAAAATCAATTTACAACTACAAATAATAAATATATTTTTTTCTTATAAATTTGACTGCTGGACTGCTCTATGATTGGGGTTGGTGGACAAATTTGTGCAGATGTAATAAATATAATATTTTATTTTATGATATTATGATTACAAAAAATATTATAACAATATTATATTTTAATTTATATTAAATAATATTTAATTACGTAAAAAAAATATTTGTTTCACTCTCACCATACAAAATATGATAGAAAACAATGTTATATATTGTTTATAATTTATACTTCTAGATATTAATTGGGGGCCGCCAGATTTCCTGTGGCCCTAAGCGGCTGCTTACCGTGCTTATTGATTAAATCCGCCCCTGTGTGTATCATATCCCTGCATCGAAACTATGTTTCATAATTCAACATCTAGTGAAATGGCATTCTGGCAGAATCGTCCCTGTTTTCAAGGTCAATCCTGTTTTTAAATCGCATTTTGTGGTCTCCATCAGCTGAAATTGTGTTTGTTTTCCTTTGGTTGAATCCACAGAGTAAAACAAATGAATGAATACACCAGCAGAAAAAAAAAGGGTAAAAATAGCCCAATTCTGCAGGATCCCGGTGGATATGGCAAGCCTGATGATTACCTGCCTGGTAGATTTATATTTCACTTTCTCACACACACACTCACACACAAACACACACATACACACACACACAAAAATAAATTTTGTATTGACTGAGTGAATTAAACTGCCCTGAAATCTAAAAATTACATGCAGTCTGTCAACATTCATCCAGTTTGCCAGTCAAAGTTAAATCCAAAACACAAAACTGGGCAGAATAAAAGACTATTGTGGTCAACTGCTCAGAAAATGTGAACGATATTGTATTTGTCATTGTATCCGCAAGCCATGTTGATGTTCTTGACACTGGGAGAATGTTACAGGCAAAATAAAGTTGAGGAAAACCAAAGAAAAAAAGCTTCAGGTCTAGAACCTTAAGGGCTGCGTCACTTTTCTAACTAAAGCTTTGGAGATGCCAGCGAGCGCAGTGTCCTTGCCCGGGGTGACAGTTAACATTTGGATCAGCTAACAGCGCCTGGGGTGACCACAGGGTCTCTGTGTGCCTGTTTTTTTTGGGGATGGAGGAAACACATGGATCTGTAGGTCAGCTTGAAACTAGATGTCGCAGGCCTGCAGCTGAAGGCAACATCTGGGTTACTGGGTTACCCACAGCAGACCAGAGACCCCTGACCTGCCCTAAAGAGACGTCAGCTGCACCCTTCACCCCTCGCTAGGGCTGACATGAGGAACAGAGCCCAACCGGCTGACCTTTCTATATTTCTGTATGGGAGACTGACCTGCGAGATGTCCATCACCGAGTCGCAGCTAAGGGGTCGAGCCGAAGTCAAGTCGTTGAAGCCCAGCAGGGTTGATATGATGCCGTTCTGATCGATGCGGCGGATCATGGTGCCGTCCACAAAGAAGATCACACCATACTTATCAACGGTAATGCCTGGAGAAAAAGAATGGATGTAAGATTGGGTGGCAATCACTGCTGGAATGGATACATTACATTATAGAAATGGATTCTGAAAATATTAATGGTAATGTTAACAGTTTGATAAACACCACCAACAGTTCATATTCTCATTAGATTAATGATACAAACAAATGTTGGCAATAAAAACAAAATACAAACGAATAGAAGGTCATTTGTCTAAAAATAAGGGAAAGCAATGCAAAAGCAAAAGTGGAAGAAATAAAATATGACTACTTTTCCTGAAAAAGATGAGACTGGATATATTGAATGAAGGGAAGCAAAGCAAGACAAAAAGGAAGGAAATAAGCCAGCTTTTAATAAACAAAAAACAAAACAACATTGTAAATAATATCTGGTAATTAACAGTTACCGTATTTTGTGATTCACAAGTGTTTTCCATATGGTTGTGAATTGCATTATATTAAAAATGTAACTCTTTAGTTTAGCAAAGTGACTTTTATTGACATTTTAGTAGTTTGAAATAATATAATGTATAAAAAATAATATAAAGAGAAATAAGAATATAACAGAAAACATACTGGCAGTTTATTTATGCTAAATGTTTTTGTACTGTAATATACATTATTGCATTGTATTTTGAAATTCTTGATTCTGATTGGCTGGAGAGTGTGCATTAGGGGTGTCAGTATGAATTGTTTCTTCGATGCACCGCGATGGAGACGCAAACAATTCGGTATCAGTTCAGTAATAATCAGAATTTTATTCAGAATATTATTATGTACTGATGTCATTTATCAAATAGGCTATTTGCGTTATATGGCGGTAGCTTACTATGGCGAGGGAGAAGACTGAGAGTAATTAAAATGATTCAACTACTTAAAAAGGAGATAACTGCACAATTCACTGCTTGTGAGTTTGCTGGACAGTCAGCAAACAGGGAAGTGCATCAGAACCCAGCTCTCTTTCAGTCTCTGTGGCCCCTTTGACCTGCTGGCGTGTTCGTGAGGTACCATTTTATCTCCTCTCTCGACTGTTACAACAATAACGTTAGTGAGTTTTCTCCACCGCGTTGCCGTCTATAATAAATAAGCTGATTGCCGCAACATCAGTGTCCGTGTTACTGATGTGCTGAACAGCGCCAGAGCCACGCTGACCATTAGAGCCAATCGCAGCTTTTTCTGTTGAGCGCGTGATCAATCATAGCCATTTAAGTACTCGCTCAACAACACCCAGCCTGATCTCACGAGGTAACATATTCTACGTTTTGTCAGTTTAGTGGCTAATTCGTACGAAGATGATTTTAAAAAGGAGGCGTGGCACCTAACCCCACCCCTAACCCCAACCGTCATTGGGTCATGAGCAAATCGTACTAATCTGTACAAATTAGATCATACGAATTCATACGAATTAGCCACTAAATCAAAATGTTACGAATTGCCTTGAGATTGCGTTGCAACACCTAGAAAGCAAGCGGTATAATATTTGCATTTATTAATTTGCCTTAAATGCTCATGTTGTTCTGAGCATGTACTTTAGTTTTGTTTGATACGTTCAAAAAGATTGTTTTCTTTGAGCAGCTAAAACTAAAGGTACAGTACATATATCTGTCTGCTTGTATTAAAAGATCTCAGATCTTTAGAATCAAATAAATTAGATATTCCAAGGGTTCAGTCAAAGCAGGGTAAATCCACCTTTAGCTATTATGCCACCCGCTGCTGGAATCAGCTTCCAGAAATAAACAAATGTGCTCCAACATTAGGCACATTCAAATCAAGACTGAAAACACATCTGTTTAGTTGTGCCTTTACTGAATGAGCACTGTGCTACATCCATTTGATCGCACTATTATGTCTTTCTTTTCTTTTTCATTCTTTTATAACCTTTTTTAACACATTTTTTATCTGTTTTTAATCATTTGTATTCATCGTTTTATTTTCTTGTACTTGTCTCTTTTATTACTGTTTATGTACAGCACTTTGAATTACCACGGTGTATAAAATGTGCTATATAAATAAACTTGCCTTGTCTTGCCGTTAACGCACGGCAAGTCGCTAGTTATCCCTTACTTAGAAAACAAACTCAGATAATTTATGACTTTAAACTATTAAAAATGTTAATACAAGTCTGTTTTTCAAACTTTTTAAGGTTCAAAGTTGTTGGAAGAAATATCAAGGTCCCATAATGCAAGTCAAAAGCATTAATGAAGAAAAATAATAATAAATAAAATCATGAATCAAAAAATATGGAAGCCTGCTAATTTACGAATATTTTTACAGTGAAGAAAGAAAATAAATATGCCAACTTTCCCTATTTTTTTTTTTAAATTACAAATATAAAAACAAAAAAGCAGAACAAAACACAATAAAACAAAACCAAAAACACAAAACAAAAAAACACAAAAAAACACAGAACAATGCAATGCATAAACATAAAACAAAACAAAACAATAGAAAAACATAAAAAACTAAACACAAAAGCATAAAACAAAACAAAAAACAACAAAATGTTGAAATAAATAAATCTCAGTTTTCAAAAAAAAAAATTACATTTAAATTCATAATAACAAAAAAAAAAAAAAAAGAACCAGAATAGAAAAGTGGAAGAAAAGTAGCAGGAATCTAGTCCCCAACATTTTAATAGTCCTAAGCTGAGTTCTTTCTTTGTGTACATTTACATGTGTGCATTTTTATTCAAAGCAAATTTAAAAGAGCAACAAAAGCAGCTTACTAATGTTCTGTACATACAGTGCAATGGCAGGTTTCTTAGACGCAATTTTTTATTTTTTTTTATTTAAGGTATATTGGAGTAAAATGTGATCTGTGCACATTAACATGCTCAATATGAAGCCAGACGTCTAATGAAAAATCCATGCAATCTATTTATTATTTACTGTATGTCAGAGGAAAAACAACCAGACATAGAGCACCCTGGGAAAAGAGATGCATGCGGTGCTGTTCAAGTTATTTAAGAGCATGTGAATCATTTCTGTGACACTGCGGATGACAAAGAGAAACATGTGACTCTGGGTACTTCGACTTCGAGTTTAGAATGCAAAAAATAGTCACAAATGCTGCTTTACTTTTAAAGGAAATGCTTAAAAATTGTAAAAAAAAACAAAAAACAAAACAATAAGCAAACATGTT